>CM072939.1:22535952-22655952 GCA_036971965.1 Nyctalus aviator
TGTGTGAGTGCCTGCGTGTGTGCGTGTGTGCATATGCATGTGTATGTGCACATGTGTGACTGTGTGTACGTTTATGTGTGTGTGCATGTGTGCGTGTGCCTGTGTGATTGTGTATGCTTGTGTGTGCGCGTGTGTGTGTGTGTGTGCGTTTGTGCATGTGTGTGAGCATGTGTGACCGTGTGCATGTGTGCGCGTGTCTGTGATTGTGTTCATGTGTGCGTGCGTGTGTGTGCGTGGGTGTGTGTGCACGTGTGTGTGAGTGTATGTGTGTGTGTTTTTGAGGGTGTCTGTTTGCGTGTGAGTGCATGTGTACGTGTGTGTGTGACTACGTGTGTGTATGTATGCGTGCACGTGTGTGCGTGTGTGCGTGCGTGTGAGTGTATGTGTGTGCATGTGCGTGTGTGTGCGCCTGTGTGTGGTGTGTTTGTGTGTGTGTTTGCACGAGTTTGTGCGTGTGTGTGCATGTGTGTGACTATGTGTGTGTGCGCGGGTGTGACTGTGCGCGCGGGTGACTGCATGTTTGCATGTGTATGTGTGTGTGTGGTGTGTGTGCATGCGTGTGTGACTGTGTGTATCCGTGTGTGAGAGTGTATGTGTGTGTACGTATGCGTGTGCATGTGCGTGTGTATGTGTGGTGTTTATGTGTGTGGTGTGTGTCTTTGTGAGTGTGTGCAGGCGTGCGTGCATGTGTGTATGTGTGCATGTGTGTGGTGTGTCTGTGTACATGTGTGCGTGTGTGCGTGTGCATGTGTATGTGCACGTGTGTGACTGTGTGTGCGTTTATGAGTGCATGTGTGTTTGAGAATGTGTATGATTTGTGTGCATGCGTGGATGTGTGCGTGCGCATGTGACTGTGTGCGTGTGTGCATGTGTGCATGTGTGTGAACGTGTGTGAGCATGTGCGTGTGTGCGCGTGAGAGTGTATGTGTGTGCGTGTGTGTGCGTTAGTGTGTTCGTGTGTGTGTGGTGTGTGTGTGTGCATGAGTGTGTGTGCATGTGTGTGACTGTGTGTGCGTGTGTGTGCATGTGTGTGTGTGTGGTGTGTGTGTGAGTGCGTGCGTGTGTGTGTGAATGTGTGTGTGAGTGTATGTGTTTGTGCGTGTTTTTGTGTGACTGTGAGCGTGAGTGCGTGCGTCTGAGTGTGTGCATGTGTGTGCGTGCGTGTGTGCGTGTGTGTGACTATGTGTGTGTAAGTGTATGTATGTGTGCGCCTGTGCGTGTGTGCGTGTGTGTATGTGTGTGTCTGCATGTGTGTGTGCATGTGTGTATGCGTGTGCATGTGTGTATGTGTGTGCATGCATGTGTTTGTGCGCGCGCGTGTGTGGTGTGTGTCTGTGTTGTGTGTACGTGTTTGTGCGCGTGTTTGTGTGTGTGTGACTATGGGTGTGTGTGGTGTATGTCTATGTACGTGTGTGCATGTGTTTGTGCACGTGTGTGACTGTGTATTTATGTGTGAGTGTGCATGTGTGCGTGTGCGTGTGTGCATGTGTGTTCTTATGTGTGTGCGCGCGGGTGTTTTTGCGTGCGCATGTGACTGCGTGTGTGCATGTGTGTGTGAGCCTGTGCACACGGGGGTTTGTGTGTGTGCGCGTGTGACTGTGTGCGTGTGTGCATGTGTGTGTGTGCGTGTGTGTGCATGTCTGTGACAATGTGTGTATGCATGTTTGTGTGTGTGTGTTTTTGAGTGTTTTTGAGTGTGTGCACGTGTGTGTATGTGTGTGAGTGTGTTTTTGTGTGTCTGTGTGCGTGTGTTACTACGTGTGTGTATGTGTGCGTGTGCTTGTGTGCGTGTTAGTGTGTGTGGTGTCTCTCTGCATGAGTGTGTGCTTGTGTGCATGACTGTGTGTGCGTGTGTGTGTGGTGTGTGTGCCCGTGTGTGAGTGCGTGCGTGTGAGTGCGTGCGTGTGTGTGCTTGCGTGTGTGTGAATGTGTGCGCGCGCGTGTGTGTGGTGTGTGAGTGCGTGCGTGTGTGCGTGCGCGTGTGTGTGAGTGCGTGCGTGTGTGTGCGTGCGCGCGTGTGAATGTATGTGTGTGTGAGTGTATGTGTGCACGCGCGGGTGTGACTGTGTGTGCCCGCATGTGTGACTGTGTGTGTGCGTGTGCATGTGCATTTGCGTGGGTTTGTGAGTGTATGTGTGGTATGTGTGTGGTTCCTGTCTGTGTGAGTGTGCGTGCGTGTGTGCGTGTGCATGTGTGTGACTGTGTGCGTTTGTGTGAGTGCATGTGTGCGTGTGTCTGTGTGCTTATGTGTGCATGCGCGTGTGTCTGCGTGTGTGCGAGCGTGTGCATGTGTGTGCGTGTGTGCGTGTGCATGAGCGCGTGTGTGCATGTGTGTGCGCGTGTCTGTGACTGTGTGTGCGCGCGCGTGTGCTTGTGTTCGTGCATGTGTGTGCGCGTGTATGTGTGTATGTGTGTGTGCGTGTTTTTTAGTGTGTGACTGCGTGTGTGTGCGTGTGTGCGTGTGCGCGTGTGTATGTGTGTGTGCGTGTGTGCTGTATATGCATGTGTGTGCGCGTGTGTGTGCATGTGTGTGTGTGTGTGCGTGTGTGGTGTGAGTGCGTGCGTGCGTGTGTGTGTGCGTGTGTTTGTGTGAATGTATGTGTGTGAGTGTATGTGTGTGCGCGGGTGTGTGCGTGGGTGTGACTGCGTGTGTGCATGTGTGTGCGTGTGGTGTATGTGACCATGTGCGTGTGCAAGAGTGTATGTGTGTGTGCGTGTGCAAGAGTGTATGTGTGTGTGCGTGTGCGTGCGCATGTTTGGTGAGTGTTTGGTATGTGTGTGTGGTGTGTGTGTATGTGTGTGCACGTGTGTGACTATGTGTGTATGTGGTGTGTGTCTGTGTACATGTGTGCGTGTGCGCGTGTGTATGCGCACGAGTGTATGTGTGTGTTTATGTGTGAGTGTGCATGTGTGCGTGTGCGTGTATGCATGTGTGCTTCTGTGTGTGCGCACAGGTGTGTGTGCGTGCGTGTGTGACTGTGCGTGCGTGTGTGCTTGTGTTTTTGAGTTTGTGACTGCGTGTGTGAGTGCGTGCGTGTGTATGCGTGTGTGTGTATGTGTGTGTGCGCGCATGTGTCAGTGTGTGTGCACGCGTGTGTGACTATGTGCGTGTGTGTGAGTGTGTGTGGTGTGTGTGTGTGAATTTGTGTGTGTGTGTGTTTGTGTGTGTGAGTGCGGGCGTGTGTGCGTTTGTGTATGTTTGCACGCGCATGTATGACCATTTGTGCGTGTGTTTGAGTGTGTATGTGTGTGCACGTGTGTGACTGTGTGCGTGTGTGTGCGCGTGTGTATATGTGTGAATATGTGTGCATGTGTATATGTGTGAATATGTGTGCGTGTGTGTGAGTGCGTGTGCGTGTGTGCGCTCGTGTGTGTGCGTGTGTATGTGCATGTATGCGCGCGTGTGCGTGTGTGCTTGTGAGAGTGTATGTGTTTGCATGTGTGTGTGACCATGTGTGTGTGTGTGGTGTGTTTGAATGTGTGTGTGGGGTGTGTGTGTGGGGTGTGTGTGAGTGCATGCGTGTATGTGTGAGTGCGTGCGTGTGTTGTGTGTGTGCACGCGTGTGTACGTCTGTGTGTATGTGTGCATGTGCGTGTGAGTGTGTGTGTGGTGTGTGTGCGTGTGTGTGTGTGTGTGCGTGTGTGGTGTGAGTGTATGTGTTTGTGTGTGGTGTGTGTGACTGTGTGCGTATGTGTTTGAATGCGTGCGTGTGTGCGCGCGTGTGTGCGTGTGTATGTGTGCACGCGCATGTGTGACCATGTGTGTGTGCGAATGTGTGTGTGGTGTGTGTGTATTTGTGTCTGTGGTGTGTGTGTGTGAATGTGTGTGTGTGGTGTGTGAGTGCATGTGTGTATGTGTTCATGTGTGTGTGCGCGTGTGACTGTGTGCGCGTGCGTGCGTGACTGTGTGCGTGTGTGGTGTATGTGTGTGGTGTGTGTGTACGTGTGAGTGTATGTGTGTGCCTGTGTGCGCGCGCATGTGTGACTGTGCGTGTGTGCGTGTGTGTGTATGTGTGTGTGTGTGGTGTGTGTGTGGTGTGTATGAGTGTATGAGTGTGTGTATGAGCATGTATTAGTGTGTGTGTGAGCGTGTGTGTATGAGTGTGTGTGTGAGCGTTTGTGTGAGTGTATGAGTGTATGTGTGTGTGTGCGTGTGTCTATGTGTGCGTATGTGTGCGTGTGTGTGTGCGCGTGTCTGTGTGAGCGTGTGTGTGTGCGAGCGTGTTTGTGTGTGTATGTGTGTGAGCGTGTGTGTGTGTATGTGTGTGCGTGTATGTGTGTGTGGTGTGTGACTATGTGCGTGTGTGTGCGTGTGTGCGTGTGTGAGCATGTGTGTACGAGTGTGTGTGTGAGCGTGTGTGTACGAGTGTGTGTGTGAGCGTGTGTGTATGAGTGTGTGTGTGAGCGTGTGTGTGAGTGTATGAGTGTATGTGTGTGTGTGTGTGTGTGTGTGTGTGAGAGAGAGAGAGAGAGATCCTGGCTTGGGCCTGGCCCTCTCCGGGACTGGCCGGGCTCTGGGTAAAGATCCCGCTGTCTCGTTAGACCCACTTGCCTGCAGCCTGGACGGGGCTCAGGGCAGCCCCTCACCCGGCCGTGGGGAGCCGTGCCCACAGCGATGGAGAGAGCCGTGCCCGGGCGAGGCCTGGCTCTGACAGGCGGGGTGTGTGCCCTGCGCTGGGCTGGCAGCGGGTGCGGAGCGCCTGCGCCTGCCCAGGGCGCCCTGAGCCTGCGGTTGGGGGCCGGGAGGAGGCGCCCTGAGCCTGCGGTTCGGGCCCGGGAGGAGGCGCCCTGAGCCTGCGGTTCGGGCCCGGGAGGAGGCGCCCTGAGCCTGCGGTTCGGGCCCGGGAGGAGGCGCCCTGAGCCTGCGGTTCGGGCCCGGGAGGAGGCGCCCGTTCCCGGTGCAGGGGCTCCGGCTGCCGCTCCCCGAGGCCCCGGCCGCGGAGGGGGCTCCTCTGTCCCCGGGCCCCAGGGCCTCATCCCTCAGGCGCCTGTGGCTTCCGTTTCAGCCGCTCCGCTGGCCCACAGGGTGCGCCCCTGACTCCCTCCCTGTTCGGGCAGCTCCCGGCTCCGGGTAAAGTCCGGACCTCTTCTCCCCACCCCTGCCTCCGGGGCAGGTCCTGTCAGCCTTCACCCCCGGCCCCCTCACCCCCTACCCCTCACCTCCCGGCCCCCCTCCACCTCCCGGCCCCCCTCACCTGAGGGCCCCCTCACCTCCCGGCCCCCCTCACCTCCCGGCCCCCCTCACCTGAGGGCCCCCTCACCGTCAGGGCTCCCTCTCACCTGCGGGTGGGGGGCCCTCTCACCGGCTGGCGTTGCGAGTACAGAGATGAATCCAGGCCATGGGGAGCCTGATGGCAGCAGGTGACATGGGGCCAGGCCAGGTGGTGGGGGTGTGGGGAAGGGGGGTGGGGAGTGGGGTGAGGGAAGGGGGCGGGGGAATGGGGGGCAGGGAAGGGGGTGTGGGGAGCGGGGTGAAGGGAGTGGGAGACGGGGGAGAGGGGTGAGGTGTTTCTCCATCTGAAGCTCCGCTCACCACGGGAGGGCAGCCCGGCTCCTGGGGCAGCGGAGGCGCTGGCACCACAGGCTGGAATGCTGGCAGGCGGCCACCTTGCTGCCCTCCCCGTCTTTGTCCTCCGGACGCCCACTTCCTGCCGGGCGCTCCTCACGGGCAGAAGCCTGCGGCCACAGCTCAGCCCATTCCCGCCTCCCTGCCCCCCCCCCCCCCGGCTCCGGCAGCCCCCTGCCCGGCGGGGCTGAGCCCTCTCCGGCTCCTCCATGCCAGGCCTCGGACCCTGCACACGGGCAGGTTTCCCGGTCCCCAACAGGGACAGGCCTATTGGACTCGGGAAGGGACAGGAGCCCGTTAGGAGGTGGGGTCAGGCGCCCGGCCACCTGCTGCGGCTGCTCAGGCCCAGGACGGGGAGCTCGTCCTGAGCAGCAGCCCGGCCCCGCGTGTGCCCAGGCCGGCCCGGGACCACGGCTCTGGGACGGTCTCGGTGTCGTGTGGCCCAGCAGCCTGGACGTGGGGAAGCAGCCGCCTCTCCCGCCCGCCCAGCCCACAGCCCGTCGGAGCTGGCGCGGGGTCAGGATGGCGGGACGTGGCTGGAGCCGCACAGCTCGGCTGACCTCGGACGGGGAAGGGCTTTGTCTCCACGGAGGCGCCACGTTACGGCCGTGAGCGGGGAGTGCTGCTCGGGGAGAGGCCCACACCCATGAGCAGTCGAGAGATTAGAGTCCTGCGCAGCTGGTGCAGCTCAATGGTTGAGTGTCAGCCCATGAACGCGTCTCCACAGCACGGCCTGGCGGGCAGTGACGCGAGAGCTGCTCTGCACACACAGCAGATTCTATTTTTAACACTTTTTTTTTTTTTTGGCAAAACAGACTCTCTTCTCTCCACCTTCCTGAGCACAGTGTCTGTGCGCGGTCAGTTCCTCACCTGCTGGACGGGCAGCCCCTCCCGTGGGCCCTGCCCCCACACGGGGCTGTGACTGTCTCCACGAGAGGCCGGGCGTGGTGACAGCGGCGAACGTGTGGCTTTGGATAAGCTCTGCGTCTTATCTCCACTGGCCGAGTGCGGGCACACAGGCGGTCGCTGGGAGCCCGGAGGGCGGGGGCTGGGATTGTACCCACACTCGCTAATGCAGGATCCTCTGGAAGCCCGGCTCAGTGTCTGAGAAGCCGGAGGGAGTGAGCCGAGGCCATAGCACCCGCAGGGAGAGGGGAGGGGGCGATGGAGATGAAAAGCCGGGCTCCCCTCCCCCAGGCGAAGGGCTGCTGCCAGGATGAGTTCCGTGCTCCCCGGTGACTTTAAGCCCGTTTTAACCCCTGTTCGCGGGGACCTTCCCCACACGCCACGCCCGTCTATAGAAAAAGTTCTCCCTAAGTGGAGCCCTGGCCAACTTTAAAATCATTGTGAGACTTTTCAGCTGAAAAAACTCAAGAACACCCAAATTGTAATATATTTATTTTTATAATACTCGTTGCAAATTGATTTTTAAAATTAAATTCAAATACGGTGGGGGTGGGAACGGTTTCCGCTTTGGAGGCGTGGCAGCTTACGGACTCCAAGACGAGCAAATGGATCCAGAGTACATTCCGGAGCCCCGTCTTTCCCTGTAACCTGCTCAGAAGTGAGAAGAAATTGCATTCCTGCTGACTGGGATTTAGTTTTTGTATGAGAAGTTAGGAAAATTAAAATGACCAGCTGCCAGGATGACACTTCTCTTATTGGCGCTGTCTTCAGTCATTCCGGAAGCCACCAGCCTCCGGGGGGAGCAGAGCGCCGGCCGTGGCCGTGGCTCCCGGGCCCGGAGCGCGGGTCCAGAGGGGCCTCCGTTTCATACTCCGGTGCAGACAGAGCGGGACGGCGAGGGAGTCGGGTACCAACAACCAAAAGTGAAGAGAGGACCAAGTCTAGAAAGGAGTCATTTATTTTAAAAAACAAACATCAAAACTAAAGACGCGGCGGCCCTCAGCAGGATGTGAAGACACAGGAATGCACCGCCCTGCCGGCTTCCCGCTCCCCAGGCCCCGCGCCGCCGTGCTGACCGCTGGGCCCGGGCAGAGGACCCTCATCCCGCAGGCGGGGGCATCCCGCAGGCCGGGGCATCCCGCAGGCCGGGCCGGGCGGGCAGGCGGGCGCCCGCTCCGGCCTCCGCTGCCGGTCCACGGGCCAATCCCAGGCCTCTCTCGGCCTCCGCACAGCAGGCAGCTCCTCACCAGGCGGGGATGTGGACAAAGGCGGGCGCGCGGCACGCACACTGGTCACCATGGGAACGCTGCTCTCGGGCAGAGGCCGCAGCACGTGGGCAGGTCCTAAGCGGACAGGGCCGGGGCTCTGCCCACAGTTCCTGGAAGATCTGGCGCACCCTGGAATCTGGGGAAGGGGGCGGCACATGACATTTGTCCCCAATACCCAGTTGTCACCACAGGTAAACCAAGACTATAATCACAACAGCAAGGAGAGGACTGTGTTGTTTTTTCCATTTTTTTTCTTAAAGGAGTGAGGGCATGGAAAATACAGCACACCAATGAAACAAAATGCCAAAAAAAATACAAAAAAATAGAAAATAGAAAAATGTATTTACAAGTAGTCCGTTACGAGGATCAGAAGCACAAAGACGCCGGCTGCGATAATACATGCATCAGTTCAGGAAGGAAGGACTAAACCCTGCCTGGGAGAAGCCTGCAAAAACAAAAAGGGCCAAAAAGGTTCATCTTTTCATCCCTAATTCGCTAGACTGACCACAACCAAAGGAGACCCCCTGCCGCCCATGAGTATATCGGTACAAACACTATACTGGCTTTAACTGCACGCTCAGTCGTGGAGGGAAAGACAGCAGCTTATCCAGGTACAAGGAAGCCAGAGAAAACGGCTCTACATGCTAACAATCACAGCGAGCCCCTGTCTGCTACACAGCATGATCTTAGCAGGTTTTAGTTTTGTTTATTCATACATATCTATGTGCGTGTGTATGTATAAAAACCGTGCCCCCATTCACTGCCGACACACCGGGGTGGACATGAACGCTTTACAATCCGTATGTGTACGTTGCAAGAAGTCACTCAATGTCTGTGGATTTAGTAAGTCATTTCACACCACAGGAAATATTTAATAAATCCAAAAAAGGAAAGAAGGTAAGGACAGAAGAGCTTCTGCCTCAGTCTCTGAATCGGAGTCCCCCACTGGAAGCTGATCCCAAAGTTCTCAAGGGGTCGCTGAAGAAACGCCACTTTGCCAGTTTTTCATCCGTTTAGTGTTCCAAAGGTACAGGACGACTCCATGCCGCTGTCAGTTTTAGTCACACCTCCGTCTCCCGCGGTAACGGTCTGCGCAGGTCCCGGAGCAGGAGAGGAAGGAGCTGGGAGGCCTGTCCCCGGGGAAGGGACTCCCCTCCACGCGGGCCCAGCACCTCCTCCGGCAAACAGGCTCCGCAAACGCAAAACGCAGTCCGTCAGTTCCTACGCAGGTACATCTCCGATGCCAGGCCAGCTCCAAGAGGAAATGTGTGGACAGGATGAGGATGGCCACCCGGTCCCTCGATCATCATACCTCCAGGAAGCGGGAGCTGCTGGCTTTGGAGTGGAACGGCTCAGACCACATGCGCCGCAGGTCGCCCTGGGAAAAGGAACTTGGCTAAGTTACGGCTTACACCGAGGCTCACGCATCTACAAGGCTGTCTGGTTCCCAGGCTGCTCCCAGGCAGACTCGCCGGACAGTAACCCACCATTCTTTGAAGAACTCACTAGAAGGGCGCTCAGGCCCCTGTGCAGGGAGGGCTTTCACCAACTCGATCCCGGCACAAATTCTATCACTTACGAGTCAGACGACCTGAGCAAGTTAATTACCTGTCTGCTTCCTCACCTGTAAGGTGGAGTTAAAGACAGAAATCTTGGGAATAAGATAATGCTTTTAGTTATTTCAGCTTTAGATTCCACATCAAAGTGAGATTACATGCTATTTGTTTTATTTCACTTACCACCCTCTAGGTTCATCTATGTTGTGCAAATGGCAAGATTTCATTATTATGGCTTAATATCCATGGTTATGCAGATTTAAGTATATTGACATGCAGTTTTTTAATCATACATCTATTGATCGACCCGTAGGCTGCTTCCCTATCTCGGCTACAATTAACATAGCAGGGCATATCTTTCTGAATTAGGGTTTTTGTTTTCAGATAAATGTACTGAAGTGGAATTGTTAGATCATATGGCAGGTCTGTTTGATTTTTTGAGAAATCTGCAGACTGTTTTGCATAGTGGCTGCGCTAACTTACATTCCCATTGATAGTGTCAAGGCTCCTTTCTTCTACATCCTTGCCAGCACTTGGTATTTACTGCTGACAGCCGTTCTGAGGGGATATACATTGTGGTTTTGTGTTTCTCTGATGATTAGTAATATTGAGCATCTTTTCAGTATCAAGAAATGTGTATTCAATGTCGAAACCGGTTTGGCTCAATGGATAGAGCGTCGGCTTGGGGACTGAAGGGACCCCGGGTTCGATTCCGGTCAAGGGCATGTACCTTGGTTGCGGGCATATCCCCAGTAGGGGGTGTGCAAGAGACAGCTGTTCGATGACTCTCTTTCATCGATGTTTCTAGCTCTCTCTCTCCCTTCTTCTCTGTACAAAATCAATAAAATATATTAAAAAAAGAGAAAAAAGGAAAAAAAAAAGAAATGTGTATTCAAGTCCTCTGCCCATTTTTAAAATTGAGTTGTTTTTTTTTGGTGTCCGAGTTCTTTATATATTTTGGATGTTAACCCCATAATTGAGAATATCATTGGCGAGTATCTTCTATAGGTCTGTCACCTCTTTGGTTAAATGTATTCCTGGGTGTTTTCACTTTTTGATGCAACTGTAAATGGACTGTTTTCATTTCTTCTGATTATCCATTACTGAAATGCAACAATTTCTGTACAGTGACTCCATACTGCAATTACATGAAGTCACTCGTTAGTTCTAGTAGTTTATGGTGCAGTCTTTAGGGTTTTCTCTATGTAGTATCAAGCCATCGGCAAATTCTGAGAGCTGTGCTTCTTCCTTTCTAATCCCGACACCTTTTGTTTTCTCTCTGATCTCCATGTGAGGGCTCCCACCACTCCGCTAACAGCAGAAACAACGGGCACCCTCGCCTGGCCCTGACCTCAGAGGAAAGGCTTCCAGCCTCTCCCCGCTGCGTGTAATGTTACCTGCAGGTCCCATGGCCTTTAATGTACTGAGAGAGTACCCGCTTTGTTAGAGTTATCATTTATTCTGTTAATGTGGTGTGATGCACTGATCGATTTATGGATGGCCAACCATCCTTGGGATGAATCCCACTTCGTCATGATGTATACAATCCATTTAATGTACTGCTAACCCTGGCTTGACAATTTTTCTATCTATGTTTATAGAGGCTACTGACCTGTCACTTTCTTTTTTTGTAATGTCTTTATATGGTTTTGGTATCAGAGTAACCTGGCCTATAAAATGAGTTTGTAAGCATCCCTAACTCTTCACTTTTTTTTTTTTGAAATAGATTAACAAAAATCTTCTTTGAATACTTGGTAGAATTCACCTGCTCCTGAACTTTTATTTGTTGAGAGTTTTATTATTGCTTCAATTTCATTGCTAATACTTCACAGCTTTTTTAGATTTTGTATTTTTCTTCCTGGTTCAGTCTTCTGGAAAGTTACATGCTTCTGGAAATTGACCAATTTCCTTTAGATTATCATATTTGCTGGCATATTGTTGTTCCTACGATTCTCTAACGATTCTTTGTATTGTTGTGGTATCACTTATAACTTCTTTTTCATTTGTATTTTATTTATGTGGGCTCTTTTGACAGATAAGCAGAAACTTAGTTCTATGAGTTCTGGAGGCTGGAAGTCTGAGGCCTACGGTGACAACAGCGTCAAGTTCTGCTGAGAACCCACACCCCGGCTCTTTTTTGATGACTTTGGCTAAAGATTTATCTTTTTTCCCCCAAAGAACCAACTCTTAGCTTTATTAATCTTTTCTATTGTTTTTGTTTCCTTTCACACTCAACTGTTTCCTTCCTCCTACTTACTTGGGGCTCTGTTTGTTCTTTTTCTAGTTTCTTTAGGTGTAGAGTTGAGAGGATTTGAGAATTCTCTTGTTTCTTGAAGTAGGCCTGTATAGCTATGACCTTCCTAGAACAACTTTTAGTGCATATCATAAATTTTGAAAATCTTGTGATGAAATCTACACTAATAAAAGAAAAACATGTAAACTGACCATACCCCCGCTATGCCCACCAGCCAATCAGGAGTGAGTATGCAAATCAACCCATCCAAGATGGCTGCAGCTACAGAGCGAGCAAGAGGCTTGGGTTTCCCTGGCAATGGAGGAAGCCAAGCTTCCCACAGTGCTAGCCTCCACTCAAGGCTACTAAGTTTCAATTATAGAAGATAAATAAATCCCAGATCCCAGGGCCTCCACTTGGGTCACCGGGGAGGGGGGAGGGAGCATAGTCAGCCTGCAAACCACCACAGGTCCCTTGCCCAGGCCACCCTAAGGGAACTACACCGATTCGGGACACCGTTCAGGGCAAACCTGCTGGTCCCCACCCATACACCAGGCTTCTATATAATAAAAGAGTAATATGCAAACTGACTGTCACTCCCACACGCAAGATGGCTGCTACAAGATGGCCAGCAGGGGAGGGCAGTTGGGAGGGACCAGGCCTGCAAGGGAGGGCAGTTGTGGATGACTAGGCCAGCAGAGGAGGAAAGTTGGGGGCAACAAGGCCCACAAGAGAGAGCAGTTAGAGCAATCAGGCTGGTAGGGGAGTGGTTAGGGGGTGATCAGGCTGGTAGGCAGGCAAGCAGTTGGGGGCCAGCAGTCCTGGATTGTGAGAGGGATGTCCAACTGTCCATTTAGGCCCGATCCTACAACAGGCAGTCAGACATCCCTTGAGGGGTCCCAGATTGGAGAGGGTGCAGGTTGGGCTGAGGGACACCACCCCCTGTGCACCACATGAATTTGTGTACTAGGCCTCTAGTATTCTATAAGTGTCTATTAGATCAATCTTATCTAACATGACATTTAAGGTCATTATATCATTTATTCCTGTCTGGATAATTATCCATTGATATGAGTTGAGTATTAAAATCCCTATTATTACTGTTAATTTCTCCCTTTATGTCCACTAATAATTGCTTTATGTATTTTAGGTGCACAGATATTTATAATTATGTCCTATTCTTGGATTACTCCTTTACAATTATGTAATATCCTTTTTTTTTTTTTAAATCTATTTAATCTGATATAAAGTTACTTCAGGTTCTTTTCCTTTCTGTTTGCATGGGATATCTTTTTCTATCCCTTTACTTTCAGTTTATGTCTTTCAAATTGAAGCAAGCAGCATTCAGCCACCCTATGTCTTTTTATTGGAGCATTTAATCTATTTACATTTAAAATTATTGATAAGCATGTACTTAGGCCATTTTGTTCAGATATGTGTCCTCTATTTCTTTCTTCTTCTCCTGATCTCTTCCCTTGTGTTTTACTGTTTTGTTTAGTTACGGTTTCTTTTTGTATATATCTTTTGTTGGTTTTTGGTTACCATGACATTTATGTATAGCAGTCTATTTTAAACTGATAGGTGTTAAAGTAAAAACAGAGGGTGGGGCAAAAGTAGGTTTACAATTATGGGTATGTGAAAGCATTTATTCTTGTATTATTATGTAATAAATACTTTATTATTTTTATACTAAAGGCCTGGTGCACAGATTCGTGTACCAGTGGGTTCCCTTGGCCTGGGCTGCGGAGATCAGGCGGAAACTGGCCGATATCCCCTAAGGAGTCCCAGACTGTAAGAGGGCAGGACTTGGGTGACGCATCCCGGAATCACCTGAGACCTAGCGCTGCCAAATCACCACAGCTTGGCAGCTCCCGTGTTGAGTGTCTGCCCCCTGGTGGGCAGTGTGCGTCAGAGCTACCGGTTGGCCAGTTGCTTAGGCTTTTATATATATAGATGATATATAATGGTAAACCTACTTTTGCTCCACCCTATATATGTTCTATAAGGTCTGTATTTTTACACCCTCCATGCTTTATGCTCTTGATGCCATATTTTAGATTTTTTGTGTGTGTTATGTATCTCCAAACTACTTATTGAAGTTTTTAAATTTTTTTTCAGCCTTGGTCACAGCTTTTGTCTGATTTGCTGTATTTATTGAATATCTGGCTATACTGAGATTTTTGGTATTTGATATTTCTGGTTATGGTCTTTTCTTTCCTATTTCATTTTTCTGTCTGGATAATTACCCATTGATGCGAATGGGGGTAGTAAAAGGAGACCAGGTGCGTGCAATAATGCCCTGTTGATCCTGCCTGCTCCTTCGTTTAGGCAGAAATAGCACCAGCCATGTGTCCAGGAATACACTGCAGAGGCCTTGCAGGCAAGACAGAGCCCTGCTCAGCCTATGGAGGTGGAGAGAGGCACCGTCAATGATGGTGCTCACCGCCCCTGGGCCCTGGGGAAGTCCTCGCTCTCTAGTCTTCACCTGGTTTGCTGCACTGAGTGGTCCCTACAGGAGGCCTCTGTGCAGGCTTTCAGGGCCGGTGTTTTGGAAAGCCATGTGTAGCGAGGCAGGCCCTGTAGCACTGTGGCACTAAGCCTGCCTGCAGAGCGCCTGCTGGAGAAAGGCCAGGCGGGTGTGTTGGCCTTGCTGCTCCTACTTCAACCCTGAATGCAGAGCATTCAAAGAGCTTTAGGTGCTGCTCTTAGAGAAGTCTGCAGCTGGCTCTAGAATGCCGTTAATGACCCAGGAGCAGGGGACACAGTGGTCTAACTCAGTGGCTGCCAGAATCTGGAAGATGCTGCTAATATCAGGTTAGTAAAATGAAAGAACAAGACCCACTGTCAAGGTCAGGGGCTTAGTAGATCCACCTCCAGCAAGGAGAATACATACCCAAATCCAAGATCAATGCCAAGTTATTGTGCTCACAGGTTTATAACGGCTTCTCTCACCTTTAAGTAGGCCATCGTGAGGAGTGGCAACAAGGTAAATGGCACCAAATAGAGGAGGGCAGGCTGCGCTGCTCGGTGGATGCGAGAGGCCACGGTAGCAGTGAGCAGACCTATGAGGAGAGAACATTCGAGAGTAAGGCAAAGGGGCCAGCCCGGGGGAGACTGTCACATCAGATAAGCACACCCTCCAGTGCCAAGACACAGCAGTGACAGGCATGTTCCTCCCAATGGGGTTATAAAATGTCTAGCTCGAGCAGCTAAACACTGTCAGCACAGTTTAAAAAAATCATTGCATTCCAAGGACCTGCGACCAACTCCACTTCAGCCCTGAGTGTGCCTGGCCTCCTCTCTCCTGTGGAATGTGATGTTAGACTTGGAGGCAAAAGACCTGGGTTCAAGTTTCCACTCTGCTACTTCCAAAGCTCTGTAACCTCGGTTAAGGCATTCCACCTCTTGGAGCCGCCCGACAGTTGTCTGCTGGGGCAGCACCTTTGCTCTGCCCCGCGGAGTCTGGGACGGAAATGCACCATGCACGTGGGAGTGCGATGGGACCAGTGACGTGCTGCAGGAGGCACTGTGGTGGCAGGCAGTCACCTCTTCCTGCCTGGAGAAGAGCTAGCCTAGGAGAGTCCGAAGTGACAGAACAAACGGAGGGAAATATACGTGGCTTCAATAAGCCTGAGACTTTTAATTAAGCACAGACTGACCCATGATCATTATGTGGTAGGTGTTCTTGGCTTTGAGGCCAAACCGTACTCTTATTACAATGCGCTTCAGACAGCAAACCAGGCTGGCCAGTGAGCCAGCACCTATCACCTCAGGGACTTGGGGTGCTTTCCTGGGTGGTTGTCTATTAACAGCTGCTCTCCTTCCGTCCAGGGCCTGCAGCTGGAAGACCGATTTAATTCCAGGGGGGAGGAGCCAGAAAGAAGATCCAAATGCCGTGTCTGAGTCTCTCTTACCTACAAAGTATCCGATGAGGGTGCAGTGAAAGTAGGAGACCTTCTGCATGCGTCCGGAGATGTTGGCGGGTCCAGAGGCGCCGCAGGAGTCACCGTTGGCTTGCTTTTTGTAGTTGTCATAGCGAAGGACAAAGCACAACAGGAGCCCGGGCATCACAATGTCTCCGATGCCCAGCATAGAGAAGTGGCTGCCAGTGGAGCTGGAAGGCAGGGTCAGAGGTCAGGGAGGCCACGCTGTAAACCCTACTCTCCTCCTCTGGGCAGGCTGTCAGCTTTAAGAAGTCAGAGCATGCGTCGGAACGGAAGATGGGCATCTCTACAGGTTGTTTCTTGGGGTTTAAGAGTTTAGAGATTGAAAGCCACAAGAGCACTAGCAATAAAGTCCTCCCCCGCCTCTCAGTGCTTTGAGAGCACCTTGCAGGTGACTGCAAGCACTGCCGTCTCCAGAAATGCCAAGCAATTCACTGTCACACCTGCACTCTGAGACGGCCAGTAAGCACCCAACTACCACCAGACACAGGAGACTAAAGCAACACATTAACTGTTTCCAGATCCTATTACCAGGAACGGCATAATTTAAGCATTAGGACGTATTTTTACAAATGTCTTAGACGTAGAAAGATCCAGAATCCCGTTAATATATTTTGAAGTTGGCTGGAGAGAATTAACAGTGGTGACCTGTGGTCATTTGATAACATTAATCGATAATAAAAACAGCACCTGCATCCCTCACTGATAAGCCTTTGGAACAGTCTCTTCCTCGTTTGTAAGAGGGAGATGCTGGCTCACACCCTCCCTCTAGGATCAGACTGGCTCACGAAGACTACGTAAGAAGGCCCGGAAGGTGCCGGCTCTCGCATGTCAGTCCTACCTCGGGAAAACCAGCTTTCCGGGCAGAGACAGGCGAGGGACGTCGCGCCCCACGTTGGGCCCCAAGTGCAGCTTCCGGGAAAGCACGTCGAGGGGGTTGTCAGCCGGCTGGGTGGCCACCTTCACCATGACGTTGCTATTGAAGATGTAGGCGGAGAAAAACACCTGCCGGAGGGAGAGTCTCCTTTAAGAGAGGGAGTGAGAAGCAGCCCGCCCTTTGTTCGTACGAGCAGAGCTGCAGAAACTGTGGCAGCACGTCTTTGTTTTTGTCAATCCTCACCCGAGGATATTTTCCACTGATTTTTAGAGAAACATCGATGTGAAAGACACATGGATTGGTTGCCTCCTGCACATCAGGGCCGACGATGGAGCCTGCAACCAAGGTACCTGCCCTTGACTGGAATCGAACCGAACCCTTCACTTCTCGGACTGGTGCTCGACGCACTGAGCCAAATCGGCTAGGGCCTCAAGCTTTCTTGGCTGCATACTTTGAGGCAGAGAACTTTGCCTACTCCCTTTCCCACCATAACTATCTCACACATATTGTCTTCTGTAACACGTCAGCCAGCTGCAGGTTCAGGCCTGGCGGGAGTGGCCTTAGACAGGAGGCTCTAGATGCCTGACTCCAATTACACACCAAGGAGAGCGGCGCTTCCAGACACTTACCCAAAAGACATCATAGATTAGGAGCCCTGAGAGCAGCAGGCAGGAGACCTTGAGGCTGGGCAGGCGGACGAAGGCGATCATGGCGACACAGAGGCCCATGGCCAGCGCTGGGGAGGAGACAGCGGTCAGTACGCAGTACAGGCTATTCAGCTTGTCAATCCAACCACGCTGTAAGCGCCCTCAAAAAGCAGGCAGCCTTCAGCTCTGGCCTAAGAATTAACCCCACAGTGCAGAAGTGCCCGCGCCAGCCCACTGTGACCTGCTGCTATTTGGGGGGTCCCTTCTCTCACACTATACCGTGCCCCCTGTGAGACCCAGGAGGCTCCTGTTCTGATAAAGCACCAAGACAGGCCCGCCCTGGGCCTCTGGCCTCCCTCTCCAGCCTCCCCATTACTGCAGAGTCAGCATCCTTGCTCTTTGCTTTCAAGTTAATCCACCCTCTATGGCACCCCCTTTCCTTTACTCAGGGCTCTGTCCCAGGGCCATGCCTCTCTGTCCCTGCACTTCTCGAAACCTGGTACACGACACGTCCTTTTTAAACTTCTCTCTCCTCCAAACGAATGGGAAGGTCCTCGAGGGCAAGGCCTCCTCCATCTGGAGTCTGACGGCCTGGCAGGTGCACGTCTCTCCCTGCCCTCAGCTCCCTCCCTCCGGCCCGAGAACAGGCTGGTGCCAGACTTCCTGTGAGCTCTCAGTGGGGGGATGCCAGGGGAGCTGCTCAGCAGGCCCTGCCCTCAGTGTGCCCGCCCTCTGCTCCGAGGCCACTCACATGTGATCGTATGTTTAGCACATACCATGGCACACGTGATCGTACTGCTCAGCACATACCATGGCACACGTGATCATACTGTTCAGCACATACCATGGCACACGTGATTGTACCGTTCTGCACATACCATGTCACATGTGATCGTACCGTTCTGCACATACCATGCTCTTTCCTGCTCTGCCCAGAGGGCCCTGATCGGGGCTTGTTCCCTGGAAAACTCATCCTTGTTCTTAAGAGGACAGGACAGAAAGCCCTTCCTGGCCTGGCCAGATTAAGTTGCTGTTTTCTTTGCGTCCATTTTACAATAGTACCATCCTATCTAATAAAGAGGGATATGCTAATTGCCCATCATGCCCTCACAAAGATGGCAGCACCCACAGCCAATAAGGAGGGAATATGCTAATCGACTGCTATGCCCTCGAAGATGGCGGCACCCACAACTATAAATGGTAGCATCCAGTCCCTTCAGCCCTGCCAGGGCAGCAGGTGGGCACTACGACCAGGCCGCCCTTAGGAGGGTCCGGCCGCTCCACGTGCCTGCCCCCGGAGCCCCCCAGTCCCTCCGCCCACAGCTGCCTCAGATGGCGGCTGCCAAGGCTCAGGTGACCAGGGCCAGCCAAGACTCGCCCTGCCTGCAGTGTCAGCAGCAGCAGAGGGGGGTGGAGGTGTTGCCTTCCCTAATGACCAGGTCGCCTCCTGCCCCTGAGGGATCCAGACAGAGAGAGGGCAGGCCGGGCTGAAGGACTCCCCCCACCAGTGCGTGAATTTCCATGCACCGGGCCTCTAGTTATTTATCCCACGTTGTTAGTCCCTAAGCTGTGTACTCCTAGTAAACAGAAACCATGGCTTATTTGTTCAACAAATATTTGCTGAATAAATGAAAAATTATGTTCTATCAGCTTCAAATTCCAAATTAGTCTAAGACAAGCAAATAGCCGAAACCGGTTTGGCTCAGTGGATAGAGCGTCGGTCTGCGGACTGAAAGGTTCCGGGTTCGATTCTGGTCAAGGGCATGTACCTTGGTTGCGGGCACATCCCCGGTAGGGGGTGTGCAAGAGGCAGCTGGTCGATGTTTCTCTCTCATCGACATTTCTAGCTCTCTATCTCTCTCCCTTCCTCTCTGTAAAAAATCAATAAAAAATATATTTAAAAAAAAAAAGAAAAGCAAATAAAGTCATTATTACAGGCATGTATCATTTTAAAAATGTTGGTAAATTGTCAATGTATGTAGCAAAGTGGGCAGATACAGGCATCTCTGAGAGCATTATGGTTAGGTCCCAGATTACCACATACAGTGAGTCTGGAGAGAAAGAGTCGTTCTTTCTGCTGGTGAGGGCAGCATCTGTGAGCTACTAAAACGAGGCCCCATGTCTAACAGCTGGGCACACCCAGGAGGTAGCAATTCAACTAATATTTCAGAGTTCCTACTTTAGCTATGGTGTTGCAAAAACAGAAGAGAAAAATAATTCCCATCCCTACAACAGAGAGGGGTTGGAAAAACATAACATTAGGAAGAAAACACTCTCTTCCTCCTGTCATTGTTGTTATCAGGCATCACGGGACTCCAGTGTGTATTTTGGAGAGCTGTGATAAAGACCGAAAGCCCGACGTACAATAATCTACGATGCTCATTTTCCTAGGGTCTCCTTCAGAACCAAACTGGTAAAATATGCCAATTCATGCCATTTCAAAGGAATATAACGGACTGTATTAGTCAATCAGGCTTTGCAAAGATTCAAACTTTTCAAGTTGCAAGCTGAAATCTGTTTAAGGCGCTAAGAAATGTACTTACGGCCCACTTATAATCAACCCACTCTCATTTTTTAATAACGAGGTTTCCCAGAAACAAATGTTTGGCCTTGCTGTCAATAAACTCTGCTGGCTGGAGGGACAAGAGTGGCCAGCGGAGGAAGGGAGCCTGGACAGGCTGGGAACTAACGACCAGAGACCAGACCAAACTAGGGTTCTGGCTGCAGTGATGGGGTGGAGTAGCAAGAAGTGATCTTTCCAGGAACTTACAGTGAACACACGGAGCGGGAAGCGTCAGGGACCAAAGGAAGAAATGAAAACCTGAGGTGGGAGGGCGGGCCGAGGACAGAGGGCACGGGAACCCACTGGGCAGACAAGCAAAGGGCAGGCTCCCGAGGTGAAAAGCATGTGCCTCCAACACATGCAGCGGCCAGTCCATTCAGAACTTTCTGTTCAATTTACCATTCTCTCGCTCAGTCCTAAGCCAGCAGGAACCTTTCCAGGTCTCCATGCATCACTCACGCTTAATCACTCATCTATGCTGACCCCGCTCACCGAGGTCAGACCAGGCCCTGACAGGACAGCCGCGCAGTGACAGAACTTCCCACGCCTCTGACCAGCGATTTCCCAACGTCTCATCTCCTGGCACCATAAACTAATTACTGCATTTCTGCAGCACACCCAAAAATATACTTTTTGCCAATCTGACAAGAAAAGTTGGTATAATTTTGATTCATTCACACTGACAGCTGTTGGTTGTTGACATGTGTTAATTTGACAATCTAAGGGAAAAGAGGTCAGTGCCCCTAACAGTCAGGCACCGCGTGTTTTAAAAATCCTTGCAGCACACCAGTTGGAAATCATGGCTGTAGACAATGTCATTCTTTCTCTAAGCTTCCAAACAAGAAACTCTGGGTTCATTTTCAACTTATCACGTCTTTCACGCATGTACACACACTGTGTAGCCATTGTGTGGTGTGGTCCTTATTGTTACTGCAAACCTTGGTCAGCTTCCCCTACTTCCTCCCCACTTCCTCTCCCCGCCATTGTAAAGGGCTCACAGCACGCCCGCCTCCAGCCCCCAGGCCCTCCTCTGAGGTGGGCCAAGTCTGTTCCACAGCCGCGCCCGGCACGGCTCACACAGGGCTGTGCACACAGGCTTGGCCGCAGGCTCCATCTCCCTGGATCGTTATTCTGTACTTTCTCTCTCTCCTTTTTAAAATAGATTTCAGAGACAGGAAGGGAGAGGGAGAAACAACATCAATGATGAGAGAGAATCGCTGATTGCCTCCTGCACGCCCCCTGCGGGGGACCGAGCTCACAACCCCCGCATGCGCCCTGGCAGGAATCAAACCCTGACCTCCTGGTTCACGGGCTGCCGCTCAACCAGAGCCACACCGGCAGGGCCATTCCCATGCTTCAGCCTCCTCTCCAGGGAGCAATACCTCGTTCCACGCCAACCACGTCTCCCCACGGCCCCTGAAGTTCCGTGTTTGAAAAGGCAGAAAGCATCCTGAGCACTTCAGAGAAGTTCGTAATCTAAGTCTCTTGAATGAGTATCACTCCTACACCCAATGGATATTGCTACAAGCTGTCTTACCACTGAAACAACTACTCATCTGGTTTGCTCTCTTTTTTGTCATTCATTCTTTCTTTCTTTCAAGTAACCGAACACTTTCACCCTCTCCTCAGGCTTCCAAGCCCAAGAGAAGAGATGGTCCCTCCCCTGCTCCGCGCTGCGTGGGAAACTCCCAAGACTCTCCCTAACAGCCTGACTGACAAACTTACTTTTTGGTTCAATGTAAATTAAGCAACAGTGTTAGGAAGTAAATTATTAATCTTAGCTGGCTATAATTACTTCCAATTTATTATTGATATAATCTCTGCTATCACCTTGTCTTCTACAACCACCAGGGGAAGGACAAAGACAATGACACCAAACGGAGCTTAAATGCTCTTGAAAAGGATTATGTAACCTGTAAGGTCTTAGGCCGTCCTGCTTCTAAGATCTCTAGATAGCTAAGCTCTATGTGGACTGAGTGCCAGAGTCTAGTATTTTAAAACAAAAAAACTGATTTCTAGATTTCTGACACTAAACATTTTTTAATCATACTTAGCAGCCAGTGCTGAGGAGTGAAGGGCTGGCTAGACATGTGTGAAGACTCTGCTAGTCTCTGAGCGGGTCAGGGAGGCAGACTGTGACCCGGTCACCCGGTCCCCGAACCCTCAGTATGTGTGCTCCCCGGCTTTTCGCTCACACACACTCCACCTGTTGGTCAAACCTTTTAAAGCTTCCCCAATTAAAGGGGAATTTACCAGATGAAACAGAGTAACTTAAAAAAAAGCTCTAGCCGAAACCGGTTTGGCTCAGTGGATAGAGCGTCGGCCTGCAGACTGAAAGGTCCCGGGTTCGATTCCGGTCAAGGGCATGTACCTTGGTTGCGGGCACATCCCTAGTGGGAGGTGTGCAGGAGGCAGCTGGTCGATGTTTCTCTCTCATCAACGTTTCTAGCTCTCTATCCCTCTCAATTCCTCTCTGTAAACATCAATTATATTAAAAAAAAAAAAAAAAAAAAAAAAAGCTCTAGATTTAGTTCAAGAAAATTTTGAAGTTCCTTCTTAATATTAATGCTTCTTAGTATAACCCTGAAAATATACATCATGCCTGGCCCTAAAACAACCATATTTACCATTCTGTTTTCACTCTAAATTAGTTGCAAAGAAACACTCATTTAAAAAACATGACTACCAAATCACTGCCTAAAAGATGATTTCTGATTCTGCAGAGAAGTCTGGAAAGATAATTTCTACATCAGAGAAAAACCTATCTGATAATGTTAAAGACTGCGTCTAGAAAACTACATTTATATAAGAGGAGAAAACAAGTCAGCACACACAGTCACAAATCTGAAAAACAATTAAAAAGCTCAAAGCCCCCCCCCCTTTTTAAATAAATCTTTATTGTTCGTATTATTACAAAAGTTCCTCATTTTTTTCCCCTCCACCAGGTTCCCACCCCACCCTCTGCCCTTTCCCCACCCCCCACTGTCCTCATCCATAGGTGCACAGTTTATGTTCAGTCTCTTCCCGCACCCCCCACTCCCTTTTTCCCCGAGAATTGTCAGTTCACTCCCCTTCCGTACCTCTGATTCTATTATATTTAACAGTTAATATTGTTCATCAGGTTTTTTAATTTCCTTGGTTTTTAGATTCACTTGTTGATAGTTACATATCTTTATTTTCTTCCTCTTCCTAAAGAATCCTCTTCAGCAATTCATATAATTCTGGTTTGGCGGTGATGAACTCCTTTAGCTTTTTTTTTTATTGGTGAAGCTCTTTATCTGGCCTTCGATTCTGAGTGATAGCTTTGCTGGGTAGATTATTTTTGGCTGTAGGTTCATCACCTTGAATATTTCTTGCCATTCCTGTCTGGCCTGCATGGTTTCTGTTGAGAAATCAGCTGACAATCGTATGGATGCTCCTTTATAGGTAACTACCTGCTTTTCTCTTGCTGCTTTTAATATTCTCTCTTTGTCTTTTGCTCTTGAAATTTTAATTATGATGTGTTTTGGTGTGGTCCTCTTTGGATTCCTTTTGTTTGGGGTTCTATGTGCTTCCTGGACTTGTAAGTCTATTTCTTTCACCAGGTGGGGGAAGTTTTCTGTCACTATTTCTTTCAATATGTTTTCGGTATCTTGTTCTCTGTCATCTGGGACGCCCATAATTCTGATGTTGGTTCGCTTGAAGTTGTCCCAGAGGTTTCTTACACTATCTTCAACTTTCTGGATTCTCTTGTCTTCTTGCTTCTGTGGAGGAGTGTCTTCTGGCTCTTTGTGTTCCAAATCTTTGACTTGATTCTTGCGATCTTCCATTCTGTTTTTAGGACTCTGTATAATATTTTTTATTTCAGGAATGTATTCTTTATTTCTAGTTGATCCTTTATTATTTCTAGTTGATCCCCTTTCATATCTTCATAGGTCTTGTTTATTTTATCAGCCTTTTCTAGGAGATTCTTGAAAAACCTTATGTGTGGTTTTGAACTCTATATCCAGTTGCTTTTTGTCCTCCATTTCTTTTGTTTGTGATCTGTTTCCTTGTCTTGGCATTTTTGCTGCTTCCCTGAGTTGGTAGGGTGGGAGGATCAGCTGTATCTATGCCAGGGGACAGCCTTATTCGACTAGACTTGGAAAACTGCAAGAGCCTCTGTCCCCCTTTTTTATTTTTTGAGGGAAAATTCTATACTTGTTCACAAGGGAAGTTTAACCAGTGCAACCTGGTAGGAAGAAGTAAATATTGGCAAGTAGCAATAATGACAGAAAATGATGTAAAAATCTCCCAGTCAAGGTTTATGTTAACCTTGCTGAACAAATAGGTGTTTGTTCTATTCATTGCTTAGGGAGAGTAAAAATGAGAGTATGAACAACACATTGCTTGCTGTTTTGAGAGATATCTGATTTTTTTTGGGTCAGCACTTAGTAAACTTAAAACCCTTAGTAAAACCTGTAAATATTATCATGTGTGTCTGGACACATGAATAAAAAGTTCCACAAAAGCAGAACCACCAAAAGTTAGTAGGGGATTCGAGAAGCTCAGACCACGAGGGTACTTAAAGCATCCTTTGTTACCATATGGATCTGAGTCTGCTAGTGGAGAGACCTATTAGTCCTGGGTGGGTGATTATTTTTATTTAAAAAAAATATATTTTATTGAATTTTTACAGAGAGGAAGGGAGAGAGAGAGCCAGAAACATCGATGAGAGAACATCGATCAGTTGCATCTTGCACACCTCCTACTGGGGATGTGCTTTCAACCAAGGTACATGCCCTTGACCGGAATCGAACCCAGGACCCTTCAGTCCGCAGGTCGATGTTCTATCCACTGAGCCAAACCGGCCTCGGCCTGGGTGGGTGATTATTGCTTTACTAGAGGACTGGTGTAGGAAATTCATGCATGGGGGAGAGGGGTCCATTCAGACCAGCCGGCACCTCTCCAATCAAGGGCCCCTTGGGGGTTGTCCGACTGCTTGTTTCGGCCTTGGGCCCAAATAGGCAGTCAGACATCCCTCTCACAATCCTGGACCTCTGGCTCCAAATCGCTCATCAGACTGCTTGGTCTCCCCTAACTGAACCCCCCCCCCCCTGCTGCTGGCCTGGTCACCCCTTATTGCACCCCCTGCCAGCCTGGTTGTCCTCAACTGCCCCCTGCCAGCCTAGTCACCCTGCACTGTCCCCCTGCTAGCCTAATTACCCCCAACTGCCAGCCTGGTCACCCCTCACAGTCTGCTGTTCAGTTATTTGTTCATCCCTCACTAACCCCTCTGCAGCCGTCTTTGTGAGGGTGTGAGGGTCAATTTGCATATTATCACTTTATTATATAGGCTGTTTACTCTAGGTGAAAAAATGGTACCTGAAGCTTCATCGTGTCATTCATTTCACATAACGTTTGTGTAGGTGGAATAAAGTGAGTGCTCAATTTATACCTGTGCTATTAGTTCAATCATTCTGCTACAGAAATCAAGATGTAATCTCAGGAAAAGTCACACACCTGCCACAGCATCACTCTCAACACTAGAATACTAGCACCTAAAACAGACAGCACCCTCTCCCACAGGCGGGCGGACAGCTTGTGGACTCTTGGATGTAATGTCTGTTTCTCAACTCACTCTTTTTCAACCTCCAGAAGCAGTGAAGCACCAAACACCAGTTCCTAAGAATACCGAAAGCACCGACACTCAATCCGGGAAACGTAGCAGTTCTGACAACCACTGGAACACTTTAAACACCGGCTTCAGAATGCTTACATGCACAGTGGGCACTAGAGTACTGACGCAGATGATCACAGTAAACGTTTTTATACGGCAATGTACGATGCTAAAATACCACCAAAGTTGTGGGAAATCAGCAAAGGTGAATCCCAGCAGGGAGCAGGCACTGGTGACTTTGACTCAGTCCTCCCATCCTGAGTCATTAAAGACTGTATGTCAGTCTGAAGGTTAATCTGCCTGGAACCTCAAGGAACCGCTTTTGACTTTGAATATTTGGTATATGATAAGCTCTCAAAAAAAATTTGAATAACAACTATGACAACAAATATATACAAATTATATATAGTTACAAATATATATATGTTTAAAACTTTTAAGGTTATCAAACAGTAAAATTGAGAGTTGTTCTTTAGATGTATGATTCTGTGAATTCTAACGGTTTTATAGAACTACCACCACACTCAGTGTATGGAACAGCTGTACCACACCAATAAAATCCCTGTGTTATTTCCTTATATTCATAGGACCACAGCAACCACTGATCTATTCTCAATCACTATGATTTTATCTTCTTAAGCAAAAAACATATTTAAAAATAAATGTCATATATTTTTTAAAAAGTACCTTTTTCTGTAATTATCACCTTTGATTAAAATAACATGCCATTCAAATATAATTTTACAGAGCTTACAATCCACTCTATAGCTTCTTCCCTATTAATATGCAGTTTCTTAGAGTTTATTTATTAATTAATTTCATACATATAAATTTCAAGTCCTTACACTGGTTAAAATAACTTATGAGAGAAAAAAATATCTTGAAATAGAAGGTAAGATTTTAGTTTCCCTTAGGTTTAAAATTTCTTCTCTATTAAGAATATATTATTGATTCTGGATTACAAGGGGAGAAATAGAATTTAAAATCCTTTTTGTTAAATTCTATCCAATTTGGCCATGAGCGGAACAGCATCCTTGGTTTTGAACTGTTGAGAAGAGGCAAACTCAGACACAAAGTGGTCTAGTGGTGGCTGGTGGCTGGCCTGGGTGGGGATGGGCCCGGGGGAAGTGACTGATACTGGGCATGTGTTTTAAAGCTGCGGTTGCTAACTTTTCGGACCTCGCGGACCACCGGCTGGCAACTGGTTTTAGAGGTTGGGTGATAAAAATGCACTAAAATCGACTGTAGTGATGGTTGTACAACTCTGTGATTATACCAAAACCGAGTCATACACTTTAAATATGTAAATTGTATGTGGTATGTATGTGAATTATACCTTAAAAAAGGTCTTCTTAAAAAATCTTTAAAATGTGGGTAAAAATAATAAAAAACTCAACGATACATAACACTCACTACCTTTGGATTCCTAATATTCATGGTAATCAAAGGAAGTATGACTGATACACAGATAGCAGAGGAAGGGGGACCCAATTTAACTACCTATAAACTATATTGGAGTTTGATTTACCACATGTTAGTTACTCACCGTCCATGAGAAGCCAGTGGCCAGTGAGAACCCAGATGAGGACCAGCATGACAGACAGAGAGAAGGACAGGAGCTCAGCAGCAGTGAAACGTCCACAGCAACCGAAGGAAATCCTGGGAACACATGACATTTAGTGGCCTAACAAGCAATACATTTCATTCCCTAACCAAGCTCTCTTCTGGTTCTTCATGATCCGAGTTCACTAGGGCCAGATTAGAGTAGGAGGCAAGTATCTATACACCTGGCTATAAAAATAACCAAACCTCTTAAATTACAAAGAGATCAGAGAATTATATTTCTGAACCCATCTGATAATATACTTTTTAAAAAATGTGTTTTTTTTGTTTTTTTGTTTTTAATTTCAGAGAGGAAGGGAGAGGGAGAGATAAACATCAATGATGAGAGAGAATCAGTGACTGGCTGTCTCCTGTGTGCCTCCTATGGGGGATTGAGCCCACAGTCAAGGCATGTACCCTTGACCGGAATTGAAACTGGGACCCTTCCGTCGGCAGGCCAACGCTCTATCCACTGAGCAAAACCAGCTAGGGCTGATAATGTACTTTTTATCCCAAATTATCAACATGGGTTTTTAGAAGTTTAAAGTGACAACATCAATCTAAGTACAGGGGAAATACTATTATACGAGGAAGACACTGAAGAATGTTAATAATTCAATTCATTTAGCAAGGATGAATTAATACTTATAAGATAATGAGTGGCCCGGTGCACAAAATCTGTGCACAAGGGTGGGATGGGGGGGTATCCCTCAGCCCGGCCTGCACCGTCTCCAATAGGGGACCCTCGAAGGATGTCCTACTGCCGGTTTACAGGGAATGGGTCTAAACAGGCAGTCGGACATCCCTCTCGCAATCTGGGACTGCTAGCTCCTAACCGCTCACATGCCTGCCCCTAACCACTCTGCAAACCGGCTTGTTCACCCTCAAATGCCCCTTCTGCTGGCCTGCTCACCTCCAACTGCCCCCTGTTGGCCTGCTCGCTTCCACCTTTCCTCCCCACTGGCCTGCTCACTCCAAATTGCCCCCTACTGCTGTCCTGATTACCCCCAACTGGCCCCCACTGACAGCCTGCTTGCCCCTAACTGGCCCCCCTGCTAATCTTCTCATTCCCAACTGCTCTCCACCCCCCCGCCGGCGTGATCTCCCACAACTGCCCTCCCCTCTTGACCTCTAACTGTCTCTACCTCAGCTCCACCACCATGATTTTGTTCAGAAGAACACCAGGTCTCTTAGTCTAATTAGCATATTGTCCTTTTATCAGTATAGAGGCCTGCTGCCATGGGTGGGGGCTGGCTGGTTTGCCCTGAAGGGTGTCCTGGACCAGGGTGGGGTTCCCTTGGGGCGTGGGGGCGGCCTATGTGAGGGGCTGAGGGCTGTTTTCAGGCTGGCCACACCCCCTTCAGGGTGGTGGTCCCCACTGGGGTGCCTGGCCAGCCAGGGTGAGGGGCTGAGGACTGTTTTCAGGCTGGCCATACCCCCAGTGACCAAAGCTCCCAGCCCTTCCTTTTTATTTTCTCCAGCCACTCCTTGGGCAGCAGCCAGGGCAGGCAGGCGGGAAGTTTGGCTTCCTCTGTTACCGGGGGCAACCCAAGCCCCCTGCTCACTCCAACTCTGTGGCCACTGCCATCTTTGTTGGTTTAATTTGCATACCCTCTCCTGATTGGCTGGTGGTATGTGTAGCAGAGGGATGGTCAATTTGCATGTTTCTCTTTTATTAGTGTACAGAAATCTATCTGATTATCACTAATTCCTGTGAAAATTAGCTGCCCCAAGTGATTGTTTCCTAAGTGCATACAGCATCTCCACCAACAACAGACTTCTGTTTCCATGGAGCAATAGCTGTGGGAGTTAAGGTGTGAACAATAGGATTAAACCTAAGTGATTCTAGGTCACCAAAGATAAAAGGCAAAGAATGTCAGAATATTCCACTAACTCACTAGTAAAAGAATGAAAGCGTTGCTTTAAAAAGGAAAAGTCTCATCTTTCAATAAGCTAAGAAGGAAGCACATTACAACGACTCTGACTTCCTAGTATTTGTTCATATTTCCTCTGCTATGAAAAGGTGCAAAAGGAAATGCTACCATCTTCCAATTTTAAAAACCAAACATCTCACTCCCCAGTTTTCTAGCATGTGTGAGCTCCAGTCAATACAAGAATAAGAAATACAGACCTGGCCTGGCCAGGTGGCTTAGTCAGTACCGTCCACTATGCAAAGGCTGTGGGTTTTAACCCCGGTCAGGGAACATACAAGAAGTAACTAATGAATGAATAAATAAGTGGAACAAATCTCTCTCAAATCAATAAAAGTTAAAAAAAACATTAGACGCCTAATAATGCTAATAAGCGTGGGGAAAAAATTACAAAGTTTATAATTTAGAGGAAATTTCCAACTTACTTGTTCTGAGGTGAACAGGGTCTTGTTAAATACTGGCACATCGGGAGAAGAAGAAAAGCAAAAGCTATCGTTGCAAGAACTACAGAGAGAAAATGTATAAATTTTGTTGTGTGTGATTTATTTTTCCATTATAAAAAATGGCAATGACTTATGGAAACTTAATCATTTCCCAGAAACTTTTCTTGGCAAGTAGATACAATCAAATTAACCAGAGAAGAAAGTATTTTCCTTTAGCATCGCAGATAAGCTCTTAAAAAAAAAAAAAAAAAAAAAAAAAAAGTGCCTGATTTGAATGAAGTAGGGAGGCATAGGTAGATTTTCTCATTTTCTTCTATCTCAACAAGAAAAGATAAATAGCGGGCCATGAGTTGGTCCGAAGGTTGTGGGTTATTGTTAAACTGATTAAATATCGGGCCATGGTGTCATCCCCTAACAAGTCTAGCATTTTGTTCATATATTACACATTTCCATCATCGCTTAGCTTAAACACTGATCAGAGAGCTGACAGTCCAATTACCTTGATTAGATATCAGTGTTTCTACCTGTGGAAACGTCAGGAAGGGTTGCCAATGACCACTGAGCCAAACTGGGCTTTCTGGTAACCGACCAGACAAGGAGCCACAGCAAAGTGATCCTGTCCTGGTGTCATAAAGCTCATGAGGTTTCAATCCCCGGCCTTGTGTTCAGATGATGTCGGCAGGTTTGAAATATGTGGCTCAAGTGGCTCAAGGAGGAGTGAGGGGAGGAAAAGCCAGACTTATAAAGAAACACTTGATAAATGGCACAGTGTATAGTAGTAAATCTTAACTTTTGAATGATGATAAAAAATGGTGAACACATTTCCTTTTAGATTAATGTTAAGAAATACAGAAATTAATTTACCTGCTGTACATATTGTAAAGACTACTTGAACTGAGTCAAAGAAGAAGAACATAACTAGGAGAGAGACAGATGCTCCGATTGGAAGGAACAGGGCCTGGGTAGAGTCAATAGTTTGGATACCTAAAAGAGAGAAAAAGGGACATATTAACGTATAGCATGCCAGGCACGTTAGATACATTAACTTATTAGAATGCAGACAGTTCTAGGGACTGGTATATAAGGTATAGATTCTGTGGGCCTCCTAAATCTCTCTTGCCCGATGCGATTATAAACTACTTGCTCTCCTTAGAATGCCTTCATTCTAGTAGCTGCTCAAAAAATACTTGTTGAACTGAGGTACTAACGATCTGGTGACAGGGTGCCAAGAACAAAAACAGAAAAGAAATTAAGAACTTTCAAAGGTAGCAAACATTCAGATTTGCCAATCTGAGTACATTTGGGGTCTTGTGTACTTGGTAAAAGGCAGTTTAAACCACTGACTGAAATTATTTCTCATCATCTGGGGTTTAATGTACTGATGTTAACAATCTTCCTCACTGTTGCTAACAGTTGAGGACTGACTGGGGGTGGGGAAAGGGAGAGAACATAACATCTGAAAACAGCAAATCAGAAAAATTATCTTATGGGAACATTTTAAGGAACAAATAGTAAGTATGTAGCACAGTGGTTCTCTGTCCTTGGCTGATCATCAGAATCACCTTGGGGAGCTTAAAAACATTACAATGCCCAGGCCCAAGCCCAGATGAACATAACTAGACACAAAAGGTTGCAATTATCAACCAACATTCAAAAATTGTTTTCGGTAAACTTACACATCCCCAAGAACATTATTTAGGGATTTTGGTGAAATAAAACATTAAATATTTCTACAAAACAAAATTGCTCCTATTAGCTGGGTGTATGAGTCAAATAATTCACTTAGGAAGAGAATAATTCAATTTAGGAAGAATGATCTATATGTCAAGACAAACAGAAGCCCCAGAGCATTGGCCTGCAAACTGAAGGTCCTGGGTTCGATTCCAGTCAAGGGCACATGCCAGTGTTGTGGGCTTGATCCCCAGTAAGGGGCGTGCAAGAGGCAGCCGATCAATGATTTTTTTTCTCATCACTGATGTTTCTTTTGTTCTTTTTTAAAAAAACCATATTTTATTGACTTTTTAACACAGAGGAAGGGAGAGAGATAGAGAGTTAGAAACATCAATCAGCTGCCTCTTGCATACTCCCCACTGGGGATGTCCCTGCAACAGAGGTACATGCCCTTGACCGGAATTGAACCTGGGACCCTTCAGTCCACAGGCCGATGTTCTATCCACTGAGCCAAACAAGTTAGGGCTCATCATTGATGTTTCTATCTCTTTCTCTCCTTCTCCCTTCCTCTCTGAAATCAATAAAATCTATCAATCAACCAATAATTATCCCCAGCCAGTTTGTCTCAGTGGGTAGAGCAATGGAAATGTTCATACCCAGGTTGCGGGCTCAATCCTCAGTAAGGGGCATGCAGGAGGCAGCCTATCAATGATTCTTTCTCATCATTGATGTTTCTCTCTCTGTCTCTCTCTCTCTCCCCCTTCCTCTCTAAAATCAATAAAAATATATTAAAAAAAAGTCTATGTTATATGTCAGTATAGCCCATGGATCATTTGGTGGAGCTGAGGGGAGGGGTAGCTTACGGGCATTTATAAAAAAAAACTCTATGAAATATCTAACTATATTTCACTTAGTTTTGTGGTATTTGTTTTTAGTGTTCTACAATAGGGAACTACAAAATTTTAGGTGCCTTTCACAACAGAAAATAATGGTTTCTCAAATGAATGATTTTTATTATAAGGTAATAAAAAAATCTTTAAAAAAAAATCTATAAATCTTAAAATACATCCGCTTTTTTGTAAAATGAAGCATCATATAGTCTACAGATTAATTATATTCGTTTAAAATATTAACAGAAAAATTAAATGGCTGGCTAGAACAAAGACTATTTAGTAAGTCAGGCATGAGAAGTATTTGTTTATAATAAATCTAAATTTTAGAAATTCATTTTGCAATTAAAATGCAAAACTGAATACAAAGAACCTTTCTAGAATTAGATTGAATGCAGTTTTTTCTTTTGAAAGCACAGATTGTTAACTGGGGTATTAGACACTGCTTTCCCCATTTGTTTTAAAGAAGGATGCCCAAGAGAGCTTACCAAACAGCAATGTCACATGACAAGCTAAGCTCCTTTAGTTGCCAACAATATGCTACCTAAGACAGTATACACAGCTTCAATACAGCACTTCTAAAGGTCTGTAGAAATGGTCCTGAGGGGAAGGAGCTAATAATTAAAAATTTTAGCCAAAATCCAGGGACATCAAAACAAAACAGCAAACAGATCAGCCATAACTAGGAGGACTTAAGTGCAGCTGCATTATATTAAAACCCCAAATCAACAAAAGAAAAAAGCCTGGTGTTAGAATTACAGATCATGTACAGAGACATTTTTAGCACTCAGCGAACATGGCTATAGGCTAATTATGTCTGGTCATAAACGGACATCAAGCAATACACCAGTGTATTGCTGATAATTAAGAAAGTTACTGATTTTGTACCTCCAAGAGAGAAGCATGCTTTTAACCAAGTATTTACTCAACACCTATTATATGGTATTTACTCAACATGAGGAATTTTGAAAAGTCGTTTTCAGATCTTACAAAGTGCAGTGTAGATGGGGAGATAGAGATGTATGTCCCTATCAATGAAGAGAGTTTCAACTGTATGTTCCCATCAATCCTCACAGTTAAAATGAACTATATGGGAAACCTAGTAAAGGACTTCACGTTATTAGAAAATGGGGAGGGGCACTTAAAACCCCACTTACTGCTAATTAAACGAAGGACTGATGTACAGGGTAAAGTCTTTAGAGAGACTTCTCGGGACAGATGTAGTGATGAGAAAGAGCAAGAGGGGGAAAGTCAGAGAGGACCGTGAGGGACCTCGCCCTCTCCCTGCGAACTGTGACTGTAAGGCACGGAGGCTGGAACAGACTGAGGAGCACGGGCACCACACACAGCGCCGCCCCCAGGCGGGACAGAACCTGGCCACCAGGAGCTTTTCCTGTGCCTCCTCCTCACTCATCTCTCCCCCCTGCAAAGGTCCAGCTGCCTTTCCTGATTCTTCCTTCTTCACTTTATTTTATATGTTTTCTACCCAAGCATGCACTTTAACACACTAATAAATATTTATCTTGACTGTTTTTTTAAAGTTATATATACACGGAATTATGTAATTTGTATTTTTGTGTGTCTGGCTTCTTGCACTCAACAATGTGAGAAATATCCATGCTGTTATGCCTAGTTTACTAATTTTCATATCTTGATCCTTATTTATTTTGGGAGTAAGCAAATAAAACCTTTAAAAAACCTCTATCACTCTTTTCTTCAAATGGTTCAAAATATTCTTGCCAAAATCTTTGTTTTTATGAAGATTTTTAAATTGATTTTTAGAAAGAGAAGAAGGGAGAGCGAAACATCAATCTAAGCTGCCTCCTGCACGCCCCCTACTGGGGATGGAGCCCGAAACCAGGGCATGTGCGCTGGCGGGAATCAAACTAGCAATCTTTCATTGCGTGGGACAATGTCCCACCAACTGAGGCGCGCTGGCCAGGGCTCTTGCCAAAATTTCAACACTAAATCCATATCTTCCTTTTCTTATAAGCTTCCCCTCAATCCTACACTGCTGCTCATTTGTGACTTCCATCTTTTTAGCACCTACACAATCTCTTCTATTCCTCTGTTCATCGTTCAGGTGATCACTTCTTTGATTTTTTGATAAATGCATGCCACTCTTCCTGCCATCCCTTCAATCTGGAATGGTCCAGATTGAGGTACTGGCCTCCACAATGCTCCACAATGAGGTACTGGCCTTCTCTGCGGGGGTCATTTCTTTCCTTATGTGGAGTGTGGACTGCATTCTAGCTTAACCTGTGCTGATCTCTGTGATATCCATGGCCCAGAATAGGCACTGAAGAAATACATTTGTTGAGGATAATTCAGCATAACATAGGAGTTAAACTTAAGAAAATGACCATTTAAACAACCATTTCCTATTTTTTTTCATGCTGATTAATAATGAAAATTTAAAAACTGATGTTGCAGGTATCTTCTTTCCACTGAATGGACTAACTTAACCACGTATTTGAGGATAAAATTGTATTTAATTTTATTCCTCTTAGATTTCTGTGCTGCAATGTAGAACAGATTTATAATCTGGTGTAAGTACATCATTTGCATTTATGCTATATAACACAGGATTTTTAAGAGTTTCAAGAGTATAAAGTGATTTGGCTTAAAATGTTGATAGATAGCAAAGCTGCTAATACTTTAACCTGAGAATTAGATCTTGACACTGGGTTTTACCTGGTTCCTGGTAATTTATTGGTATGGCATTCTACCTCCTACAAGGATCTATGTTATAAGTTTAAAAAAAGACTCATACTTAAATGATTCTACTTACTTCATTTATCATGCCCACTTTATACTACTGGGGACAACACATTTAACTGGGTAAAAATGGGCAAGTATAACTTCATTGGTGGGATATTACAGTAACTAGAGAAACTGAAGAAGAGAGTAAGTGATCTCCAATTCCTCCAAGGTCCTCCACTTTTCTTTCTAACTTTGTATTAGATCCCTGGTGTTTCCTCCTGATTCAGAGCGATGTTAACCTGTAGGTCACACTCGCTCTCCGTGCCTGTGCTCTGGCCTTGCCACCTGGAACAACGACTTCTCCCCCAATTCAAGTTTCAAGTCAAACTCACCTTTTCTAGGAGAGTCCCTACTAATCTGACTCACTGTTGCTCACCCTGACTTGCCTTTCTCTTCACACTTTAAAAAATGTATTTTTTATTGATTTCAGAGAGGAAGGGAGGAGAGAGAGAAATCTCAATGATGAGAGAGTGTCATGGATTGACTGCCCACAGAGTGCCCCACACCAGGGACTGAGCCCACAACCCATGGGAATAGAACCGGGACCTCTTGGTTCATGAGTCTACACTCATCACTGAACAACACCAGCTGGGTTCCCTTCCCTCTCTTTGTGTATAAATGTCAAAATGACTTTAAGTACCTCTGGTACTGCCTCTGATCTGTTGATAGTAAGTGCTTGTTGGGAAGGATTCGGAGGCCATGCTAAGGGTCAGGATTACTGTGGGTACGAGATGGGGAGCAGTGTTTGCTATGTCTGTCTTAGCTTTTATCTTTGGAAACAATTTTGCCCACACTACTCCAGGGCAGCTTGGGAACCAGCTCTTACACTTTTGTATCTTTCAATATACTTAGCAGAATGCTGAATGCGTAGTAGATATCCAATACTAATCTCTTAATATTATCAAACCAAATCTCCTTATTTCTAATTCATTTTCTTTTTATAATAAACATTACCAATATTCAGCCACTATATTGAGGTATAATTTATAAAATTCACTCGAATTGAGGTATAATTCATTTTTTGTTGTGAACTGACCGAGTGTGAAACCATCCCCAGAAAACAGCTTCGGAACTCGCATCCCCTCAGCAGGATGCCCTCATGCCAGGCGAGCTACCATCCCCACCCTGGGCCCAGGCACCGCTAATCACGTTCTGTCTCTCCGTGTTTGCCTTTCTGCAAATTTCATATCAATGACTCATACGATATGTACTCTCTCTGTCTGGCTTCTTTCACTTAACACAGTGTTTGAGTTTCATCCTACAGCGTGTACTTCATTCTTTTCTTTTCTTTCTTTCTTTTTTTTTTTTTTTTTTTTTGCAACAGAGGTCAGCTTTTATTGACTGTGTTACAAAAGAGCTAGTTTAGTCAAAAAGACCAAAGCCCATGTCATCATCAGACTCCTCAGATTCTTCTTTCTTTGCTTCCACTTTCTTCTCCTCAGCTGGGGCAGCAGCAGTGGAGGCGGCAGGACCTCCTGCTGGTGCAGCACTAGCTGCAGGGGCAGGTCCACCAGCCCCTACATTGCAGATGAGACTCCCAATGTTGACATTGGCCAGAGCCTTTGCAAACAAGCCTGGCCAGAAAGGCTCAACATTTACACCAGCTGCTTTGATGAGGGCATTGATCTTATCCTCCAGCACCGTCACTTCATCATTGTGCAGGATGAGGGCCGAGTAGATGCAGGCGAGCTCCGACACGGAGGCCATGGCTAGGGTGGGTGCTGGGCGAGCGCTGCTGGGAACGGTGCTAGTCGCCGGATGAAGTGAGGGCCTCACCCCAATGCGGCCTTAGCTTCCTCGGAAGAACCGAGCACCTTAGCGGCAGCTGGGAAAAGGGCTCCTTCATTCTTTTCAATGCCCAACAGCATTTCATGTATAAATAGACCAGATTCTGTTAATCCATTCACTATCTTATGGATCTTTGACTTGTTTCTACTTTTTGGCTATTATGAATAATGCTGCTGAGCATTTGCCATATAGCACACTTCTGTGTATTTTTTTAAACAAGTATTTTTACAGAATCTTAAATCCAGAAGAGATACAGTACTTAGTTTTTATAAGTACTTCAAGTAGCTATCTTTAAGAGGCACTGAATGAATTTATGATTCATTAACAAAATTATCAGCCTCAACAAAATATTGAAATGAAGCCATAAACGGGCAGATAGTCATCCATCTTGCTTATCTTTGGGAAGATAAAGAACCCCAGCAGCAAGCTTTTAGGCAGGAGTTAAAAGCAGCACGCGGGCAATCAGTAGCTCAGATTCAAAACATGATAACCTAACAAACTATACCACACAGATTAGATTTTGTTACAGCAAACGTACATCTTGAGCCCAGTGGATGAACTGGGTTATAGAAATAATCACGTTGAAATGACGACCCGCACGAAAGTTAACTGACATAAGGCGCCTTACTATTATTGCTGCTGTTGCCACTGAAAGAACCCGAAGAACTGTTACTGTCTTTCTCTTTATCTTGATTTTCAAAGTCCATATTAAGGGACCTGTGGAAAAATTGGATAGGTAGTTTTAGTTTTGCTTTAGAAAGAAGTAGGTTTTAAAAAGTCAGTAACAAAACAATATTTTTAAAAGCTAAGGTGTCAGGAGAGAAAGGAGGGTCTCTTTTGACCAATTCTGCAAAATAGTTCTTGCCACTTTTCAAAAACAATCTACATTCCTTCCAATAGGTCAGAGTTCAAGAGTTTTAAAAGCATCCCACTGTGGCCGAATCTTCCAGCACATCCTTAATCACCTCCGTATGCGATAAACACCTAGAGGGAGAAATGTCAAAGGGCAAGCGCAATTTGAGGCTTTTATACCACACACTACCTCCAGAATGGCTGGCCCATTTACTCTATGCGTGTCAGCTTTCTCAACAGCACACATCAGTTTCTATTATACCCGGGACTGTTCCAGATACTGGGAGGACAATAAAGAGCAAACAGGCTTTACATGGAAAGAGGGAGGGACTGACCCCAAACAAGGGAAGTGTGTTAAGCACGTGGCCTATTGATGGCGGAGCTAAGGAAAAAGGGCAGGAGATGGAGAGGTTAGGCTGGAAGCTTTAAATAGGGCGGGTGGGCGGGCGGGGAAGGCCTTTGGTGTGACTGCTGAGTGAAGACCGGAAGGAAGGTTGGCAGTATGGGGGACTAAAAATGTTACCTCTGTTTCAATTTAGACTTCTTTAACTCTGAACAATTTTATGTATATGAGCTTGCCCACTTACTTCTTTGTGAACCACCTGTTCAAGTGCTTAGTTATTTTCTATGTTCTTACAGAGGGTGTTTGTGTCCAAAAGAACTTTCCGTTCCTGTGCTGATGGAAATGTTTTGCATCTATGCTGACCAATGTGGTAACATTACCACAGGAGCACCTGAAACGTGGGAGTGCACTTAAGTACTGAATTTAAATGTAAAGAATTTGAGAGTTGCTGAAGCCAGTTTGGCTCAGTGGATAGAGTGTTGGCCCGCGGACTGAAAGGTCCCAGGTTCGATTCCGGTCAAGGGCATGTACCTTGGTTGCGGCACATCCCCAGTGGGGGTGTGCAGGAGGCAGCTGGTCGATGTTTCTCTCTCATCGATGTTTCTAGCTCTCTGTCTTTCTTTCTCTCTGTAAAAATCAATTAAAAAAAAAAAAGTTGAGAGCTAAAACTATAAAACTTTTAGACAAAAATATGGGGTTAAATCTTTGTGACCTTGGATTTGTTCAAGCCATTATAGCATTGCTGGTTTTCTGACTGTTTGTTCTATTCATTATTGGGGGGCGGAGGGGTGTTGAAATCTTCAGCTACACTTATGGATTAATTTCACTTTTTGGTTCTATAAGCTTTTGCCTCATATTTAAGATATTTTAATAGGTGTATAAACATTTAAGATTATTACATCTTGTGCATAATTTATCCCGTTATCATTTTAAACAACCTTCTTTGTAGTAATACTTGCTGTGAAAGTTGCTTTGTCTGATATTAATATAGCCAATCCAGCTTCCTTTTGATGAGTAGAAGCAAGGTTATCTTTTTTCTTAATATATTTTATTGATTTTTTACAGAGAGGAAGAGAGAGAGACAGAGAGTTAGAAACATTGATGAGAGAATCATCGATCAGCTGCCTCTTGCACACACCGCTTGGGGATGTGCCCACAACCAAGGTACATGCCCTTGACTGGAATCGAACCTGGGACCTTTCAGTCCGCAGGCCGACGCTCCATCCACTGAGCCAAACCGGTTTTGGGGCAAGATTATCTTTTCTCAATCTTTCACTCCAAGTATTTTTTCTGGCTTTATATTTATAGCAGTGATTGGATCTTGCTTTTTAAATTCAATCTGATAATTCCTTTTAATTGGGGGGGTGTTTAGGCGTTTCACTTAATGTGATTAAATTATCATGTTGTGATTTGTTTTCTATTTGTCCTACTTTTTGGTTCCCTTTTACCTGCTTCCTTTTGCATTAATACAGTAGTTTTTTTATGATTGTTTTATCTTTTTTGATGTCTTATTAACTATAACTCTTTGTTCTTTTATTTTAGTGGTTGCTAAAGTTTATAGTATACATTTCTAACCCACAATTATAGTATACTACTTCATGTACAGTATAAAATCTTACAGTGGTTACATTTTTCCCAATCTTTGTACTATTATTGCCATGCATTTTACATGTTATGCTATAAACTCCACTATATATTTTTGTGTATACACTCAATTATCTTTTAAACAATTTTAGATTAAAAAAACCCCACCCTTTTAGCCCTAACCGGTTTGGCTCAGTGGAGTCAAGGGTCCCAGGTTCGATTCTGGTCAAGGGCATGTACCTTGGTTGCGGGCGCATCCCCAATAGTGCAGGAGGCAGCTAGTCAATGTTTCTCTCTCATCGATGTTTCTAACTCTCTGTCCCTCTCCCTTCCTCTCTGTAAAAAAATCAATCAATAAAAAAAAACAACCTTTTATGTTTATCAATATAATTACCATTTCTTGATCTCCATTTCTTTGTGTAGCTCCAGATTTCCAACTGGTACCATTTTTTTTTAAAACATATTTTATTGTGGTTTTTTTTTTGCCCCCCTCCCTCCTCCCACACATCCCCTCCCTCCCCAGAGTTTTATGTCCATTGGTTGTACTTATATGCATGTATACAAGTCCTTCAGTTGATCTATTAACCAAGTGCCAGCCGTGCTCCTGCGCGCCGAGCGGCTTCCCCAACTGGTACCATTTTTAATCTGCTTAAATCCATCCCTTAACATTTCTTTCTTTCTTTCTTTAAAAAAAAATATATATATATATATATTTTATTGATTTTTTACAGAGAGAACGGGAGAGAGATAGAGAGCTAGAAATGTCGATGAGAGAGAAACATTGACCAGTTGCCTCTTGCACACCCCCTACGGGGGATGTGCCCGCAACCAAGGTACATGCCCTTGACCGGAATCGAACCCAGGACCTTACAGTCCGCAGACCGACTCTCTACCACTGAGCCAAACTGGTTTTGGCTCATCCCTTAACATTTCTTATAGTGCAAGTTGGTAATGAATTCTTCCAGGAGTTGTGTATCTGAAAACATCTTACCTTGTCTTCGTTTTAGAAAGATACCTTTGCTATGTTGACAATTTTTCTTTCTGTACTTTAGAAGTGTTGTTCCACTGTCTTCTCACTTGTACTTGAATTCAGTGAGAAAGCGGATGTCCATTCTTACTTTTATTCCTGCCCCCTGCCCCTGCTAGCTGCTTTTTGGTTTTCAATTTTATCACTGGTTTTGAGCAATTTGATTATGATGTGCCTCTGGTGTAGTTTTCTGCATGTTTCTTATGCCTGGAGTAGGGTTTCTTAGATCTGTGGGTTATAGTTTTTATCAAGTGTGAAAAAATTTTGACCATTCTTTCTTTTTTAAACTGTTTTTAAATGGATCTTAGAGAGAGAGCAAGGGGGAGAGAGAGAGAGAACCATCAATGTGAGAGCAAAACATCAATGGCTGCCTCTGTACTCATGCCGGCCAGGGACGAAACCCACAACCCAGGTGTGTGCTGACCAGAAACCAAACCTACCAGCTTTGTGATGCATGGTTCCACACCCAGCCTTCTCCCAAGTATTTTCCTGTTCCTCCCTTTCTTTTCCTCTTTCAGAGAGGTTGCTGTTGGATATTCTTTTTAACATTTTTTTTTCACTTTTTCTCTATTTCACTTTGTAGTTTTTATTGTTGTATCTTCAACTTCACGATCTTTTCTTCTGCAATGGCTGATGTTAATCCCATCCAATATGTTTATCTCAGATGTTATTTTCATTTCCAGAAGTTTAATTTGGGTAGTTTAGAATATCTAGCTAACTTTTATACATATGTAATAATTATACTATCTGTTCTGATGTATTTCTCTGTTAATTCTAACATCTGTGTAGCTCTGGGTGGTTTTGATTGATTATTCTCATTATTGGCTATGTTTTCCTTTCTCTTTGCTAGCTGGCGATCTTTGCTTATATGCCAGACTTTGTGAATTTTACTTTATCTCAATATTTTTACATTCCTATTGGCTGCTTGATATTTTTAACCCATATAATAAAGAGGTAATATGAAAATGGACCCTCATGCACTCACAAGATGGGGTTAGTGAGGGGTGACCAAATGACTGAATTAAGTAGGCTGCGTAGGGCAACCAGGCTGGAGGGGGGGGGCAGTTAGGGGCGGCCAGGACAGCAGGGGGGGTGCAATTGGGGAAGACCAGGCTGGCGAGGGGGGGGGGCGGGCAGTTGGGGGCGATTAGGCTGGTGGAAGGGGTGGAGTAAGGGGCAACTAGGCTGACGGGGGGAGGGGGGGGCAGTGAGGGGCAACCAGGCAGGCAGGTGAGCAATTAGGAGCAAGTGGTCCAGGATTGTGAGAGGAATGTCCGACTGCCAGTGTAGGCCCAGTCACTGGGATCGGACCTAAACTGGCGATCAGACATCCCCCAGGGGGTCCCGGGTTGGGGAGGGTGCAGACTGGGCTGAGGGGAACCCCCCTCCCATGCATGAATTTTGTGCACCTGGCATCTAGTAGTACTATAAATCTTAAGCATTGTTCTGGGATGCTGTTAGTTACCTGGAAATAGTTTAATTTGTTCAGGCCCTGCTTTTATGATTTATTAGGCAGGTCTGAAGCAATGTTCAGGCTAGGGTAATTATCTCCTACCACTGAAGCAGGACCTTTCTGAATTCCTTACCCAATGCCACATGAATCATAAGTTTTTCCCAGTCTAGCTGGAGAGAACAGGTACTTTTCCTTTTAATTCTTTCTCATTGTTCTTTCCTCAGTCTTAGCTCATTTCCTCGCATATAGCACTGACCCACACTGGTGAATGCTCAGATCTCTCTGTGAACTTTCTTTTTCTGCATTCTGACTTACTAACTCCAGCTGCCTCAGTTCCACCTCCTCACTGAGGGAATCTTTCTCCCTGTACCACAACCTGGAAATTATCTTTAATTTTTGTTTAAAGATTATTTTTGACAAAAAATTGTGTACAGATGGTTTCCAACTTTATGGTGGTTCAACGTGATAATTTTTCAACTTCACAATGTGCAAAAGTGAAACACATTCAGTAGAAACCAGCTCTTCTCAAGCCTCATCAGAAGAGAAAGACAGCCGAGACTGGTTTGGCTCAGTGGATAGAGCGTCGGCCTGCGGACTGAAGGTCCCGGGTTCGATTCCGGGCAAGGGCATGTACCTTGGTTGCAGGCACATCCCCAGTAGGGGGTGTGCAAGAGGCAGCTGGTCGATGTTTCTCTCTCATCGACGTTTCTAACTCTCTATCCCTCTCAATTCCTCTCTGTGTAAAATCAATAAAATATATATTTTTTTTAAAAAAAGAAGAAGAAGAAGAGAAAGACAGCGATGACCCCACACCCCAGCACCCAGCAATGCCTCAGCCATCCTCTGGCCCAGCCCATTTTCAACTACGCATATTCATGGCAAATACCCGTAACAACCACTCTGTTTTTATTTTCAGTACAGTATTTAATTACATGAGATATTTAATGCTTTATTATAAAACAGGCTTAGTGTTAGATGATTTTGCCTAACTGTAGGCTATTGTTTGAGCGTTCTGAGCACACTGAAGGTAGGCTAAGTAAGCTATGATGTTCAGCAGGTTAGGTGTATTCAATTCATTCTTGATTTACAGTATTTTCAACTTACAATGGGTTTGTAAGGATGTAATGCCATCATAAGTCAAGGAGCATATGATTATTTAAGGTATACAACATGATGTCTTTATATATGTATACAATATGAAATAATTACCACAATCAAATGAATTAACATATCTACTACCTCCCATAGTTGCCTTTTTTATTGTGGTTAGAACACTTAAGATCTACTTTCTTAGCAGATTTCAAGTATATAATACATTATTATTAACTACTAGAGGCCCGGTGCACGAAAATTCTCAGCCCAGCCTGCACGCTCTCACAATCCGGGACCACTCAGGTAGGGTCCAGCTCTATCACAGCATGGCTCTGGTTCCCGGCCTGCAGGCTGGGGCCGGGGGAGGGACCAACCAAGAGGCCAGTCCGATGGCAGCATGGATCCGTTCCCACAGCTCCTGGGCAGCCGGGACCCAGGACTGGCTTCTGCCCCGCTGGCCGGGACTCTAGCCTTGTGTTCAGTCGTCCGTTCAGACGTTTTGGTCATGACAGACCCTGGCTCTTTATATGTTACAACAGTCACCGTGATGTACATCCAGTTATTGTTCTCCCCCTCTCCCTCTCTCAATGCTCTCCTGTAGGTCTGTCAAACTCTTTAGAAACTTACTACTAAGATGAGTCATTATGATATTTTGTTTCTGAGCGGCTGGAAAGGTTAAAGAGAGAGATGGGTGTCAGCTTTAAGTATATAGGAAATCTAGCAAAGCTCAGCTAAAGGATGGTAAATATAAATCCTAAATCAAAGATTTGCTTTGGCTTTTAGAATCTAGTTTTACTTGATATCATTTTCCCCTCTGTACTAGGAGATGTGAAAGCCTGGTGGGAAATAAGCAGTCTACTTCACAAAATTTTTATACAGTATTTTATGATCTGCTTTTCTTTGGAGCTTTCTAGCTCAAAAATGGCACCATTTTGGATCCAGGTGTTTAGGCCATAAACCTTGGGACTCATTCTTGACTCTTCTCTTTCATACATACTATATCCATCCCCTCAGCAATCTCATCCTTCACCTACTGATACCTCACTACACCACTATCAGCCTAGTTAAGGCTATTATTGATTGTTGCCTGTACTAGGGCAACAGTTTCTCCCAGGTTTCCTCTTGACACAACAATCTATTTCCCATACACAACCCAGAACCACCTTTCTAAAACACAAACCAGCTGACATCACCCTTTGCATTCAACTGCCGAAGGCTGATTTTTCCAGCTGCACATGAACAGCCTCCTGGATGGACTGTATGCTAAAACAAGCCTCAACACATTTAAAAGGTTTGGAATCACTGAAAGTGTGTCTCTGACCACAACGAAACTGAATTCGGTTGTTGAAATTCCTTTCAACAGCAGAGAGAATTTTGAAATATCCTCAAATATTAGGAAAGTAATTTTAAAAATCATAGGTCAAAAGAAAAAAAAATCACCAGAAAAGTTAGAAAACATCTTGACTTGAATGAAATTAAAATGTAACATTTATGGGATGCGGTTAAAACAGTGCTTAGAGGGAAATTTGCTGCTTTAAATACCTATGTTAAAAAAGAAGACAGGCAAATCTCGAGAGACAGAAAGTTAAAGATTAATGGTTACCTAGAGTGGAGGTGGGGGAGAATGACTGCTAATGGATACAGATTTCTTTGGGGTTGATGAAAATGTCCTAAAATTGGATTGTGGTGATGTTTACACAACTTAGTAATATTCTGAAACCACTGAATTGTACACTTGATATGGAAGAACTTAGTAGGTACATTAGCCCTAGCCAGCTCAGCTCAGTGGATAGAGCGTCAGCCTCCTGACTGAAGGGCCCCAGGTTCCATTCCAGCCAAGGGCACATGTCTGGGTTGCAGGCTCGATCCCCAGTGGGGGCTGAGCAGGAGGCAGCCGACTGGTGGTTCTCTGTTATCACTGATGTTTCTATCTCTCTCTCCTCCTTTCCTCTCAGAAATTAATAAAGAAATATATTTATTTTTAAAAATAGTAGGTACATTATATCTCTATAAACCTGTGCTGCTGGTTGTTTTTTTTTTTGTTTGTTTTTAAATACACCTTATCAATACTTTAGGGGAGGAGGGATAAAAGAGATGAAACAAACTGTAAAAAACAAAAACAAACAGAATTATTTGTATCTAGAATATTTAAAGAACTGTTACTATTCCATATAAGACAAAGAACCCAAAACTGGAACAGACATTTCACCAAAAAAGAAAAATCACGTGGCCAATAAAATAAGCACATGAAAAGATACTTAACAGCTTTTCAGCATCCTAATCACAGTTATTAGAGAAACGTAATTGAAGCCAGAGAAATCATTCCACACCTAATATCAGAATGGTTACAAAAAGAGACAAAAACGTGTTTTTAAAACCTTGTACCTATCTGAACTGTATTCTTAAAAATGAATGCTAAATTTCATTTTATGTATATTTTAACACACCAAAAAAAAACATCCTTACCAGTACTTTTAAAAAATATATTTTTATTGATTTCAGAGAGGAAGGGAGAGGGGGAAGAGAGAGAGAAACATGAATGATGAGAAAGAATCACCGAGGGCTGCCTTCTGCACGCCCAGCAACCTGGAGAGGAGCCTGCAACTAAGGTAGGAACCAATTCCAGGAACTGAACCCAGGACCCTTCTGTCCACAGGCCAACGCCCTATCCATTGAGCCAAACTGGTTGGGGCTCCTTGCCAGTACTTAATAATAAGGGGGGAAAGTAGTAAACAAAGCACACAAAAAAACAACGAAGAATTTTCCCACAAAAAGCCAGACTTTCGATGGCTTCACTGGTTGAGTTCTATCATATATTTAAGAAGAAATATAAGTTTATATAATCTGTTTCAGAAAACAACAGAGGAGATAACACTTCAAACTTAATCAATGAGGGCAGTTTAAATGTATAGCTAACGGCTTCACAATTGATTGTTTTGCAGAAGAGAATTGCTGAAGTATAAAAGACATAATGTACTGGCACCAAACCTAACTGGGTCCCAAACCAGACTTCGTTACCAAAGGAGTTGTGTAATCTTTATCAAGGCACCTCATCTTCTTGAGCTTCAGTTTCCTCATTTGTAAAATAAAGTTCACCGGAGAAATCTTTTCCATTGATATAATTCTGTGGTGAATTTATAAGCATAAATTTTGTTTAAAACATGCATGATCCTAAATTGGTATAACCTGTCTGCAAAACAATACAGCACTTTTATAGTAAAAGCCAGTTTATACTCTCTGCTGAAGTGTTTTAAGTTTTGAATATTTAACTTGAATAATTCAACCAAAGCAAAAGAACATAAAAAGATGTTTACCTTTACAACCCACATGTCCAACAAGAGTGGAATAAGACAGTAGTACCTCAAAGAAATACCAAATTACTAGTACTAAAATTAGTATGATGATAACTGTGGAAAATATATTTTTTAGGTGAAATAATCAGTATATAAAGGATTTCCCGAAACCGGTTTGGTTAAGTGGATAGAGCGGCAGCCTGCAGACTGAAAGGTCCCAGGTTCAATTCCCATCAAGGGCATGTATCTTGGTTGCGGGCACATCCCCAGTAGGGGGTGTGCAAGAGGCAGCTGATTGATGTTTCTCTCTCATCGATGTTTCTAACTCTCTATCCCTCTCTCTTCCTCTCTGTAAAAAATCAATAAAAATATTTTTAAAAAGAATGTAAATGATTTAAACTATAAAAATGTGCCCAATATATAAATACAGGCCAAACAAAAGGTCACACATACTAATGAAAGTACAAATAATGCCATTTAGTTGTGACACTGATAAGATGCTGTAAGAACTTTACCCTTGTTTACATCCATCAGCCTTTGGTAAAACTGGCTTCATTATACGGCATTTCACTTAAAGTCACAGAACTTACTAACATTAAATAAAGACTTGCTGTAGTACTAGGGTTGTAGGTCTAAAGAGTTTTTAAAAAATTACCGAGTCTTTGGAAATGCTGACATATACACAAGAGAAAAAATAAGAAACTTGTCCAAAGGACAGCAATACAAAAACATCAAGATTATGTGATAAGGTTCTCAGTTGCTCTGGCTTAACTATGCTTCCTAAGACTCATTATGAACATAGGGTTCTCAATAGAAGTCTCAAGGATTAAAACTTGATTCAGTTGATACTGGAATTACCAACAGTATTGTACCTGTTCTATGCAGTGTAAGATAAAGCCTGTAATTTTGCTAAGTTCTATTAAAACCCAGATATAATATTTCAAAATTCTTATGCCTATTTCATTTATCACCAGCACTCCCTTTTTTTTTTTTTTTAAAGTATATTTTATTGATTTTGTACAGAGAGGAAGGGAGAGAGAGAGTTAGAAACGTCGATGAGAGAGAGTCATCGATCAGCTGCCTCTTGCACACCCCTTACTGGGGATATGCCCGCAACCAACGTACATGCCCTTGACCGGAATCGAACCCGGGACCTTTCAGTCCCCAAGCCGACGCTCTATCCATTGAGCCAAACCGGTCCCGGCACCAGCACTCCCTTTCAAATTATCAATTTAAAATTTCTCATGCGACCTTTGTTGTTAAGTGTGTCAGCCACAGAACTATTTGAGTATATTGAAGTTCCTTTTAAGAAAGCACAGTAAAAAAAAAAAAAAAGAAAGAAAGAAAGAAAGAAAAGAAAGCACAGAGAAGAGGAGGAGTAAGTGTCTAACTTCTATTCCTGCGGGTGCCTTCTAGAATAGCAATGTCAAGAGGACCCAGTCTCAGCATTCCCAAAGTCAGCAGAGAAAACACTTGGTAAATACTCATGTCCATAATTAGGCTGAACCATCAGTTATTTGTGTAGGTCAAAAAAGTTGCCTGTAGGCAATTTCATGTGGCTCACCCTGTGTCAATGCTTCCATATTAAGAAAAACATTATTCCCTTTGAGCCTGTAGAATAACTGTCAAGGATTATCTCCTTAACCTTCTCAATAAGTATGTTTATGGGAGTCATATTAAAGCAACTCATGTTTCCATTAAAATTCCAAAGTCATATAAGCAAAACCAAGAAGTGTTTTAACAGCAGCTAAATTAAAGATGAAATATCAGAATTATCCTGTTCTGACTCAATTCCTGCCAGCCATATTTCTCTTCACAGAGCAGTTAAGTTTTGGTGCTAATCTCACCTCCCACTGAGATTAGTCTCATTTTGAGAGCATCTTACCTGAAACTACCGTAGACTATCAGGAGAATTGAAATCAGAAATGTAGACACTTGACTGGAATCCACCAGGGAATAGGCCCTAGAAAAATAAGAGAAAAAAACATTAAATCACATGGCAGCAAGTTCTCACAGAATTTGATCTACAAACTTAAGTTTTTATTTCATCTTTAAGGTAAAAAGGTATAAATTAGCATTAACATAATCACATAATTAAAATGAGATTGGCTTCACTCCTGGGCCACCCAGGAGCCTGCAAGTCCTTGCTCCAGGACTGCCCGGGGGCCAGAGCGTTGCTCCTGTAGCTCCCTCCGTTGCCCCTCTCCTCCTTATAGCAGGTGTCCTGCCCCTCCTGGCTGCTCCATGCCTTTTATGTAAATTAACCCGCCATCTTTGTTGGGTTAATTTGCATACTCATTCCTGATTGGCTGTGGGCATAGTGGAGGTATGGTCAGTTTACATGTTTGTCTATTATTAGGTAAGATATTCACAGGATGTTGAATATTAATGTAAAAATTCCCTTTCTGTATAGATCTTATAACATCCACACCCAATTTAAAAATTACCATATTATCTACCTATTCTGTACCAATGATGAAAAGTTTCAGTGACTCAACTTTTATCAATTAGCACTTGAATTACCAATAGTATTTTACTGGTGATGAGATAAAGCCTGTATCTCTCTCCTAAAGTCAACCTCCATTTTTATAACTGCCTATTGGTTCTCTCCATCTGGGAGTCCTGGGGAAGTTCTTCAAAGTCAACAGGTCCAAAACTAAGTCATTCTTTTTTCACACCTGGCCCCCTCAATCCCCTTAAGGAACGGTAACATGATCCCCTCAGCTGTCAAAGCTAGAAATCTATTGCATTATTTTTTCTTTTTTTTTAAATCCTCGCCTGAGGATATTTTTCCATTGATTTTTAGAGACAATGGAAGAGAAAGGGAAAGGTGAAGGAAATATCCATGTGAGAGAAACACATTGATTGGTTGACTCCTCCACCGCCCTGACCAGGGAGAAGCCTACAACCGAAGTAAGTGCCCTAGACTGGATTTGAACCTGGGACCTTTCGGTCCACAGGCCTATGCTCTGTCCACTGAGCCAAACCAGCTAGGGCAGTTTGCTGCACTGTTGACACCCCTCATCTTACCTCCCACATGTAATGACAGTTGGAGTCCTGCAATTCCATGCCCCCAACTCCCCTATTTTTCTCAATCCTATTGCCAATTCCTTAGCTCCCTCCCATGGCTGGACTCTCAGAAATCGTTTGTAAGTCTGTCTCCAGGATTCACCCTCCACACTACCCATTCTTGTTTTGTTAGGCATTTCCCTAAATAAATTTCTGTTCCTTTTTTCATTTAAGCAAATATTTAATGATGCCTCTGTGCCAAAAAGGCACTCGGTTAGCCACTGGGGATAGAGTAACAGTAAGATTGTCTTGGTTCCTCCCTGAATGTCTTTTTTAAAGGAATAAAAAGCGAATGCCATGCTAAGGAATTTAAAAACCACAAGTTTCCATGAGTATATTCACTCAAAGCAGGTGTATCTATCTCCTCACGGCAAGGCTGTCAGAGGGAGAAAGACAAGTGCAGGATCCTCTGAGAAAGTGGAAGTGGAACGGGAGGGGTGCTTTCCTGAGGGAAGGGGATGATGAGACACATAAATAGGACCTGGTGATTGGTAACGGGACCAGGAAGGACCCCCAGGTTTTTGCTGAGCCGCTGGACGACGGCTCGTACCATCTAGCAAAAAAGGCAACATAGGAGGAGCAGGTTAAAAATTAGGTTTTAGATGGGTTGGGATGGCTGGATATCTGGGTCTACAGACCAAAGCAGCTCTAAGCTATAAAATATATATTGGGAGCTCATCACCTTCTATGTGGCAATTAAAGCCCTGGTGAGGGTAAGACTGCCTAGCAGGGGTGAGAAGAAAATCCAAGAAAAAACCCTAAGAAACCTCCAATCCTAAGACCAGGCAGAAGAAGGAGACGCACAGAAACCAGAGAGAAACAGAGAAAGAGGAAGAAAGCCCAGGACAGCAGGGTGATGAGTGTTCACAGAGGCAGCAGGAGGGATGGTGTCTGAATTTAAACCCCGTTTCCCCCTTACTCAGATGGAATTCGTTACTTAACCTCTCTAAGGCCCAGCGCCATCTGTACCATGGGGATAACGACACCTGTTTTAAAGAGCTGTTAAAGAATTAAATGAGTTATTGATACAGAGAGCCGAACACTATGCACTCAGCTTCCACTGTTTGGAGTAGGAAGGAGGTCACCTGTGTTGGAAGACTGAGAGGTCAAGTAAGATGAAAACTGCAGTGTCCACTGGATTTATTTAATGTGTATGTCACTGGTGACCTTAGCAAAAATAGTCTTAGTGATCTGATGAGGGTCAGACTAGATTACCTTTAGATAATCACTTTTTTTAAAAAAGTTTTTATTGATTTCAGAGAAGAAGGGAGAGTGAGAGAGAGAGAAACATCAATGATGAGAGAGTCAATTGGCTGCCTCCTGCACGCCCCCTACTGGGGCTTGAGCCCAAATCCCGGGCATGTGCCCTGACTGGGAATCAAACCATGACCTCCTGCTTCATGGATTGACACTCAACCATTGAGCCACACTGGCCAGACAATAATCACTTTTATTAGTTTCTTTAGAGCCTTCTCACCATTTCTTATATAAACAGCAAGTATGAAATACATAGCTCTGGCCCTGGCCGGTGTGGCTCAGTTAGTTGAGCATTGTCCCATACACCAGAAGGGTGCCAGTTCGATTCCTGGTCAGAACACATGCTTAGGTTGTGGGTTCAGTCCCCAGTTGGAGCGCATATTTCTCCTTTCCTCTCTCTCTCTCTCAAAAAAAAAAAATCAATAAAAACATATTTAAATATACAGCTCTGTACTCCTTCACCCCTGTCTCTAACAGGTTAGCCTGGAGACCTTCCTGTATCAATATGTGGAGAACTTTCTCTTCTTTTTCTTTATACATCCCATAATGTTCCATTGTATGGACATACCGCCTTGCTTTTCTTTCCAAACAAATCCCTTTTAAATGCACACTGTGGTATCCAAACATTTCTTTACAAACAATTCTTTAATAGAGAGTTGAGTTTACCTGCACCACACACACAATGAAATGACACAGCTGTGTAGAATAAAGCTCCTCAAACTGAGATCTGGGTTGAAAAGGAAATGCACTTTGACAGATGCCGCCCAACTGCCCTCCAGAGCAATTAAAGCACTTTGCACTTTCACCAGTAACGGATTAGAGTTCTCTCTTTCTCTTTCACTTTCTCTCTTTCTCTTTCTCTCTCTTCCTTTCTTCATTGTCTTCTCAACAGTGAGCATTGTCTAACTTTTGAATTTTTACCAACTGACAGATGGAAATTGGCATCTCAATACGGTTTTCATTTGAATTAATTTTCTGATGTAATTAAAAATTAATTTAAGATTCAGCAGCGTTTCTTATGATTAAGGGCTAGTAGGCAGTTTGAAAAGCAATTAACATTTTTTACAGACTCCAGAGCTACAGAAATATATGCAGGCCCTCCCCCCCACTCCCCGAGGAACTTTTGCTGGTATTTTACTTGAATGGCTTGGCTTTTTTATACCCTTTGTATTCTGAAGCATTTGTCATTGCCCTCCCAAACTCAGTGTCTTCAGGTCTATTGCTTAGGCAACATCTCTCAAATCATGGAGACCCTGAACACTCGTCGCTTAAGACTGTTGAAAGCCTGAGCTGAATTTCTGTGAAACCAGCTCGTCCTCCGTCAGTCAGTCCCGTGCTGTGTTCTAGCTCTGGTCTGTGCTGACCAGCTTGCAGTCACTGACTGTCTTCAGTCTGTCTTCCAAGGTGAGGGCTGATGATCGCAGGACACCTTACGAAGAGGCTGATTGGATGACCAGGGCAGGCCTCCGTAGCCGCGTGGTAAGCGTGGCACCCACTGCAGAGCTAAACACATGGCTTCCGGAAAAAGCACTCTCATGTTTAATGGCTTCTTCTAGACTAAACAGTTTTTGGTTTTGTTTTCTTTTTCAAATAAATCTACATAAGAAAATCTGATTAAAACTGATTCCTAATGTAAACTGTGCCAAGTATCATATAATTAGAAGTTACAACTTATTTCATGGTATTATTTAAAATTTCATGTTTTCAATTCTAACTACCCTTACAGAAGTTTTACAAAAAGCTTTTTTTTTTAATAAAAAAATTACTTCTTAGAAAATACAAAACATGAATTAAAATTAATTTTGATTTTAAAATACTATCAATTTTCCTTTTTAAAAAATCCAAAAATTATTAATGTTCATTGTAAAAAAAAAATTCAAACATACAAAGCAGAGAAGTACAAGGGCCTCCTCCCTCCTCTCTGACGCCAGTCCCTGGTTGTAGACAGTTTACCATTGGTATGTGCAACCTTCCATACTGTGTGTACAGAATGCATGCACACTACAAAAACACAGCACACCTGTTCTTCTGTAACTTGCTCTTTTTTAAGCTCAACATGTATCAGGAGCTAATCTTTTCTACTGCCTTACCTTACTGGCCTTTTGCTATAAAATGAAGACATGAAAAACTTAACAATATAAAATGCACTTTTTTTTTTAATAAAGAGAAATATTCTAGGTTCAATGAACACAACTTTTAACCACATGAACATTGTCTAGTAATCCTCAATTCTGTATTAATAATTGCCTATCTACCAATGTTTCTCACTTTTTCATCTAATTTACCCTCTGCATTAGGAGGGCAGACTGTGGTTCCTAACCTCAATAGAACAAATGGATGCCTTTGTTCATGCCTCTCTTTTTAGTCAACTTAAGACTTGGGCCCTACCCGGTTTAGCTCAGTGGATGGAGTGTTGGCCCTCGGACTGAAGGGTCCCGGGTTCGATTCTGGTCAAGGGCATGCACCTAGATTGCAGACTCAATCCCAGCCCTGGTCAGGGCACACGCAGGAGGCAACCAATCAATGGGCCTCTCTCTCACCAATGTTTCTCTCTCTGTCTCTCCCCTTCCCTTCCACTCTCTCTAAAAATCAATGGGAAATATCCTCAGGTGAGGATTAACAACAACAGAAGATTTAGTGAAGATAGGAACATTTCTAGTGCCCTTTGCTAAAGACAAACATGGCCTCCCACAGGTAAAGATACGGTGCAGATCATGGCACTGAACATTCAAACCTCCTGTGAACGTATCATCAGCATCTTGTACTTTGGCAGATGTACAAGATGCTGATGATACCCCTTTTAGTTACAGGGACTAGAAAAACACTGATCTTGTATATAATACTATTCTTCAAATGTGTACAAAAGTCATTTTTGGAAAATAACATCTGCTTAAGAATGTGAATGTATTAGCACATTTGCTATTAACATCGAACAGGTTATAATATTTTGCTATCTTAAAACAACCTTATAATAGTTTTTTCTATTAGCTTTTCTTTGGGAAAAATTTACCAGGGAACTTTCTGTCACTTAAAATTCTCAAAAATTAGGGATTTCTTGGCACAGATACATTAAATTTTATGAATCACTTAAGTTGATTTCATTAGAAGTTGCCTGTGTCAAGTTAAAAGAGAAATATGTACACTTTACTCTCAAGTCTTTAAAATGCCCTGGAGACAGAATTATATATATATTTCTTACATCGGGCCTCTAGTCAGCTTATAATAAACTAGAGGCCTGGTGCACAACATGCATGCACAGGCAGGGTCCCTAGGCCTGTCCAGTCATAGTGGCCGATCTGGGCCTTCTGGCTGGCTGCCAGCATATGTGTGTGTGTGTGTGTGTGTGTGTGTGTGTGTGTGTGTGTGTATGGTTAATATGCAAAGTGTCTCCTCAGGAGTTCAATAGGGAGACTGAGTTTGATCGCTCGCTATGACATGCGCTGACCACCAGGGAGCGGTGTAGAACAAAGAAGGCCCCGGGCTGGCAGCCAGAAGGCCCAGATAGGCCACGATGGCTGGACAGGCCTAGGGACCCTACCTGTGCATGCGTTTTGTGCACCAGGCCTCTAGTTTATTATAAGCTGACTAGAGCCCGATGTAAGAAATTCCTGACTGCCTGGATCCCTCCCTTACAGGCATGGGCGGCTGCACCCGGGAGGATATCTGCAAGGTCTAATTAGCATAGTATTTTATTACTATAGATGATAAGCCTAGGATGCATTAGAAACATAAGTCCTCCTCACACTAGCTGTCTTAGAAATCTGCTAGGTCATATTGTATATTTAATCAATAGAAAGAGGTAATTACAAAAAGAGCAAAAGTAAAGTTTGCAGAACATGAATTACAGAGCTATGCAGTCCAAGATGGCAGCCACTAGCCCCATGTGCTTATTTAAATTAAACCAAATTAAAAATTCAGTTCCTCAGTTACTCTAGTTGAATTTCAAGTGTTCAATAGCTGGTGGCTACTGCATTAGATAGTCAGAAAAAGAACATTCCCATCACTGCAGAAAGCTCTAGTGACTGCACACTGACACACCCTGTATACAGTAGACCCTTGAACAACACAGGTTTGCTCTGTGCATGTCCACATATACACCGGTATTTTTCAGTAAATACACAGTTGGCCATCTGTATCCATGGGTTGCAAATCTGTGGATCCAACCAGCCACAGATCAAAAACAGTACATGTTTTAATCATGGTTGGGAACCCACTATATATTGTATGGTATGTATGCATTGCTCTATGCTGTTTTATATAAGGGACGTGAGCATCTGTGGATTTTGGTATGCCTAGGCGGTCCTGGAACAATCCCCTGTGGATACTGATGAACTAAAGTCACGTGCTAATTCTCCACTGCGTGTGTGACAGGGTGGGGTAGGGTATCAGGCCCTCTCAGCCTTGTGTTGTCCACAGCCAACTGGAGATAGATACCCATGGTGCCTTTCAAAGACCGGAGTGCTGGGCTTTTATTGTTGACCAACAGCAATAACATCTAACAATACACTGAGCATTTATGCATTTTTACAACCCTTCTATGAGGTTAAAGTATCACATATCCACAATTCTTTATCCAAAAATATACCTTAAGAATAGATGTTTCAGAAATTTTTTTAATTTTACAAAAATAAAAAATACCCCTATCATGGCCTGGAGTGGTACTTTTAATGAAATAATAATATTTCTGTAGTGAAACATATGAATAGTCCCACTAAGGAAAATAAATAAAGATTACAAATAGCCTCATATCAGTTTATGTCACATTTGCTTCCAGATGAATGACAGAAATACTGAGTTTGCATAGCTGCTGGTTTGGGGGTTTGTGGACTTGTGTGATTATCACCATTTTGAGATGAGGAGCGAGGTACAGTTGTGAACAAGGAAAGCCTAACTCCAAATGACTTCATCATCTGCCCCAAACCGCTTGACAAATAGAGTCAGGAGGCTTTGGTTTTCATCTTTTCTTATTTTTCTTTTCAATGTTTTTTATTCATTTTTAGAGAGAAAGAGCTTCGAAGAGAGAAGGGGGAAGAGGGAAACGAGCCCGAAACCCGGGCTTGTGCCCTGACCAGGAATTGAATCCACACCTTTCAATGCACTAGCTGATGCACAACCAATTGAGCCACACCAGCCAGGGCTTTGGCTCTGTCTTTGATTATACTACAACGAGCAGTTATCTTCCCGGGCCAATCTTGCTATCTTTCTGGTCTCAAGCAAATGCTCCGTTGGCCTAGATGAACATGGGCACCCAAACTACCTTTTATCTTCAAGATTCTAGGTTTTTACATTGTGTTTTTCTTCCAAAAATAAAGATATTGCCAGGAATGTCCTTTCACAGATAACTGTCTTTCATTTGGCTGAATACTGGCATTTCATTAGCACTGACAAAGACGGCACTGTTCTCAGGCTACTGGAAACAGTAATTAATTTTCTTCTTTTAATCACCTAATATTTACAGACTTAAACATGATTTATGTAAAACCTACATTATACAGCAGAGACAGACAAAGCTAGGCCATCATATGGTTAGAGTCTCTGGTTGGTTTAATCAACCCCAGGAAAATTTCCTCTTGGGTTACTTTTTTTAAAATGTGGCCAGTCTTAGGGTCTAACCCATGAGCTCTTTTTCTCTGCCAAATAGATTGGTTTGTCCTATATTTGTTTATACCCTTGGTCTCCTAAAGTAGGCTCACTTTTTAACTACTCCACAAGCCCATAAAAACAAGCATACAGCTATTTAAAAAATGTCTAAAGGTTTTACTGCTAATGATGAAGGTGAGGAAGAGGTCCTTGCTTCTCCCTCTCTCTTCTCCTTGCCCAGACAAAAAATTGAAGAGTCCTCAGTGCTTCAGAAGTGAACAGAGACCCTAGCATTTTACTACAGGAATTAGGTCTGGGCTCCAGGGTAACACCTGGATAAGGTCAGGAGAAAGGGAAGGTATTCCCACCAAAGAAGGGTGTATAGTCTGGCCAATTTTAGAAAATCAAAGCCCAGCGATCTTATTTACTACACAGCCTCTCCCTCCCTATACAAAGCATCAATAGCAATGTGTCTTCTCGCAGGCTCTCCTACTGCGGGGTTTGTTTCAGATACTCTAAATGCACATTAAAAACAGGAACGACACTACACTCTGAAATAAAGGAATTCTTACTGAAATGAAAGAAGAAACTAAATACATGCATTTGAGACATGCCAAAATCAGGTTAGCCAAATGCACTAAAACAGACGTGAACACTTTGCTAAGTGATGTATTAGTACAGGTCAGCTGTTCAGTTGGAAAGTTTTATGTGATCATTACAAAAACCACTAAGTCTTTACATGCCCCCGACCCTTAAGAGAACAAAGAGCTAGCAGAAAGTTCTCACATACTTAAGATTATACTCTACACTGAAGACCTTTAGGACCATGCTGGATTTTAGTGACTGCTCTAAAACTAAATATCTATTTCTAGCTGCTGTACCAGCAAGTGCTTATAACACACATCCTGCTAAAAAGCATGCCAAACCGAGACACAGAGAGTACTGTTCTGTAACGTTCTATGTGTCAGCCTTCAAGCTATACAATGAAAGCATTCTTATCCACCCCACAAGCCAAGCAACTACTATTCCACCTCTGCACAGGCACTGCCCTGGACCAACACTTGGCAAACTGTTTGGTCTTGAGACCATTTACACCCTTAAAATAGAAGAGCCCTAAAAGCTTTTGTTCTTTTGGGTTAGAGGTATGATATTTATCACACCTTAAACAGTATAATAAAAGGCTAATATGCAAATTGACTGAACGGCAGAACGACCATTTGCTATGACACGCACTGACCACCAGGGGACAGATGCTCAATGCAGGAGCTGCCCCATGGTGGTCAGTGCGCTCCCACAGGAAGCCCTGAGCTGAGTTCATGGCTAGCAAGAGCAGCAGCGCTCCCGCCTCCGGAGATCCCCCGAGGGCTCCCAGACTGTGAGAGGGCGCAGGCCAGGCTGAGGGGGAGCTTCCCCCCCCACCCCACCCCCGCGTCCCCAGTGCACAAATTTCGTGCACTGGCCTCTAGTTCGAAAAAAAGTATTTATTCATGAATTCATTTGAATAAACCATTGCCTGTGAACATAAAAAACACGTTTTAAAGGAAAGTAACTATTTTCCAAATGAACAACAGAAATACTCTGAGATGGGGAGTGTTTGTTTACATTTTTGCAAACACCTCTAACATCTGTCTTAAATAGAAGATAGCCTGATTCTCACATTTGCTTCTGCATCCAATCTGTTGCTATATGTTGTTTTGGTTGAACTCTGGCTGGGATAGGGATGGGGAATCAGCCTTACACAAATGGGCAGTTGGAAAAGGGAGAGGGGCAGTTTAGTAACCTTTTCAGATAACTGAGGATATTCTTTGTTTTTTGTTTATATATATATATATATATAGAGAGAGAGAGAGAGAGAGAGAGAGAGCGAGATTTTTTAAAATTGGAGAGCTAGAAACGTTGATGAGAGAGAAACATCGACCAGCTGCCTCCTGCACATCCCCTACTGGGGATGTGCCCACAACCAATGTACATGCCCTTGACTGGAATCAAACCTGGGACCTTTCAGTCCGCAGGCAGACGCTCTATTCACTGAGCCAAACCGGTTTCGGCAGGATATTCTTTGATACTTCACTAAAATTCAACAAGTGGTTAACTTCTTAAAGGTTAATTGTAATATGGAATCTGAAACCATATCAGAGATTTTAAAAAACGATATTACATTTAAATTCAATACACTGTGCTATCCTTGGAATAGGTCTTTTACCTATGGATGATTTTGTGAACTCATACACTGGTCAACTGGAAGATACTGGTACACTGAGTTATACAGCTATTCCAGATGTTGTCACATTTCATTATACAATATCTGAAAAAAACCACTTAATATCATTTCTGATGCTTATGATAGTACATCCAAATTTTCCCAAAATCAAATTTTCACTTAAAAGTTCATATTCCAGGTCTAAGAAATGCTACAATTTTTCCCTTCTTGGTTAAAATGTTGAAATAGATGTTTTTATCTAAAATATGTGCTAATATTATAATGTCCATAATATTTCTCTTCCATAGATTAAAGGAAAAAACAAATGTGTAAGCTTAAAAATGGAATAAGTTATCAAGTAAAATTTTAACAATAAACTAAATTTCATCTTTATGTGCAAGACACAAAAAGTGAATGAGACAGTCACTAAGGTTACAATCTAAGTAAGAAAGACACATCATACACGGTGGCAGAACGTACTGTCTCAACAGAGAAGTGAAGTGCTATGGAAGTGCTATGTCTGCTGCATACCAGGATGAGCAATGTATGGCTTGCTGGATTCCAATGAACAGCTGAGCTCATGCATTCAGCAGAGCTGTCTCTGGCTGCCTTAGCGCTGCAATGGCAGAGCTGAGTAGCTGTCAGAGACCACATGACTCACAAAGGCCAAATACGTACTCTCTGGCCCTGCAGAAAGGGTGTGTATCCCAGTGGGTGATGCACACACCTGGTGGGAGGCACATCTATTCTTTCACAAAGTTGATTTATGAGCTGAGCCCACCTGGCCAGGGAGACACCATTTCTTATTTTGCACAAAAGTGTGTGTGCGCGTGTGTGTATGTAAACTAGCAATAGTCATGAACATCTCTGAATCACACCATGAAGATGAAGTAGATTTCCAGTATCAAAATACTTTTGGATCAGAAAAGAAGAATCTTCATTCTTCATATCCCTCCATTAATACCAAATGCTTAAAAAAAACACCCAAATGCTTTACAGAAAGAACATATATGAGATGCACCATATATTAATATTTTACGTTTGACTTCCATCAGAAATACTAAATCTGATTGATGATTGAGCAAATTCCTATGAAAGGAAGGTATTAGTCTCCAAGGCAGCCGATTTGGCTCAGTGGACAGAGCGTTGGCCTGCGGACTGAAAGGTCCCAGGTTCGATTCCGGTCAAGGGCATGTTCCTTGGTTGCGACACATCTCCAGTTGGGAATGTGCAGGAGGCAGCTGATCGATGTTTCTCTCTCATTGATGTTTCTAACCCTATCTCTCTCCCTTCCTCTCTGTAAAAAAAATCAATAAAAATATATATTTTTTAAAGGTGATAAGGTATCACTGTGTTTTCAGACAGATTTATTGCCTAGGCCCTAGGGCAGACAAGAAAGAATTAAAAGGAGCTTTGGTAAAACAGAAAGGAAACACCACACTTAAGGCTTCTATGGCAATATGCTTCAATTCCTATGAATTACTCTCGTACATAAGGCCTCATATTACAATTTCAGAAGCATGTGCATTGCCTGGCTGGTGCTGCTCCGTGGTTGAGGGTAGACCTATGAACCAGGTGGTCACGGTGTGACTCCAGATCAGGACACATGTCCGGGTTGCAGGTTCCATACTGTGTGTGTGTGTGTGTGTGTGTGTGTGTGTGTAGGAGGCAGCCGATCAATGATTCTCTCTCATAATTGATGTTTCTCTCTCTCCTCCCTGCCCCTTCCTCTCTGAAATCAATTAAAAAAAAAAAAACTTTTTAAAATGGGACTTCGCCCTGGCCAGTGTTGCTCAGTGTTTAGAATGTCAGCCTTCGCACTGAAGGGCCTTAGGTTTGATTCCTGGTCAAGGGCCTGTACCTGGGTTGCAGGTTTGATCCTCTATCCTAGTCAAGAGGCAAACAAATGATGTCTCTCTCTCACATCGATGTTTCTTTTTCTTTTTCTTTTTTTTTTTTAATATATTTTTTATTGACTTTTTACAGAGAGGAAGGGAGGGAGATAGAGAGCTAGAAACATCGATGAGAGAGAAACATCGACCAGCTGCCTCTTGCACACCCCCTACTGGGGATGTGCCCGCAACCAATGTACATGCCCTTGACCGGAATCGAACCTGGGACCTTTCAGTCCGCAGACCGATGCTCTACCACTGAGCCAAACCGGTTTCGGCCGATGTTTCTCTCTCTCTCTCTCTCTCTCTCTCTCTCTCCCCCTCCCCCTTCCTGCCACTCTAATAAAACAACGGGGGGGGGGGGAGATTCTCGATAAGCATTAATAAAACAAAACAAATTTCAGTGAGTAGGACAAGTGCACAAGTGCTGACCTGGCCATCGAGCCTGATAACAGTGGTGGGCACCCGACAGGACACAGAAACCCTGGTTCAGGTCCCTCATGTTCACAGCAGAGCAGCTGGAAGTCCCATTCCCAGGCAGAACCCTATGGACACAGGCCACCTCCACACAGCCCAATGCTCACCTAAGCAACAAGCCCGAGACCAGCCGTCAGCCACATCCAGATACCCACCGTCCTAAATGAACCGAGATGCTCTATGACTTTAAAACCCTATCCCACTTCCCCTTCTTCAAATCTCACCTCCCAGCACCAAGACTCTATGCTGGACTGACTTTATTCTTTTTTAAAAAGTATATATTTTATTGATTTTTTTACAGAGAGAAAGGGAGAGAGAGAGCTAGATGAGAGAGAAACATCGACCAGCTGCCTCTTGCACACCCCCTACCGGGGATGTGCCCGCAACCAAGGTACATGCCCTTGACCGGAATCGAACCTGGGACCTTTCAGTCCGCAGGCCGACGCTCTATCCACTGAGCCAAACCGGATTCGGCTGACTTTATTCTTTAACAGTAAAGAAATTTTTTCAGTCTTTGATTTCATTTTTCCTGATCAGCTGGAACATTGGAAACTGGAGTTATTTCAAGGAGAGCTAAGCGCTGAGGGCAAAAGGTCATCTGGGGATGCAACAAAGAAGAGTTAAATGCTGAGTACATACTCTGAGAAAACGGGGACAGTATGATGCTAAGAAATTTGCCCCAAATATTACACACAGAAAATGCCAGAAACAGAATGTGAACATAGTGTAGCTCCAAAAAGCCTGACTCTCTAATGCTTCTAACCATTAGACCGCATTACCTCTCAATATAAGCAGAAGAGTATGAGGATTGAAAGTAGGCCATTTGGTCAGGGAAATTAAAGGTGATTTCTAGAGCAATTTCAGTAGAATGGTGAGTAGAGAGAAAGTGGAAGTAGAGTGTTCCCATCATTGCCTGAGGAAGTCTAGCACTAGAAGACAGAAATGAAACGGAATAGTAATGTGGAAAATAAACAGGGTGACTTTGTTTCTATTTTTTAAAGTGAGGGAAGACCTATGCCACTTGAAATACAAGAAAAATAGAAGTTCTTAGAACAGTGGTCGGCAAACTCATTAGTCAACAGCCAAATATCAACAGTAGGATTGAAATTTCTTTTGAGAGCCAACTTTTTTTAACTTACACTTCTTCTAATGCCACTTCTTCAAAATAGACTCACCCAGGCCGTGGTATTTTGTGGAAGAGCCACACTCAAGGGGCCAAAGAGTCGCATGTGGCTAGCGAGCCACAGTTTGCTGACCATTGTCTTACAAGATTAAGGATAACCAGAGGAGGAAAGTGATTATGTGGGCACAATTTTAGAGAAAACAAAAAGGGGAAATAACACCTTCTCTACTGAGACCAGAAAGGTCAGATAAAAAATAATGGGCTGGGAGAAACCAAAATGGCGACATAGGTAAACACCTAAACTTGCTGCCTCACACAACCACTTCAAAATTACAACTAAAAGACAAAACGGACATCATCCAGAACCATAAAATAGCTGGCTGAGTAGAAATTCTACAACTAGAAGGGAAGAGAAAAGCACACTGAGACTCAGGAGGTGCGGAAGTGTGGAAGTACAGAGGCGTGCACTTGGAAAGGGCTGGCAATGGAGAACGCGGATGGTCTTTTTCAATCGGGAGGGAGACACAAGCTCCCGACTGCTCTGAACTCCAGTTCCAGGTGAGACTCTGGGGACCCAGACTCATTGGCAGAGGGGGAGACTGGGCTGTCTGGCATTGGGCCAGAACATGAGGGCGGCTTTTCCTCAGAGGTGCTTACAGCAATTACCATGGGGCACTGAGACCCAGGGAACTCTTAGGGCAGGGCTGAAGGTCAGCCATTGATGTTTGCTCTGCCCTATGGATTTCCGGAGACACTGCCCCACCCCAGCTGTGCGCAGAGGTTTTTGCATATGAATGGCCTGGTCCTTTGAATTCTAAAATTACCTAACAAACTGCAGCTGGGTCAAGGAGCCCAGAACTTTCAAAAGAAGGCCCAAAGCTCCACAGCAGCTTGCACTGCTTCACAACTGGGCCTCATCTGGGCATCTCCAAACCTCAAACAGAGAAGAATCTGCATATCTCTTTGTAGCTCCTGCTGGGTGGCCTTAGGCAAAACTAAATTTTGCACCTCATTGGAGATCCAAGAGTCAGTAGACCCAGCGGTTAGAGTGAGACCATCCAGATTACAACTGCTCAGATCCAGAGGGACACACTCAAGAGGCAGACTCAGTGAGCACCAAAGCCCCACTGAAGTAAGTGTTGCCCCATAAGGGTGTCTCCAGCACAGAAGTTCTCCCATCATAGTCACAACTGATCCTCACAGTCAATTGGCCTGGAGGTCAATTCCTCCCAGTGATACCAACAACAATCAAGGCTTAACTACAATAAGACTGTGCACACAGCCCACAAAGGAGTGCACCAACAGTGTCCACCTCAGGTAACTGAGGAGGTTGAGCCACTGGGCCCTATAGGACACCTAGCACACAAAACCTCTATCAACACAGGGAAGCAGCCAAAACGTGAGACAAAGAAACAGGACACAAATGACAGAAATGGAGAAAAACAAACTACTGGATATAGAGTTCAAAACCACGGTTATAAGGTTTTTCAATAATTTTCTAGAAACTGCTGATAAATGTAGTGAGTCCTTTGAGGATATGAAAAAGGACCAAATAGAAATTAAACATACACTGAAATAATATACAGAGATCCAACAGCAGACCAGAGGATAGCAAGAATCAAGCCAAAGACTTGAAACACGAAGAAGCAAAAAACACCTAACCAGAAAGAAAAAAGGAAAAAAAATCCAAAAATATGAAGATAGTGTAAGAAGCCTCTAGGACAACTTCAAGCGTACCAACATCAGAATTATGGGGATGCCAGAAGAAGAGAGAGAGCAAGATATTGAAAACCAGTTTGAAGAAATAATGACAGAAAACTTCCCCCACCTGGTGAAAAAAATAGACTTACAAGGCCAGGAAGCACAGAGAACCCCAAACAAAAGGAATCCAAAGAGAATCACACCGTAACACATCATAATTAAAATGCCAAGAACAAAAGACAAAGAAACAGTTACCTACAATGGAATACCCATTGGAATGTCAGTTGATTTCTCAACAGAAACTATGCAGGCCAGAAGGGAGTGGCAAGAAATATTCAAAGTGATGAATAGCAAGAACCTTCAACCAAGATTACTCTACCTGGCAAAACTGTCATTCAAAACTGAAGGTCAGATAAAAAACTTCACAGATAAGAAAAGTCTAACGGAGCCAAAACTGGTTTGGCTCAGCATATAGAGCATCGGCCTGTGGACTGAAATGTCCCAGGTTTGATTCTGGTCAAGGGCATGTACATTGGTTGCGGGCACATCCCTGGAAGGGGGTGTGCAAGAGGCAGCTGATCGATGATTCTCTCTCATCGATGTTTCTAACTCTCTATTTCTCTAATTCTCCTTTCTTCTCTGTAAAAAAATCAATAAAATATATTTTTAAAAAAAGAAAAAGAAAAAGCTAAAGGAGTTCATTGCCGCCAAACCACATGACATGCTGAAGGGTATTCTGTAAAAAAGTAGAAGAAAAAGGTAAAGAGAAAAAATATGAACAAATACTTACTTATCAACAAGTGAATCTAAAAATCAAGTGAATAAAAAATCTGATGAACAGAATAAACCGGTGAATATAATAGAATCAGGGCCAAAGAAAGGGAGTAGACTGACAATTCTCAGAGGGGGAAAAGGGTGTGGGGAATGTGGGAAGAGATTGGGACAAAAATGGTACACCTATGGATGAGGACACTGGGGGGTGGGGGGTAAGGGCAGAGGGTGGGGTGGAAACCAGGTGGAAGGGAACTATTGAGGGGGAGAGAGAATAAAGAGAAAACCAGAAGGAAAATCAGAGGAGCTGTAAAAACCTAAGGTACAGAGACAGAGTGCATGCATGGGTAGAGGACTGAGCTGGAGAGGAGGGGGCGGCTGAGTGCCTGGCTGGCATTCCCTAGCAGGAAGGAGGTAAAAGCTCCGGACTGTGCTGAGCCCCAGTTCCGACTGCACTGAACCCCAGTTCTTGGCGAGACTTTGGGGACCCAGGCTCATACAGAGCTGTAAGGTGGAAACTCAGGGGAGTGGCGAAAGGCAGAGTCCCCAAGGCGCGCACATTGCGCACTGAGGATGGACTGTTTACTGTGCTGCTGGATTGCCCTAGCGGGAAGAAGACAAAAGCTCCGGACTGTGCTGAGTCCCAGTTCCAACTGCACTGAACCACAGTTCAAGGCCAGACCCGGGGAACCCAGGCTCATTCCGAGGGAATCTGGGCTGTAAGGCGGAAACTCAGGAGAGTGGCAAAAGGCAGAGTCCTGGAGGCACGCACGTTGCGCGCAGAGGATGGACTGTTGACTGTGCCGCTGGATTGCCCTAGTGGGAAGGAGACTAAAACTCCAGGCTGCACTGACCCCACTTCCAATCCCACTTCCAACTGCACTGAACCCCACTTCCAACCCCACTTTCAACTGCACTGAATCCCAGTTCTGGGCTCATTGGGGGAGAGAATAGACTATCTGGTAGCGGGCGAAACTCGAGGGCACCTTTCTCTCAGAGGTGCTTGCAGCAATACAGAAGGACACTGAGGAATACTGAGACTCAGGAACCTCATAGGCGGGGCTGACAGAAGCCAAGGCTGTAGGCTCCGCCCTGAAACTCCGCCCCATCCAAGCTGAGCACAGAGGCTTTTGTAATTTTCCATATCTAGTCGAATAAGGCTGTCTCCCGGCACAGACACAGTTGATCTTCACAGCCAATAGGCCTGGAAGTCAGTTCCTCCCAGTGATACCAACAATAATCAAGACTTAACTACAATAAGGCTGTACACACAGTCCACAAAGGGGTGCACCAAGGGTGTCCACCTCAGGTAACTGGGAGACTGACCCACTGAACCACATAGGACATCTTAGCACATAAAGCCACCCTACCAACTCAGGGAAGCTGTGAAAATGCAGAGACAAGGAAACAGATCACAAACGAAAGAAATGGAGGACAACAAGCGACTGGATATAGAGTTCAAAACCGCACTTATAAGGTTTTTCAAGATTGGAACATAAAGAGCCAGAAGACACTCCTCCACAGAAGCAAGAAGACAAGAGAATCCAGAAAGTTGAAGATAATGTAAGAAACCTCTGGGACAACTTCAAGCGAACCAACATCAGAATTATAGGGGTCCCAGAAAAAGAAAGAGAGCAAGATACCAAACATATTGGAAAAAATAGTGACAGAAAACTTCCCCCACCTGGTGAAAGAATTAGACTTACAAGTCGAGGAAGTGCACAGAACCCCAAACAAAAGGAATCCAAAGAGGACCACACCAAGACACATCATCCAAATTCCAGGAGCTCTAAAAACCAAGGGAATTAAAAAACCTGGTGAACAATATTAACTGGTGAATATAATAGAATCAGAGGTATGGAAGCGGAGTGAACTGACGATTCTCGCGGAAAAGGGGAGTGGGGGGTGTCGGAAGAGACTGAGCAAAAACTGTGCACCTATGGATGAGGACAATGGAGGGTGGGGAAAGGGCAGAGGGTGGGGTGGGAACCTGGTGGAGGGGAGCAATGGAGGGAGGAAAAAATGAGGAACATTTGTAATAATATGAACAATAAAGATTTAAAAAATTAAAAATAAATTTTTTTTAAAAGATGGAAATATGCTAAATTAGCTTGACTTAAGGAGGATAAACACCTAATAAAATAAAGAGAAGCAGGTTAATGAAACATGAGAAGTGCCTTGTGAGGTGGTATAGTACAAGTTCTGTAGTCAGATGTCCTCGGTTCAAATCCTGATTCTGTCCTTTGCCAACTGTGACCTGGTGCAAGTCACTTAACCTTTCTATTTTTCAATTTGTAAAATGAGGGTGATGATACCATCTTTTCACAGAGGTAAGCTCTCAATGAAGTTATCTGGTAAATGGAGTGTTAATAACATAAGTTTACTGTTCATGGGAATCATTACAAATTCTTCAGCTAGGGAATAATGAAATGAGAAGAACAAAGAAAATTATTTTAATAGTTCTTATAGTGGTAACAGCTAACATTTGCTGAAGATTTGGCTTATTCTGAATAATTTTGTTATTTAAACTTCATTATTTCCATAAGAAGTAATTAACTTTTATTACCCCTAATTTATATATAAGAAAACCAAGGGACAGGGAGGTGAGATCTTGTTTAACTTGACGTTAGTGAGCGACAGAGCCTGAATTTAAATTCAGATGGTCTGGATCAAGAAGCTCTGAAGTTCGTTGTTTACTCTCAATAGCTGTCACTTCGGGTTTCCTAAGTAAAGGCTTCCCTCTGTTAGTGACAATAATAGAGCCCTGGCTGTGGAGACATCCGTCCTTTTCCAGCAGACAAGCCCAGGTCAGCCCCGGGCCCCGTCTCCCCTCAGAGGCCCGGAGCTCTGCAGAGTGTGTGACTGAGGGCTGCTTGAGCAGGGAGGACGGAGCAAAATGCTAACTCTGTGGAGGTTAAACTCTCTGTGCCTTCCCTGGGACATGTGCTCCCCTTTGGGCTACTTAATTCCTCCAACCTTCCTCACTGTTTCACTTCCAAGAGCTAATGTTCTGTTTCAAATTCATTGCCCCCACTTATTCAAGTGGTTACCTGAACTAGACACTACAAGATATGAGGGAAGGGCACATACTCTACATAAATATTGGCAAACTTTAATATCACTTAAAACACACACACACACATACATACACACACACACACACATACACAAACAACACCCAGAAACCAAAACCACCTCTTAATTAATGTTTCCCAAAGTAGATTCTATGGGACAAAAATTTCTTAGGCAATTTATTTTATTTGCATGACTAAAAGCAGTGATGGACAGATAGATCTGGTAAATGTTGAGCTAAACAAAATTACCTTGATTGCTGGGTTTTGTTTTGTTTTTGTAGAGAACTTCTTAAAGCTCATAATGTATTTTCCCATAAAACTTATTCTTCTTCTCCCCCTTTACACCTAACAGTTTTATGCCCCATAGCACATTCTTTAGGAAGCTTTGCTCTAAAAGAAAAAAAAAAAAGGAATATTTTTAAATCTTTTTTCCAATACAAACTGGGTAAAAACATAATCACTAACTCTTGATTCAGAAACTAAATACAGCCAAAACCGGTTTGGCTCAGAGGATAGAGCGTCAGTCTGCGGATTGAAAGATCCCAGGTTCGATTCCGGTCAAGGGCATGTACCTTGGTTGCGGGCACATCCCCAGTAGGGGATGTGCAGGAGGCAGCTGGTTGATGTTTCTCTCTCATCAACGTTTCTAGCTCTCTATCACTCTCTCTTCCTCTCTGTAAAAAAATCAATAAAATATATTAAAAAACAAACCTAAATACAAATAGTAATAACCACAATAATAGCAAACAATATTTGTTAAGCATTTATTGCATGCCAAGTAGTCATTATACGGTGCCCTGACTGGGAATCAAACTAGGCAACCTTCTGGTGCACGGGGACAATGCTCCAACCAACTGAGCCACCAGCCAGGGCATGACTGTCATTGTCATCTGAGCGCTGGGAAAGAAGAATCTGGTAACAAAACAAAAAGGCTACTATGGATTCCCACAGAAAGCTTTCTTCTCTGACGGGAGAGTCAGTTCTATTTCCTATTTTCAATACTGTCACCTAGAAACCAAAATTCTCAGCTGACATAACATTTCAGAGCTAGTTTAATTCCTAGGAAACTACTCAGCATCGTTCAAAACATAAAAATCATCATCATCAGCAGCAGCAGCATTTGCCTTCATACATACACCAACAACCTGAAATCTCAAATCGTAAATTTCTTCCTTTAAAAAAAATATATTTTATTGATTTTTTACAGAGAGGAAGGGAGAGGGATAGAGAGCTAGAAACATCAATGAGAGAGAAACATAGACCAGCTGCCTCCTGCACACCCCCTACTGAGGATGTGTCCGCAACCAATGTACATGCCCTTGACCGGAATCGAACCTGGGACCCTTCAGTCCACAGATTGACACTCTATCCACTGAGCCAAACCGGTTTCGGCTCAAATCCTAAATTTCTAGAAGTAATGACAGCTGCTTAGTTTATTGACCATTTAATATATGTAGGGTTCTATGTTAATTGCTGAGTAAATTAGACCATTTAATACCCAAAATAGCCCTGTGACAGTTATTATTGTTATTCCTATTTTATACATGTAAAGTTATTAATTTTCAAAAAAGTTAAAAATAAAGTTAGTATTTAAGAAAACATTCATAAAAACAGAAAATAGTATATCAATCTTAGAAGCACCAAGTACCTAAAATCTGGTTTAAATGACAAATAGTCACACTGAAATTTAATGTCAGAGATCCAACCTGCACTGGAGGACTCTTTTTTTTCCCTCTCAATATTTTTTGATTTCCGAGAGGAAGGGATTTGGGAGGGGGGTGGAGGGGGGGGGGGAGAGAGAGAGAGAGAGAGAGAGAGAGAGAGAGAGAGAGAGATATCAATGACGAGAGAGAAACATCGACCAGCACACCCCCTAATGGGGATCGAGCCCAAAACCTGGGCACGTGCCCTTGACCGCAACCATCCTGGGACCCTTCAGTGTGCAGGCCAATGCTTTATCCACTGAGCCACACCAGCCAGGGCCAGGAAGGCTCTGTAGAAACAGTGTGCTGGACAGATGTTTTTCCGAGCCCTCCCAAAGCACAGTCCACCTTTGGCACTGCGTCAGCACTACGGGACATAGTAAAAACGTACAGCTCCCGACGTCAAGATTACAATGGAAGTGGGAGATAAAATTCACATAAACAACTCTAAATGAACCAGGAAGAGACCTCACGTTCAATAAAAGGAACAGACACTCCAGGAGAGGAGGAAGAGACTGCTTCCAATTGCAGAGGTCACTGACATTAGCTCTTCTGAAGAGGTGATATTTGAATTGTTCCCTAAGGATGAGGAGATTGGCCTGCCAGTGTGGCTCAGTGGTTGAGTGTCAAGCTATGAGCCAGATCACAGTCAGAGCAAGAGAGTTCATGGGGTGGAAGTATGGGGGCTTCTTTCAGGTCCTCTGTGGGTATTTCTATTGTGACAGCAGACTCTGTGGTTAACCTTGTGCAGTAATTAAGTAGTGTGTTTATAATCTAAATCTCAATGGACTTTTCTAAGATTTCTCCTCAGGCTCAGGAAGAAGTAAAATAAGATTTGGGTTTATAAACCAAATAAATGAAGTTTTATGTTAGAAAATATCTATACCAATAGCCTCAAACTTCACTATGCATAGAACCAAACATAAAGAAAAAGAGAAAAGATTCAAATGAACAAAATAATAATAAAAGATGCAACATTGATTTCAATGCTAAATAGAAAAATAAAAAATAAATTTAAAAAAAGAGGAAAAAGGAAAATATGAATTTACTCTCTCTAGGGAGACTGAAAATACAGATTAGGTTTATTTTTAAGGTAGTCGTCTGAACTGGCTTTTAGTCTAATGGAAAAAAACACACAAACAAAACCCAATGCCAGAAGCACCAAACAGACGGTCCAACCCGAGAGAAGGCAGGGAGAGTAAGAGGTCAACCAAACAACTCCCATGCATGCACAGCAGCATCACCAATGGGCACAAGTCGGGGGGTGGGGGGGGGCATGTGCTGGGGCAGTGGTCAGCAAACTCATTAGTCAACAGAGCCAAATATCAACAGCACAACGATTGAAATTTCTTTTGAGAGCCCAATTTTATAAACTTAAACTTTTTCTACCACCACTTCTTCAAAATAGACTCGCTCAGGCCATGTATTTTGTGGAAGAGCCACACTCAAGGGTCTCTTGAGCCGCAGTTTGCCGACCACAGTCCTGGGGGTGGGAGCGGCTGGGGAGAGGTCAATGGGGGGGAAAAGGAGACATTTGTAATACTTTAAACAAAGAAGAATTTAATTTAAAAACAATGCCAATATTCATAATGTTCCATAGCAGAGCACTGGTCTTGTCCTCCTATCCTTCCATACATACCACCTTGCTTTAGCCACAGTGAGTGAGAACTTGTCTTAACTGCTGAGGTAAATAAATGGGAAAACTCTCTGGCTTGGGTGGAGAGTGCTTTTACAAGCAGGGAATGTCTGGTGGCAGAAAAGGGAAAGTAAGGCAGTATCAAACAAACAAAATAAAACCAGCACTGTTTTTGTTCACCAACACTGAGTGGGATGAGAACGTGGTCCGTGTGTACAAGAAAGAATGAATTCTGACCTTTCTACCAGCGCCAATGATCTGAGCAGCCAGAATCTATTAAAGAAAAAGAAAATTCCCTAGTACTGACGTAACAGAGAGCCTCAAGGCTGCACTAGTTGGCACTAGAAGCAAAATTGTAATTGCATATCTAATCTCATTGTTTTCCAATGGCCATTTTCTAATATACCAGGATCAGGATATAAATCTCAAGGAAAGAGTCTGAGAAAACAAGCCGAACCACAGCCACTGGATCCTAGAGCCCTGGAGTGAGCTGAAGAATGGAGGGGATGCTTACGGGTCTAGAATTCTCATACAGAACTACGAACTCAAATTAAATCCCTCAGCATAGAAGCGGGGGGCTGGGAGATGGGTGGGTGAGCACTGCTAATTCTTGTTTAGTCTGAAGGACTGAGAAGTTTACCCTAAAGCGAGCGAGCTTAACAAGTATTGAGAATTGCTATGCTATTTCAACCATCTGCATTTTTTACAAGGACTTGTGAATTAATCTATATATTTACAATTTTTAAAACCCAAAATCATACTTGTCTGATTTCCAAAAGTCACACAAACCAAGGGAAAAGGCTAGATTTCTCACAGGTGCTTGACATTGCTGCTCTTTAATGTGTAAGTGAAGAGTAAACAAAGTAAGCAAACTGTAAAGGGAAAAAATCCTTCAAGAAGTTGTGCATAAACTACTCTATCACCTCTCTGTGTAAAAACGATGATGAAGAAAAATTGAGCAGCCGAAACAGGTTTGGCTCAGTGGATAGAGCGTCGGCCTGCGGACTGAAAGGTCCCAGGTTCGATTCCGGTCAAGGGCATGTACATTGGTTGCGGGCACATCCCCAGTAGGGGGTGTGCAGGAGGCAGCTGGTCTATGTTTCTCTCTCATCAACGTTTCTAGCTCTCTATCCCTCTTCCTTCCTCTCTGTGGAAAATCAATAAAATATATTAAAAAAAAAAAAAAGAAAGAAAGAAAAAGCTGAGCAAATGAGAGATACGTATGACATTCAGACTTTCTTTTAAAAATAATATTTCGGGGCCCAGGATGTAATGCAAACTTATTATGTAAATGCTCTTACATTAATAAAAGTAAAACTAAAGCTAAACTTACATATATCCCTGATAATCTCCTCTCTAACAGTATTACTAGGTGGATTGATCAACTCTAAAAAGCTTCACTGTATATCAAACCATCTAGGTCAGCCTTCTAAAGGTAAAAAATTCTGTGTAATTGGTACCCACTTCTACAAAATTTAGCCAACTGGCAGAACATTTCCCCAAGCTGTTGGTTAAGCAGCTGAAACAGGTTATCTGTCCACCCAGCAACTGCTTAAAAGATTTGGGCCCGGCCCTAGCCGGTTTGGCTCAGCATATAGAGCATCAGCCTAGGACTCAAGGGTCCTGGGTTCAATTCTGATCAAGGGCACATGCTGGGGTTGCAGGCTCGATCCCCAGTAGGGGGCATGCAGGAGGCAGCCAATCAATGATTCTCTCTCATCATAGATGTTTCTATCTCTCTCCTTCTCCGTTACTCTCTGAAATCAATAAAAATAAAGTAAAAAAGATTTGAGCCCAGCCAGTGTGGCTTAGTTGGTTAAGAATCATCCCATGCACCAGGAGGTTGCTGGTTCGATTCCCAGTCAGGACACATGCCCTAGTTATGGGCTTTATTCCCAGCAGGGCGCATCATTGATGTTTCTATTGCTCTCCCTTCCTCTCTCTGAAATCAATAAAAACATCATAAATAAAAGATTTGGAAGTTAGGGGTGTATATATATATATATATATATAGCAAATAGAGGTAAAATGAATTTTACTTAGAACATCCAAATTGCTCTAAAAAAACAGAGACCAACGTACTCTGTAAGATATATGCATGTGGCACCTGAGAATATGGCCAAAAATAATGTCTAAATTATACCAGGCATTGTAGTTAGCTTTGAACTAGTCTAATCAGTGAATAATACATGTGGTTTATACCTTTAGGGACTAGAAAAATCTTGTTTTGCTGAGATTCTTGAAAACAACTCTGGGTTACAGGCTCTAAGTCTTCCCACACATACTTTCCCTTAGTTTTCATATCCTCCAGCCTTATCACTTTTTAATGACAGCTGCTACTTTATAAGTCCATGCTTCTAGTATGAAGTGTTGTTCTTGTGTGTGTATGGTTTTTTGTTAATCCTCACCTGAGAGTATTTTTTCCATTGATTTTTAGAGAGTGGAAAAGACAGAGGGAGAAGAAAGAAAAGGGGGTGGGAGGGAGAGAAAGAAAGAGAGAGAGAGAAACACTGATCAGTTGCCTCCTGCATGCACCCCTACTGGGGCCAGGAATCAAACCTGCAACCCGGGCACATGCCCCTGACTGGGCATCAAAGCCACAACCCTTTAACACTCTAACCACGTAGCCATACCAGCCAAGGCAAGCAGGCAATGTTTATATTGGAAAATCTAGAATTGAAAGGAAGTTGACAGGATTCTGTAAAAATAACCATTCCTTACGGTGTAAACAGATATGCACTGTAAACCTACTTTTGCCCACCCCTGTATACAGACAGACACTGCTCAGATGCCTTCCCAGGCTGAATGACCCGGCACGGAAAACCACAGTTTACATTTCAGATTGGTTCTGAATATTACCTTCTGGTGTACAAACTAAAATACGTCAGGCTTGCCGAAACCGGTTTGGCTCAGTGGTAAAGCGTCGGTCTGTGGACTGAAGGGTCCCAGGTTCGATTCCGGTCAGGGGCATGTACGTTAGTTGCGGGCACATTCCCAGTAGGGGGTTATGCAAGAGGCAGCTGGTTGATGTTTCTCCCTCATCGACGTTTCTAGCTCTCTATCTCTCTCCCTTCCTCTCTGTAAAAAATTAATAGAATATATTTTAAATAAATAAATAAATAAATAAAATACGTAAGGCTTGGAGAAACTGTTCTACAGGAGTTTGCCAGACCACACTCGGCTGAGAAATATGATGGAGGATCAGTAAAGGACAGCTCCAGGACCTACCGAGGGAACTCGGCTCCCGGAACACTCCTATCTCAGACGATGCAGAGGTTTCTGAGTCCTCCCACAGCACATCTGCTAGAGCCATCTGAGTGCTACGGTCAAAGGAATCTTCTCAACATACCCACACCATGGAAGTTTATGGCACAGTGTGGGAAGCCTAAAAAGCCAACTACTGCTATTCCAGACTCCACACCATGAAAAAGAAATGTGAGTTTATTTTTTTCTCTTATCTCCCCCCGATTGATTGTTTTTTTAAATCCGCACCCAAGGGATGTTTATTGACTTGAGAGAGGGAGGGAGGGAGACAGAAAGAGGGAGAGCCATCGAGCACAGCTCACTGGTTGCAGGTCAACAGATGAAGCAGGAGGCCATGGTTTGATTCCTGGTCAGGGCACATGCCTGGGGCAGCCAACCAATGTTTCTCTCTCATCACTGATGTTTCTCTCCCCTCCCCCTGCCCTCCGGAATAAAAAAAAATTTTAAGAGGGACTGAAACATCAATCAATTGCCTCCCATACACACCCGGACAGGATCTCAAACCCACAACCTAGATATATGTTATATTTGTGCCCTGGCTGGGAATCAAACCCACATCTTTTTGGTATATAGGACAATGCTCTAACCAACCGAGCCACCCAGCAGGGCTGGACTAATGGCTTCTTTCTTTCTTTCTCCTCACCTGAAGATAGTTTTTCTTTTGATTTTCAGACAGAGTGGAAGGAAGAAGGGGGAGATAGAGAAATTGACATGAGAGACACACATTGATTGGTTGCCTCCCGCATGGGATTGAACCGGAAACCAAGGTATGTACCCTTGACAGGGAATCGAACCCAAGATCCTTTGGTCCACAGGCTGACACTAACCACTGAGCAAAAGAGGCCAGGGCTAGACTAATGGCTTCTTAAAGAAACTTTCCCCCTTTCAACTGGAGTAACATCCCAGGTTAGTTTTCTATTGCTACTGTAACAAATTACCATAAACCTAGTGACTTAAAACAACACAAACCTACTCTCACTCTGGAGGTCATAAATCTGCATCTTATGGAGCCAAAAATCAAGGTGTTGGCAGGGCTGGTTCCTTCTGAGGGTCTGAGGGAAAAATTAGTTCCCTTGTCTTTTTCAACTTCCAGAGGCCCGCTTGTCTAAACTCTGGCTCATATCCCCTTTAGCACATCACTCCAACCGCTTACTCCCATCACCAAATCGCCTACTACCCACTCTGATCTCTATAAAGGACCTGTATGATTACACTGGACCCGCTGTGATTACCCAAGGTAATGTCCCCATCTCAAGATCCTTAACTAGATCACATCTGCAAAACCTCTGAGCATGCTCATGGTGACAGGAACTAGGATGTGATAACTCTCAGGCTCCTAGTCAGTCCACCACACACCTGCATACAATTTTTAAATTCTATAAAGCACACTTACCTACATTATCTCATTTAGTCCTTATGATGTGTTATCATTCTTATTTTTATGAATAAAAGCAGGTTTAGAAAAGTTGATTCCTCAGCCAGTCATAGTTAGGCAAAGAACTAGGACTCAAAACCAAAGCATATGGCCCTAGGTCCTTATACCACTACCTCGTATTTCCTTCTCCTCCTGCACTGTTTATAATTCCCTGGCCTTTCTCCTCTTATTTTCTTGAACAACTTTTTAGCATACCTAAAGTCCAAAATAAAATTTACCAAAAACAAAACAAAAACAAGCAAACATTTAGCCCAAACCAGAAGCTCCCAAACTTTCTCAGGTCACAACTCCCTTAGAATCTTGGTCATTTCTCTTTTATTTGCATGTTCTATGCCAAAAGAAATTCCTAACACTTTGCTTAGAGCCACACTTAATAAGTGTTTATGTCCTAACAGCTTAATTTAGCACCTTATGGGTATTTCACAACTTCTCAATTTCTGATTCTTAGAATCAAATCTGATACTGCCATCCTTCCTGTTTCACACTGACTTTTGTAAAGTGCTTGCTTTATTCATGACAATGGCCAAAATCCCAGCTTTGCAAAAATATGACATCAGATCAAAAGGAATGTGATCTAACACTGAATTGTGAACTATTGTGAGCTAGCGGTTTGTGTGATGTTTTTATTAATGTCACTGTGTTTCCCTGGAAAATTAAAAACTCTGAGTGGCCGAAACCGGTTTGGCTCAGTGGATAGAGCGTCGGCTTGGGGACTGAAAGGTCCGGGGTTCAATTCCGGTCAAGGGCATGTACTTTGGTTGTGGGCATATCCCCAGTAGGGGGTGTGCAAGAGGCAGCTGATCGATGACTTCTCTCATCAATGTTTCTAACTCTCTATCTCTCTCCCTTCCTCTCTGTACAAAATCAATAAAATATATTTAAAAAAATAATAATAAAAAAATAATAAAAAATAAAAATTAAAAAAAACTCTAAGTGATGCCCAGGGAAGTCTGCGGGGCACCCCACAGTGCCGGGCCACTGTTCGGAGCTGGGTGCCTATGCATTTTGGTATGCAAAGTGCACAGCTATCTCTCCAGATAATGGGCTAAAATGAACATTAGAGGGGACTTCCAGTTTGTTATCACATATATTTTGCATACCAACTTGACGTTTTCTATTAAAGATATATTCTTTATCACCACTGCATCAATTCATCCAGTTTTCTCCTGAGAAAGGCGAGCAGATGGAGGAAAGTGTCTTTTTATTTACAACTCTCCAGGAATATAATATGTCTAAAGGCAAAGAACTCCTGCGTTAGACAAATAAAATACATTGACATTTTCATCTGTCCAAAGGAATTAATTTACTCATTCAAATGTCACAATAACAACCACCTGACACCAAACATCAAAAAAATAATTATTTTCATCCTAAGAAACCAGAAGCACCCATCAGAAAGAATGTGTGCACCCCTATTTTCATAGCAGCACAACTTACAATAGCTAAGATCTGGAAACAACCAAGTGCCCATCAGCAGATGAGTGACTAAAAAGCTGTGGGACATTTACCCCATTTACTCTATGCAGCTGTAAAAAAGAAGGATCTTACCCTTTGAGACAGCATGGAGGGACCTGGAGAGAAACAAGTCAGAGAAAGACAAGTATCACATGATCGCACTCACACATGGAATCTAAGTAACAAAATAAACTGCTGAACAGAATGGACCCAGAGCCGTGGAAGCATGGGACAGAGTGCGGAATCTCAGAGGAAAGATGGGGAAGGGCGGGCGGGTGGTAATCAAAGAACTTGAGTGCATAACCCATGGGCACAGACAAAAAGGTGCTGAAGGCTGGGCGGGGAGGGAGGGCCTGGAGGGAGTCAATGGGCAAAAAAGTGGGACATACATAATATTTTCAACAATAAAAAATTATTTTTAAAAAGTCATTTTCACTAGCATTAAAAATGTACACAATTTAGCAAAGTAAAAAACTGTAATACAAATTGTCATATTTCCTGGTTCTTTTTATATATATATATATATATATATACATATATATATATATATATTTTTTTTTTTTTAATTGATTTCAGAGAGAAAGGGAGAGGGAGAGAGAGAAATATCAATGATGAAAGAGAATCATTGATAGGCTGCTTCCTGAACTCCTGACACTAGGAATCAAGTCTGCAACCCAGGCATACCGTGTTTCCCCTGAAAATAAGACATCCTCTGAAAATAAGACCTAGTGCATGGAAAGATAAGACATCCCCTGAAAATAAGACATAGCGCAATTTGGGGAGAAAAAATTAATATAAGACACTGTCTTATTTCCGGGGAAATGGTATATCCTGAATGGGGATGGAACGGTGACCACCTGGTTCATAGGTGGACACTCAACCACTGAGCCATCCTGATTCTTTTGATATTGTTTTAAGAGTGATTAAAAGAGAGAAGATAGGATACAAATCAAAGCACATGGAGAGAAAGTTTCAGAATTTGTCCAAAATGCTGCAAATTCATGGATCTAGATCAGTCATTCTCAAAGTCAAGGTTGCAGCAGAATCACCTGAAGGGTTTGTTAAAATACAGATGGTTGAGTCTCACCCCAAAGTTTCTGACTCAGAAGATCTGTGGCAGAGCCAAGAATCTACATTTCTGGAAAGTTCTCAAGTGGTGCAGATGCTGATAGTACAGGAACCTCACTATAAAACCCACTATTTTTAACCCTAGCAGGGTGGTTCGGCTGGCTGGCGTGTGGTCCCAATGCACAAGGTTGTGTGTTGTTTTTTAAAAAAATATATATTTCATTGATTTTTTTTTTTTACAGAGAAAAAGAGAGAAAAATAGAGCTAGAAACATTGAGAGAGAAACACCAATCAGCTGCCTCCTGCACACCTCCTACTGAGGATGTACCCGAAACAAAGGTATATGCCCTTGATCGGAGTGGAACCTGGGACCTTTCAGTCCATAGGCCAACGCTCTATTCACTGAGCCAAACCAGTTAGGGCTGCCCCAGGTTTTTTAGTTCAATACCCAGGGGCATACAGGAGTCAACCAGTGGGTGCATGGCTGGGAGGAATATCAGATCGATCTTTATCTACCTACCTACCTATCTATCTAAAAACAGTGGAAATCCTCGAGGATTAATAAAAAATAAAGACAAAAAATTAATCAACAAATTAATTTTTAAAACTTTTTAATCACCTTTTTAAGTAAAATTCACCTTTTCGTGGCAATTCAGAAAGCTACAGAGTGCACTATGAAAGCTGGTGAGGGAATAAATTTGCATGTGAAACAACATAACACCAACAACAAAACAGAAAAAGAAAAAACAGCGACAGCTCAATTCTTCCTCAAACAGAAGAAAACAGCTACTCAAATTGGGCTCCTTGAGGTTTGTGCGAGTTACCAATTTATCCTTCACTGCGGGGATTAAATGTGAGGAAACTACAGCTTGGAAAAGCCCAAGAGGTCACCATCAGTGCCAAAATTGTCAACATTCAGGGGGGAAATATTAAATTACTTTGTAAAAACATGGCCCATCCACCGAGCTTTTGACTGCTGAATAAGTTTTGATAGTGCATATCAAATTACACACTTAACAGTTAGATAACTAAATCTAGTCCCGCTGACATAAAATAGAAGTATGCAAGCACAGTTTAAAAGAAAAAAAAAAGAAAAAAAAATCAGGGGTGATGTGCTATATGCTCACCTCTCTCTTATAGCATCTACATCTATAAATCAGTAAGAGTAACTGACAGACAAGAATTTGAAGTCCTACCACAGCCTTAACAGTCAAATAAATATTAAACTGTATTCAGTATGTTTTATGAAAGCACAAAAGTATACAATTATTATGAAAAAATTTTTCTAAAAGACTCAAACAAAAATGTTTGCTATCTGATTCAATCTAAATATTAGCCTGAATACCCCAAAGTCTAAGGCTCATTAAATTACAGAACTTTGTAAAGGTTATGAACAATGAAAAGCTCAACTTCCTGTTTTTCCTATTCCTTTTAAATAATAGCCATTGTCAAGTGTTTCCAAAGCAGGGCTTTTACAATTTTTTTGGTATAACCAAAACATGCTCAGTTGAAAGAAACAGTGTAATAAAAATAACATTCTTATACTGACAATAGTCATGCTCCTTATCTGGACCAAGTATCAAGTCAGGACTTTCAGTATGTGCATTACCTGGCAATGATCTCCCCCCTCCCCCCCTCAACCTTCACAAGGGGAAGTAAGACAGAGAGAAGAATGCAGAGCTGGTCTGGCCCTACCTTTAATACGCAGGAAAGGGGAAGAGGAAGTCAGCATCCTTCCAGCTACTGTTCTTCTCTTTGAATAGAACGATCATAAGACCCCAAAAGTACAAGAATGACTAGAAATTCAAGGAGACTATCAATGATTATATCTTTTTCCTGCTACCATAATGAGCAATAGCAGAGTAGAAACGATAGTTAGGTGATGGAAAGCACTAAAACCGTTAAATCCAAATTCATAGTTGTAATAACTTATGGAGTCCCAATATCATCTGGACAGCACAAAAAATAAACATAAATAACATAGTTTATTGGTATTTTTCAACTACCCAACTACAACTGACAAATATATAGAGTAATTTTGTCAAGTAAATCATAGTTTCCTGAAACCAATAAAATTAACCAGTTAACTGCAATGTGTCCAAAATGGAAGCCATCTCCACATACAATATTTTGAATTCCATTTAAGTAATCAATTTGCAATGAATATTATAAAAACAAATATATTACTCACAATTTGGGTGTCCTTGAATATTTTCAGCTGAAAATTCTCATGAAAAATGATTTTAAAATTGGTCAGGGCCGTATTTAGGGAAAACATTTTTTTTAATAGATGCATGTGGCATGTGGGGAAGGTCCACTGATTGTGTCTACAGACGCTTCTGGCGTACAATGTGCGCTTCTGGGTACAATGTGCATTAAGAAAAGAAAGAATAACAATTAACCCCCAGGCAGAAGCAATTGTCCCACCCTGTTGGAGAAAAAAATCTTGCCTCACATGTGGATGCTTGCCTGAGAACAATTCAAGATGGAATCCTATCAGTCTGTAGGCAGAGGTGGTCGCTGGAGGCTTTGAGTCTTTGCCTAAGCTAATTAGTCAAAAATGGCATTTGACACTGTCCTGCACTAGAGATTGAGAATTGTAGCATATCTTCCTAACCCAAACAGAAAGCCAAAATGAGGAGACAAATCACAAACCCAAACAGAAAGCCAAAATTCGAAGTCAAAGAAACAACCTCCAAATGAAAAAACAAGAGAATTATCCAGAAGAAGAGATAAATGAAATGAAGATAAGAAATTTTTCTGATATAGAGTTCAGAATAATGATGGTAAGGATGTTCAACACATGATAAAAGATATAGTAACTATGGATTGGCAGAATCAGCATCATTAAAATGTCCATACTATCAAATAGAGTCAATGCAATCCCTATTAAAACACCAAAGGCATATTTCACATAGCTGGAACAAAAATTTATATGGAATCAAAAAAGACCCCAAATTGCTGCAACAATTTTGAGAAAGAAAAACAAAGTTGGAAGAATCACAATACCAGATTTCAAGATATACTACAAAGCTACCATAATCAAAACAGCCCGATACTGGAACAAGAACAGGCATATAGATCAATGTAACAGAACAGAAAACCCAGAAATCCACCCACGCCATTACACTCAATGAATATTTGACAAAGTAGGCAAGACATACAATGGAGGCAAGAGTGTTTCTTTAATAGTGTTGGGAAAGTTGTACAGATACATGCAAAAAGTGAAACTAGAGCAACAGCCGAAACCGGTTTGGCTCAGTGGATAGAGCGTCAGCCTGCAGACTGAAAGGTCCGGGTTCGATTCTGGTCAAGGGCATATACCTTGGTTGCGGGCACAACCCCAGTAGGGGGTGTGCAAGAGGCAGATGATTGATGATTTTCTCTCATCGATGTTTCTAACTCTCTAACCCTCTCTCTTCCTCTCTGTAAAAAAAGAAAGAAAAGAAACTAGACCAACAACTTACACCACACACAAGAATAAACTCAAAATGGATAAAGAACTTAAATGTCAGACGGAAACGCAAAAAATCTTTAAAGAATCCATAGGCAGCAAAATTTCAGACATATCTTATAGCAATATATTTACAGATACCCCTCCTAAGGCAAAGGAAATTAAGAAAAAATAAATGGGACTACATAAAAATAAAAAGCTTCTGCACATCAAAAGAAATCATCAACAAAACGAAAAGAGAGCCCAGTCTATGGGAGAACATATTTAGCAATGATACATCTGATAAAGGATTAATAGCCAAAATATATAAGGAACTCATACAACTTAACAAAGGGAAGACAAACAATCCAATTTAAAAATGGGCAAATGATCTAAATAGACACTTATCCAAAGAAGACATACAGATGCCCAAGAGACATATGAAAAAATGCTCAAAGTCACTAATCATTCGAGAGATGCAAATCAAAATGACAATGAGGTATCATCTCACACCTGTCAGGATGGCTACCATCAACAAATCAACAAATGACAAGTGCTGGCGAGGAGAAAATGGAACCCTAGTCCCTGCCGGTGGGAATGTAGACTGGTGCAGCCACTATGGAGTTTCCTCAAAAAATTAAATATGGAACTGCCAATTGACCCAGTGATCCCACTTCTAGGAATATCCTACGATACCAGAAGCACCAATCAAAAAGAATGTATGTCCCCTATGTTCACAGCAGCACAATTTATAATAGGTAAGATCTGGTAACAGCCCAAGTGTCCATCAGCAGATGAGTGGATAAAAAAGCTGTGCCAAATTTACACCGTGGAATACTATGCAGCTGTAAAAAAGAAGACTCTTTCCCTTTGAGAGTGCCCAGAGGGTGAATCATGATTAATGTAAGCCAGCACTGCCCAAGAGAACTTTCTGTAATGAATATGTTCTGAACCTGCATTGTAAAATGAAGTAGCCCTTGAAATGTAGTGAGTACAACTAAGAAAATGAAATCCATAATTTTATTTAGTTTTAATGAATTTAAATTTAAATAGCCACATATAGCTAGTGGCTACTTTATTAGACAGCACAGAGCTAGGAAAATCCTGTAAATTTTAGTCTGCTTGGTAATGATCTGGCTTAGGCTTATGATGCAATTCTGGCCAAAGAGATAGTAGAAAAAGATTTCCTTTAATTTATAACAACAACAAACAGAAAGAAAAGGTTCATTTTTCTGCCTCTGGGTACATATGATATCATGAACTTTCTGTACTCTGGTACATTAAAATCCATTAATCTATCTTGCACTTTGAATCTTTACTCAGCAAATATTAATTTACTGATTTATGTGGCTCTTCAAAATGTTGATTTATTTCATTATTCAATATCAGAAATTCATATTTGTTAATATTACCTTTGACCTCATCAGAGAAGTCTTTAAAGAATGGGGAGTTGTCAAGCTCAAATTTTATAATTGGCAACAAATAATATCGATTCTTTCATTTTTTTTATAAAATTTCTGCCAAATACCCAAATCTGAATAACCATAGATCTTCTGTCACTCACTCTTTCAAGTAAAAATGGTGTCCCATAGCCCAGCCACTGTGGCTCAGTGGTTGAGCTGTGGACCCATGAACCAGGTCACGGTTTGATTCCTGGTCAGGGCACATCCCAGAATGCAGGCTCAACTCCCAGTAGGGAGGCAGGCAGGAGGCAGCTGATTCTCTATCATCACAGATATTTCTCTCTCTCTCTCACCCTTCCTCTCTCTGAAATCAATTAAAAAATTTAAAAAACATACTAACCAGATAAATATTAGCCAGATATTTTATACAACTTAAGAACTTGGATAATTAAAGGGTTAAAAAAATAAAAATCAAAGAACATTCTGTAAAAACATAGATAGGATTCACCCTGCAGAATACTAAAAGCAATACCTAATCAAGGGCCTGGGCCTCAAACTGATGACTTCCTCTAACAAAATAAAAGGAAATAAGCTGCTGATTCATTCATTTGCTAACCATCTCTGACATCAGTTTCTGTTCAGTGTTTAAATGGTACACACAAGAGGGACAATCTTTCATTTCCTAAATCATGGTTTATGTTATCTCTGGCACAGCTAAAATGAACACTTCATGACTAAGAATCTGTAACTGAAAGTTCATATATAGGAAGTACTGCAGGTTAAATATTTTTTCTTAAATACCTCTAAAAGAATGTCTTAAATCCTCCTGTTATATGTACAATTTTACATCATACACAATGAAATAAAGCTAAAGCTAAATATTTATTTGTCCTGTGAACAAAGTGTATATGCAATTCACCTCCAGAAAAGCACCTATTCTTTAGAATTTACCTTGCAGTAAAATCTGGGGTACAAGCTGATCCTCGCTTTCCAAAAAGCTACATGGCTGGTCTGTTAGGTAATTCTACAGGCTGTGTCTTGACTTCACCAAGTTAGGACTTAATTTCTTGTCCTTAGCATTGCTTGAGATTTGATACAAGAAAAAACACAACCTGAGTGGCATTTCCCAACAGTGTTGAGAGAGAAATGTTCCAGGTATCAAGATGCCAAGCAAACTCTTCCCTTGAGCAAGTGAGTGTCTTAATATTTAAAGAAAATTACGTAAGTTTCTTTTACTGCCCAATTTCTCATAGTTCATAATATGCTAATTGTCTATGAATTTCCAAGATAAGAATTTAATATGCAGCCTATCTCAAGCTTATTTAATTCAAGGTTCCCTTTATTCTTAGAAAATCATTAATGGCAAAGAGCCCTGATTTTGGAGTCAAAAATACCGGAGTTCAAATTCTAATGGTACCACTCATTAACCATATAATTTCAGATAAGTAATTAGTTTTTCAACTGTAACAAGGGGGAAATATTATTACCCACATTTCAGAGGACTGAAGGATAAATTATAAACACACAAAGTGTTAACTATATGCCTGATAAACTTTAAACAAAATTGCAATTCATCCTCCTGAGAGCAAATACTGATACTTATTCCTATACACTCCACCTTCTTTTCCCTACTTTTCCCCTTCAGTTTTCATTCCTGGGATTAATACTCCTATTTGGTTGTCTTTTAATTTAACTGTTGGTTACAGTAGCCAGTCAAAAGCTCTCCTACACATTGGGGTGGAAGTGGCCAATGGGGAAAAAAGGAGACATATGTAATACCATCTATACTAATAAAAGGGTATATGCAAATTGGTCGGAATGCCCTCATGTAACAACCGAACAGCAGGTTGTGTGGGGCAACCAGACTGGGTATGAGAGGCCACCAAAAGACAGAACAGCAGGCTGCGTGGAGCCACCAGGCTTGGGGGTTGGGGGGAGCAGTGAAGGGCAACCAAACGACTGAACAGCAAGCTGTGTGGGGTGACCAGGCTGACGGGGGTGGGGGTGGGGATGAGGGGCAACCAGGCCGGCAGGGGGGGCCGTTAGGGATAACCAGGCCAGCAGCGGGGGACAGTTGGGGGCAACCAGACTGGCAGGGGGTGCAGTTAGGGGCAACTAGGCTGGCAGGGGGGAGCAATCAGGGGCAATCAGGCCAGCAGGCAGAGTCAATTAGGGGTGATCAGGCTGGTGAGGGGGGCAGTTAGGGGCGACCAAGCAGGCAGGCAGAGGCCATTAGGGGTGGTCAGGAAGGCAGGCAAGCAGTTAGGAGCCAGAGGCCCTGGATTGTGAGAGGGATGTCCCCAATTGGATAGGGTGCAGGCTAGGCTGAGGGAACCCTTCCCCCACTCCTGTGCACAAATTTTGTGCACCAGGCCTCTAGTCCTAATATATAAAAACCCAGGGTCCGTAACATCCAAAATGACCAAAGGCTCGACTGAACACCAGAAGTCAGTACTGGGTTGCTATGGCGACCCAGCACTGACTGCCACTGGTGCAGGCACAGCAAACCAGCACTGACTGCTGAGAGGGCTGCAAATCAGAGAGGGCTGCAAATCAGGCCCAGAGAGAGGCCCAAAGAGAGAGGCAGGGTCTGATCTGCAGCTTCTGTGGCAGCTGTTGATCAGCCGTTGCCCCTCTCTCTCCAGGATTTGCCAGCAGCTGGACCTCTGTTCTCTCCAGACTTTGTGGGGCTGCTAATCAGCCCTGCCTCTCTAATTAGTCATGGAGACACTGACTGGCATAGAAACCAACCAATCAGAATCAAATCTGGGTGAACTGTGAGGAGCCAATGGCTTCCAAGGAGGCGGAGCTATTGACACTGACTGGCATAGAAACTGACCAATCAGAACCAAATTGACCAGCAGGGGAGGGCAGTTAGGGGTGATCAGGCAGGCAGGTGAGCGGTTAGGAGCCAGTATCCCAGATTGCCAGAGGGATGTTCTGGCTGTCAGTTTAGGCCCAATCCCCCTAAACCGGCAGTCAGACATCCCTCAAGTGGTCCCCAATTGGAGAGCGTGCAGGCTGGGCTCAGGGAACCCCCCCTTCCCCAGTCTGTGCACAAATTTCCTGCATTTGTCCACTAGTCTATATAATAAAAGCCTAAGCAACCATTATAGCAGAACAACCAATCGCTATGATGTGCACTAACCACCACGGGGCAGAAGCTCAACACAGGAGCTGCCTCCTGGTGGTCAGTGCACTCACACAGGGGGAACACCGCTCAGCCAGAAGCCAGACTCAAGGCTGGCAAGTCCGGCGGCAGTGGCAGGAGCCCCTCCTACCTCCATGGCAGCGTGAAGGAGCAGAGAGCTGAGCAGTAAGGAGCAGTGAGCAGGTAGGCAGTAAGGAGCGAGGAGTCTCAGACTGTAAGAAGAATATCCCACTGCCAGCTGTAGGCCCTAAGCCAGCAGGCGGACATCCCCCGAGGGTCCGGGACCCCTTGCTCCTTACTGCCCTCTTGCTGGCTCCTTACTGCTTGGCTCGATGCTCCAATAGGGCCTAAGTTTGCAGGTGGACATCTCCTGAGGGCTCCTGGACTGCGAGAGGGCACTGTTTGGACTGAGGGACACTCCCCTCCAATGCATGAATTTCATACACTGGGCCTCTAATATGCAATACTTTAAACAATGAAAGATTTAAAAAAAAAAAAAAAAAAAACTCGCCGAAACCGGTTTGGATCAGTGGAGAGAGCATTGGCCCTCGGACTGAAAGGTCCCGGGTTCAATTCCAGTCAAGGGCATGTACCTGGGTTGCGGGCACATCCCCAGTAGGAGGTGTGTAGGAGCAGCTGATGGATGATTCTCTCTCATCGATGTTTCTAACTTTCTATCCCTCTCCTTTCCCCTCTGTAAAAAATATCACTGATCAGCTGTCTGGTTGTGGGCTCAATCCCCAGTGGTGGTGGGGGCAGGGTATGTGCAAGAGGCAGCTGATCAATGATTCTCTCTCATCACTGCTGTTTCTATCTCTCTCACCCTCTCCCTTCCTCTCTAAAATCAATAAAATATATTTTAAAAATAATAAATATGCCACATATTTAAAATGTGCCTATTTGGGAGACAAAGTACTATGTAAGTAAATTGGTAGCAGTCAGGCTGTGGTCAAATTGGAGAAGGAGACTGTAGATAAATGACTGACTACTCTAAAGAGCCTCTGGTCTTGTAAATGTTACCTCAGGCCAAGCATGTCAAACTCCAAGGCTGACTTGAGCCAAATAAACAAGGTTTTACATGTATGTGGGCCGCAAAAAAAACAAAAGCTTCCATTTTCATAGAAACGTAGGTTTATTTCAATAGAGACATGCTGAATACAAAGGGCTGAAATAAATGAGTCATCATTAACATAAATTAATAGGACATTTAAATAAAAATTAAGTTTTTCTTGAACATTATCTTATCAGACACTAACTACAGAAATTAAAAAGTATAAACAAATAAACCTATTTTTCTTGTTCTCTGAAAGTGAAATATTTCCTGTGGCACACACCCATCAAACAAGTCAGTCTAAGACTAATGACGTGGCCATCGGCTGCTAAACTAGTCGCTGCTGGTATTAGTGGAGAGAAGTGGTGCGCCGGCACATAAGGCAGGTAAGGGGAATGAATGCAACACGACTATAGCAATCAGTCATTAGCGAATGCTGTAGCTCGTTATTAATAATTACGTATGACAGGATATTGTAAAAATTAAGTTACGAAATTTTTATTAAAACATTTCTTATATACCGTTATATTGGCTGGACTGCAAAAATATTCGTTATGAGCCGTGGGTTTGACATTCTTGCCCTTAAGTATTCAGTTACAGGCTGAGCCACCTTCTTTTCTTTTTAAAAAACATTTGTGCCGAAACCAGTTTGGCTCAATGGATAGAGCGTCGGCTTGGGGACTCAAGGGACCCGGGTTCGATTCCGGTCAAGGGCGTGTACCTTGGTTTCGGGCATATCCCCAGTGGGGGATGGGCAGGAGGCAGCTAATCGATGACTCTCCCACATCGATGTTTCTGACTCTCTATCTCTCTCCCTTCCTCTCTGTATAAAATCAATAAAATATATTTAAAAAAAACAAGAACATTTGTATTGGTTTTGAGAGAGAGATTGATGTGAGAGTGGAACACCTATCAGCTGCCTCCTGCACTCTCCTTACCAGGGACTGAGACCCCAACAGGGCATGTGCCCTGACCGGGAATTGAACCGGCAATCTTTTGGTGCACGGGACAATGCCCAATCAAATGAGCCACATGGGCCAGGGCCAGGCTGACCCACTTTCTTTAAATTCTGTATAACTTGCTGTGTTAGACAAATCGGACCATAACACCTAACAGTAACAATTTTACTTCGTATTTCCTTTTTTTAATTTTTTAATACATTTTTATTGATTTCAGAGAGGAAGGGAGATAGAAACATCAATGATGACAGGGAATCATTGATTGGCTGCTTCTTGCATGTTCCCCACTGGGGATCGAGCCCGCAACCCGGGCATGTGCCCTTGACCAGAATCGAACCCAGGAACCTACAGTCCACAGGCTGATGCTCTAACAGACTGAGCCAAACCAGCTAGGGCACTTCGTATTTTCTTGAAAGAACAAAGAGATGTTAGGTAAGTATTCTCTCCTCTCTTCTATGTGCCCTGGCATATTTTTAGGGAGATAATCTATTCTAAAATCCAGCAAATTTCAACTCTAAAATATTCATTCTTTTTAAAAATATATATTTTATTGATTTTTTTTTTACAGAGCGAGAGGAATAGAGAGTTAGAAACATCGATGAGAGAGACATAGACCAGCTGCCTCTTGCACACCCTACTGGGGATGTGCCCGCAACCAAGGTTCAAACCCGGGACTTTTCAGTCCACAGGCCGATGCTCTATCCACTGAGACAAACCAGTTTTGGCTAAAATATTTATTCTTAAAAAAAAAAGCCCAAGCTGGTTTGGCTCAGTGGTGGAGTGTTGGTCTGCAGACTGAGGGGTCCCGGGTTCGATTCCGGTCAGGGGCATGTACATTGGTTGCGGGCGCATCCCCGGTGGGGGGTGTGCAAGAGGCAGCTGGTCTATGTTTCTCTCTCATCAATGTTTCTAGCTTTCTGTCTCTCTCCCTTCCTCTCTGTGAAAAAATCAATAAAATATATTTAAAAAAAAAAAAAAAAAAAAAAAAGCTGAGCATCTACTATGTGTAGGTCCTTGCACCATGAAATTAATGACTTGGATTCTATCCTTGCAAAGTTCAAGGTGGGAAGACAGCCACATAAATACATTCAATACAAAGTCAGGAAATCTTAAGTGCTGCCAAGTGAGAGGGTCAGGTGAAGAACTACATATCAGCATCAGAATATATCCCCTGGGCCAATCAGAATGCTGTTACAAAAGGTCAGAATTTCAGCGGAACCCTGAAAGATGAGTAGGCCTTAACATATTTAGAGACTTGGAAGAAAGGCTAACCAGGTACATGAGTCAGCTTAAATAAAACAGGAAATAGTGAGTAACCAAGTCTGGCTGAAATAACAAAGAATTTTAAAGGAAATATGGGGGGCGGGACAAAAAAGGGGGGAGATATGTGGGGTGGCAGATTGGAAGAGGTTAATGGGGAGGAAAAGGAGGACCTATGTAATACTTTCATCAATAGAGATTTTTTTTTTTAAGAAAATATAGGCAAATAGGATTACAATGCCAGATTGTTTTAAAAGTTAGATTTTAGCCCTAACCAGTTTGGCTCAGTGGACAGAGAGTCAGCCTTCGGACTGAAAGGTCCCAGGTTCAATTCCGGTCATAGGCACATCCCCAATTGGAGGTGTGCAGGAGGCAGCTGAACGATGTTTCTCTCTCATCAATGTTTCTAACTCTCTATCCCTCTCTGTTCCTCTCTGTAAAAAATCAATAAAATATATACTTTTTTAAAAAGTCAGATTTTAGAGGTTTGATGTTAAACTGAGGGCAATTTTTTAAAAGCCTAGATCATCCAAATGCAATGCAATCCAAACTAGTAACAATGTAAAGACCAAAAACAAACAAAAACAGACTAAATATACATATCAAACATTCATTCCCCATTAAGTTCTCGTTACAACTCATGAAAAATCCATCATTTAAAAAAAGAAAGAAATCTCTAAACTTAAACCAGTTTAAAAATATCTCTTTCCAAGATGAATGTCTCCTCCTCTCTGGCTTCAAATACACACTCCTCTCCCGCTGGGAAAGAAGACAAAGCGCCTTTATGACCGTTATCTCCAACCACCATCCTTCCTTTTGTCTTTCGCACCTTACTTCTCAGACAAATGGCCGAAGGATGCCTGTATTTCTTACCCATTCCGAATTTGGCTTCCCCCCTCACAACTCCGATCTTTTTTAGTGCACTTTCAATAATGACTTCCTTTGTAAATTCAATAGCCTGTTTTTCCTTTTATTTGAACCCTGCAGCTTTTTACACTCCTGTCCCTAAAAATTCTCTGTGGCTTTTCTTTTCTTTCATCACCATTGCACTTTCCTAATTATCCTACCTTTGGTGGCACTTCCTTTGACTCTTCTTCCTCCCGTTTCTCAATTGTTAGTTTCCCAAGCCTCAACTTCTGGCCTTCCATTCCCTCCTCTCTATGCACTTCCTCTGGGTGAACTGACCATCTCAAATCCTTCCAGCTAGCCTAGCTGTGGCCCCAACTGGCATTTCTGTCATAAGACTAGGCTGAGCACCTATGAAAAAGCTGTGTTTGAAATATTTTAAGGTATTAGGTCTTAATATTTTTAAGGTATCAGTGCTTGTAATAATCAATGCCTTAGATAAGGGATTTTTGTTCTCTACAATTAACTTTTACTTCTAACAGCACTCTTTTGCAAGCTTTTTTGAGAAATGAACATAAATTTCTAGAAGTTTATAAAATCAAAGCATATAGTCAAAGGTTTAAAAGTTAAGGCTGTCAGACAAATCCTGAAGATTTAGTCAAATCTAGAAGGTCAAACTAGACAACTCTGGGCAAAAATTAAGACAAGGAAGCTACAATACAAAGTTAAGCAATTACTTAGGTCCAACTGTCTAGATAACCAGGTGCTCTGCTAACATGTCCTCGTTAGTTCACAGTGAAGTGCAAGCCTGACGCTCGCAGATGAAGGGACGTGGTGCTCCTGGCAGATTTGGTGTGGAGTAAGAAAACAATAAGAAACTGCCAACAGCTCCTCCTCAGGTCTCTCAGGGAGAAAATTTCCTGTACATTCCAAAGAAAACCAAGAGAAAGATCAGGATTACAGACACCAATGCTCTTTCCTCATTTGAATAAATTTTGAGGGGAACTGCCTTCAAAAGACCAAAACAAAGGTATATTATGAAAAAAAATTAGCCTTTATTCAATTCATAATATTTCACAATGTAGCAATGGACAATGGAACTTGTGACTAAAAGATGACTTAAACACATTTCACAAAGTACACTATAACTCAATGACAACTTGCAACTTACTCATATTTCTTTTTACATGTCATTATTTGAATATGTTAATAGAATTCTTACTAGAATAGATATGTCAGGTTTCAACTGCTGTTTTAAAATCTTGTTTAAATTGTGAAACAAAAAATATCATTGCTGTAGTGAGGAACTCTATCTAGGATCTATCTGGATTAACAATGTAGAGAACAAATAATTCACTTTTATATTGCACTGAGCAATTTACAAAACATTTTCTATACACTATCCACTGAGCCCTACAGCCACCCTGTGGAGTAAGGCAGGCATAACCACTATACAAAATACACTAGGGCTAGGACAAGACTAGGTCACAATCAGAGATGATAATCACCCTCAAAGTAAAGATATCCCAAGAAACAGAACATAATTAGATCCTCATATCTTAGAATTTCAAATAAAAATTTAATGAGTGGCAGTGACAAAAACTGAATAATTTTTGAGTGATCACTTATATTTCATACAACGAGGCTACACCTTTTTCTTCACTATCAATACCAGAACTCCAAGATAGAGGATCAGGTTTTCCTACCAGGTTAGGATGGACCCCACAAACCAAGAAATGGGATTTTCTACTAGGTCTCTTATTAGGCTAATGCATATTCATTGATCTAATAACTTTAAAATATTTTCAAACCTAACTTTTTCATGGCAACTAAATCTATTCTTATCACAGCAAATAATGGGTCTGTGTTACTTTAAGCTATGGCCTCAGTGAGACCTATTAACAAAACGTGAGAGGTAACAATTCATTGCAAGGGTCACGGAATCAATTGTAGATTCCTCCTATAAAATTGAATTTGGTCACCCAGAGCCAATGAGCAAATGAGCTCCTGGGAACATGCCCGCACACCCCTCACCCCATCATTACCTGTCCTTTCTCTCCTAAGCTTCAAGCCACCACCCCTTTAATGTTCTTATTGATTTTTTAGAGAAAGAGGGAGAGGGATAGAGAGATAGAAACATCAATGAGAGAGAAGCATCACTCATCAGCTGCCTCCTGCATGCCCCCCACAGGAGACTGAGCCTGCAACCCGGGCATGTGCCCTGACAGGGAATTGAACTGGTGGCCTCTGGTTCCTGGGTTGATGCTCAACCGCTGAGCTACACCAGCCGGGCTTCAAAAGTCCTTTCATAAAAAAATCCTCACACAAGATATGTTGATTGGTCTTTTGAGCGAGAGACAGACAGAGACAAAGACATCAATGTGAGAGAGAAATATCTACAAAAAAAAAAAAAAAAAATCGATCAGTTGCCTCCTGTACTTCCCCTAAAAGAACCAGCGACCGCAGTTATGGGCCCTGACCAGGAATCGAACTTGTGACTTTTGGTGTACAGGACGACAGTCCAATCAACTGAGCCAGATGGCAGGGCCTAAGGGCCTCCATAACTTTCTAAATAAACTTTCTCTCATAAAAAAAATAAAGAGTCCAGAAGAGCAGCAGTTTGCGTCTACCTCTTTAAGTGAGGATTAGAATATATACTCCAACTCAAAAGTTGCAAAAGTTTGATTTATACATACAACAAATAAAACCAATATTATCCTTTAACTCCTAAGAAGAGACCGTGAAACTTCTTCAGAGACTATATTACATAATCTTTAAATTATTATGGCTCTACTGCCAGGGATATATCAATCACATAGTTTCAGCTGCCAGCCTGGCCGGCATGGCTCAGTCGTGTGTCCACCTATGAGCCAGGAGGCGATGGTTCCATTCTCAGTCTGGTTTCCAGCTCGATATCCAGTGTGAGGCGAGCTGATCAATGATTCTCTCTCATCACTGATGTTTCTGTCTCTCTCTCCCTCTCCCTTCCTCTCTGAAATTAATAAAATATATTAAAAATTAAAAATAAATAAAATCAACAAACATATCCTCAGGTGAGGCATTTAGAAATAAATCCTGTAAAACTGCACGGGCATTGGGCATTTTCATTCAGAGTGCTACTTGATAAATCACAGGCTGATGTGGTTACAAGCACTCCAGCTATTTTCCCCCCAAAGGCTTTGTAAGAAACATTGAGGAAAATTATTTCAATACAAATTCATGCTCTTAGCTTTGGCTAATCTTAGTCAGAATCACACACAGCGAAAACATTATCATAGCGCTTTAACTATCGGCAACACGCGTGTGTTTTTAATGAGAAAACATTTTCCACTAGTCATACATTTTCCCTCTAGTTTTGCTCTGAAAAACTTTTTTCAGATGCAATGATCACACCATCGGATATGATTACAACAGACACAGTGCAATGATATACTCCAATAATCTGAGAATAGAAGTGACTTCCATTAGTTCTAGAAATATGTATTATTTTTATTTCAGGTTTAGCACTATTTGCAAATACCTGACAGGGCACTACTGTCTGTTATCACAACATATTGTCTCCATATAATGCAATCCTTAGCTTAGATCGTAAGTAGGCCTGGAGGAAGCATTCTCAGTCATCTGTTTTTCTATCCCAGGAACTGGAAAGAGTTCTAAAATACAGAGAACCTTATTCTTGTGTAACTCTATTGGGGTGGGAGAGGCGATCAGAGGCAGGGCAGGCAGGGCAGGCTGGGGGAAGGGGGCCAGCCGGGGTGGTTGGGGCCCATCAGGGGCAGGGTCGGCTGGAGGTAGGGGCCCCTCCCACCCCCCAATCGGGCAGGTTCACTGGCAGCAGTGAGCATCATATCGACTGGTCGTTCTGGTCATTTCAACGTTCCCGTCGCTGGCTGTATATGTATATATATGGGTTATAAACATCTACCTGTAGTTTCCCTTATGCTTATTCATTCAACAAAAGATAAAACACCCTAAAATCTACTGTCATATTCAATGACTCAGTATGTACTAAACGGGAGCTATGGGTAAGACAATGTGATAGGCACTATGAGAGGACAAAGATCAGTGTGATAACATCCTTATCCGCAAGGAGTTTACAAACCAGTGAGGAGACTGGGTACTCACAGGTGAAAAGGAGGAAGTGATGCAGACAGAACTACAAGAATTAAAAATGGAGAAATCACATTCTGTTGGGGTGGTCAGAAAATACTTCACAGCTGGTGGACTTTGAGCCAGACCCTAGGTAACAGGACTTTGACAGGATTTGCTAGGAAGAAAGCAAGAACAAGAAACCAGAAAGGAGCATGAATTTATATAGAGAGACTTTTTTTTTTTAATGAAAAAATTAAACCTGTAAAATTACCTATAATAATAAAAGCATAATACGCTAATTAGACCAGAAGTCCTTCCGGACGAAACCAGGGCTGCAAGGGAAGCCCGCCCCGGGTGCCAGAGGGAAGCCGCGCTGGACGCCGGGGAAGGAAGGCCTGCTCGTGCATGAATTCCATGCCCCGGGATCCAGTATAGAATCTATCTATGAATATGAGTAATATGCAAATCAACCCATGGCAGGAACGACCGGAACGATGACTCGGCCAGTTGCTGTGAGGTGCACTGGCCACCTCAGTCCCTCCTGCAGCCAGCAGGCTCCGATCCCCGATGGTGAGCGGGAACCCGGAGTGGGGGTCGGCAGGGGGCAGGGCCAGCTGCCAGCAGCCAAGGAAGATGGCCCTGATCACAGGCCAGGACTAGGGACAATACCCGCACACAAATTTTGGGCCCCAGGCCTCTAATAGAATTATAAACCTACATGTACTCATCCTGAGCTTCAAAAATTATCAACTCATGGCCAATCTTGTTTTATAATTTACATGTCTTATTACACAAAAATCCTAAAGGAAGCTACTTTCGTATGTGTCTACATTGTTCACTGACTCCATCTCAGATAAATCAATCCACTCTCAAAAAGGTTGCCTTTCCTGCCCTAGCCAGCATGTTCAATGGTTAGAGCATTGCCCCACAGACTAAAGGGTCTGTTCGGGGCACATGTGGGAGACAACTAACCAATTTGTGTCTCTCATATTGATGTTTCTCTCTGTGTGTCTTTCCACTATATCTCTAAAAAAATCAATGGTGGGAGAAACCAAGATGGTAGCATAGGTAAATACCTAAATTGCTGCCTCGCACAATTTCAAAACTACAACTAAAAGACAGAACAGACGTCATCCAGAACCACAGGAAAGCTGGCTGAGTGGAAATTCTACAATTAGGAGGAAAGAGGAAAGCACACAGATAATCAGAGGAGCTACAAAGGACTGAGGTATGGAGACACGTGTGCAGAGAGGAAGGGCAATTGAGTGCCTGGCTGGCGTTCCCTGGCGGGAGATGATAATTCTCAGGGGGAAAGCAGTAAGGGGGATGCAGGAAGAGACTGGACAAAAATTGTACACCTATGGATGAGGACAGTGGGGGGGAGATAAGGGCAGAGGGTGGGGTGGCAACCAGGTGGAGGGGAGCTATGGGGGAAGGAAGGAAAAACTATTATAATAATCTTAACAATAAAGATTTATTAAATTTTTTAAAAATCAATGGTGAGGATTAACCAGAAAACAACAACAACAACAAAACAAGTTGCCTTTACTAAAGGCCACAGACAAATAAAATGGGAGAGTCTATTTTTAAACAATAAATCAACTCTTATTTGCACAAACCAAGGGAACAGTAACAAAGATATTGCAAAATAATAATCCAAAACTCAGCTTATATGTAATTTTGAAATAACTTTTCCATACTTATATTTCAATAAGAATAAATAAAATGGGAGAATTCATGTCAAACAAAATTAATCATCTCAGGCAAAATATCTTGGACAAATCACTTGGTCTCCTGAGCCTCAGTTTCCTCACCTATAAAACAGAAAAAGCACCTACCTCAGGGACCTGTAAGAATTGAGTGAGTTTACAGTAAATCCTTACTGAACACTGTACACAGGTGCTGCACCTTTGAGCGAAGTGACGTACCACGAAACCTATTTTACCACAGGCTAATCGATACAAATGAGAGCTGAGGTCCTATGGCATCTGGTTCTAACAAAGGACACTGGTGGAAGGACACTAGTTGAGGACCTGGGAGATACTGAACCCACATGGCAGCTCCCTTTGGGATTTCCCAGATGACAGGAAGAGCTACAAAGCTGCCTGGGTTCTTCCTACACCACCTTCTCAAAGTGATTTAAAAACTTGTATCCCAAAACATGCTAAATCTGAGGCGCTAAGAATTTCAAGGAACTTTGTGAAACAAATAAAGGGACCTGAGACTGAAGAAAGCATTTTAGTAGGATAATTCTTTTTTTAAAAAAAATATATTTTATTGATTTTGTACAGAGAGGAAGGAGAGAGATAAAGAGTTAGAAACATCGATGAAAGAGAGTCATGGATCAGCTGCCTCTTGCACACCCCCTACTGGGGACATCCCCGCAACCAATGTACATGCCCTTGACCGGAATCGAACTCGGGACCCTTCAGTCCCCAAGCCGACGCTCTATCCATTGAGTCAAACCGGTTCGGCAGGATAATTCTTATAAACTGCCAAACTTCACAAAATAATCCCCCCTTAACTACTGAGCCGTCCAGCATCACACAGCAGTAGCTTGTGGCCAACCTGCCCAGTAAAACATCCTCATTCTCCCCCTTTCTTTCTTTTTAAAATATATTTTTATTGATTTTTTACAGAGAGGCGGAGAGAGGGATAGAGAGTTAGAAACTTCGATGAGAGAAAATCATCGATCAGCTGCCTCCTGCACACCCCCTTCCGGGGGTGTGCCCACAACCAACATGCCCTTGACCGGAATCGAATCTGGGACCTTTCAGTACGCAGACATAGACACTCTATCCACTGAGCCAAACCAGTTTCGGCTCTCCCCTTTCTTTGATTACTTTTTCAATAATCCACGACCCTGTACGCAGTGAAAACAGGAGGGAGCCATACCATTCTCAGCCATGCCGAGGGTTAAGAAACTCAGTATGACTTACCACAAAACAAGACAGAAGCACCTTTTTCTCCAGTTCTTACTCTGCCCATGAAAAAGCTCGAATCGTAGGCACACTGTCCTTGGAGCACGCCTACACCCCTCCTTTTGGGCATTACCTCTGCTCTTTCTCCTAAACTCTAAGGGTCCTGGCAAGACTTGCAACCAGAGGAGCAGTGAGCAGCAGCAGCTCACACAGACTAACCCCCTGAACCAGTCTCCAAGGCCTCCCTTCCTCTGACTTTTCAGTGAGCTGAAAGCAGCCCTGCCTTGACCCACTGTGTCCTGTGACTTACATCTCGGTGAGTCCACCCTGCCCGGTATGGCTCACTTTCCTGTAACATTTCTAGAGGAACACAGCAGCAGTACCTGGGCTCTCCTGTTGCTTCTTCTATCCTAAGCCCTTCCCTTGTCCCCTGTCCCCAGCTTTAACAAACAAACAAACGTATTCTCCAAATAAAAAAGCTGGAATTGTAATCTTGTGTTCCTATCACCTGAGAGGCAGTTCACTAATACTCAAAACTATCAAATTAATTTACACATTTTAAAAATATATTTTTTTATTGATTTCAGAGAGGAAGGGAGAGACAGAAACATCAATGAGAGAGAATTGTTGATGGGCTACCTCCTGCATCAAGCCCACAAGCCAGCCATGTGCCGGTACTGGGAATCGAACGTGACCTCCTGGTTTATAGGTCGAAGCCAGGCCAGCCGGGCTTATTTTACACATTTTTTAAATATACATATGCAGTCACAACTGTTCGCCAAGATTTTAATTCTTCTTTTAGCATTACTTTCAATCTCTCAGTTATCTTCTTGAGACTGTATACACATTGCTGAAGTTCCCTTTTTAATTATTACCTTCAGTCACCAATCCTCTTCCCTGTGTGAAGACTGGAGTTCTTATCACTATCCCCACCTTCCCCCCAAATCGCCCACCCAATGAAAACCTCTGCCTCAAACGATTCTTTATTTTCAGAGAGGACCCATTTCTGTGCCGTTTCCCTAAGATAATTATAATGTAATAAAATACAGCGTTTAGCAGTTTGTTGTGTGCTTTGTGTTCATTTAATCCTTACAGTCTATGAAGAAGATAATTCCCTGTTTTATCCATAATGAAAAAGACATGGAGAACGTTAGTTATAAAGCAAGTTAGTGGTGAAGCAGAACCCCACACCAAGCCCTCCAGCTCCCGACGCCGGGCACTGCGAACTCCGACGCCCTTCTCAGAAAGCAAAGCCTCAGCGGGTCCCAAACCACATTGGTTCAGAGAGTAAACCACCTTCGGGACCCTCTAGATTGCAACCAGATCTCCCATCCCCACACTAATCACCCCTTCTCTTGCTTCCTCGCCCTCCAGGGATGGCGCTCACCCCAATGACTATCATCCAGCTCCCCCTCTTCACGGACGGACACTCCCTGCCATCGCTTTACCCCTCCCGCTCCAGACCTCGGCGCTCCCTCCCGGGGCAGGGATGCTCGCACTCCCTAAGCTGCAGGAGCTTCTCAGTCCCGGGCAAGCTCCTTAATAACTTCAAGTCCCTGCAGCCAGGCGGCTTGCAGGCCTGTCTCCGCCCTGGCCCTGGCCACCACGCCGCGCTGAATCCTCAAGAACAGCCTCACCGGGTTCTCCCCTGGCCCCACTGTCGCCCAAGTTGTTATGCAAGTGGCTCCCCTGCCGACCTCTTCGCCAGAGACCCCCCCTCCCCTAGTCCGGAGCCTCTCCCAGCCCGCCTCCCCCCTGCACCCAGCCCAGCCCAGCGCAGCCCCGGGAGGCGGCTCCGCGCCCACAACTTCAGGTCGGGCCTCTTATCACCTGTTCTCAGCACCGCGGCCCGCGGCCGGCCCGCCCGGCTCCGCCCGGCCCGCTCCGCCGGGAGCCAGGCCCGCCGGTAGTTCCGGGTGCCCGGGTGCCCGGGGGCCGCCCGCCCCGGGGTCCGGCTCCCCGGCTCCATCACCTACCTGCTCCGCCCAGGCCAGAGACATCCGCCGCGGCCGCCGCCTCCGCCACCCCCGCTCGGGCGCCGGTCCCCGGCCGGCCCGCCCTCCCTAAGGACCCCCCTCCGGTGGGAACGAGGGGGGCGTGCACCCCAACACGGCCCCCAACACGCACCTGTTCCTCCTCCCGCTCGCCCCCCCGGCCGGCCGCGCCGGCGCCCCGACCCCCACCACCCGCCCCGGCCGCGCCCGCCTCCCAGACCCGCACTCACCACGAGTAGGTCTGCTCCGCCATGGCGCCGGCTCCCGGGCTCCCGGAGGCTCCGCGGGCCCGGCGGCGGGGGGCGGGCGGCGGCGGGCTCGCTGGGGCCGCGAGCGGAAGGCGCGGCGGCGGCGGCCCGGCGCTGGTCCTCCTCGCACGGCGGGCGGCGGGCCCGGAGGCTGCGGCGCGGAGGCCGGGCTCCGAGGCGGCCCGCTGCCTGGGCCCGGGGCGGGGCGGGCTCCGCTCTCGGGGGCCTCCCTCACCGGCGGCGGCGGCGGCGGCTCCGCTGCGGCTCTAAACTCAACATGGCGGCGGCGCGCTGAGAACAAGGGGCCCGGGCGGGCGGACGGGCGGGCGGGCCCGCGCTCACTGCGCGCCGGGCGGCGGGAGCGCCGGGCTCGGGCGGCGGCGGCGGCCGGGGGACATGGCGGGCGGCGGCGGCGGCGGCGGCGGCGGCGGCTGAGGGGGCGCTCGGCGGCGGCGAGGCCGCTCGGCTCACACCGCGGAGGAGAGGAGGAGGGCGGGGGGCGGCCTCGGCTCCGCGTGTGTCACGTGCCCAAAACACGCTCACGTGACGCGCGCCCCGCCCCTCGCGCCGGGACCGTGCGCGGAGACGTCGGTTCCTCGGTCCGAGGCGGCTGTGGCTCGCTCGGCGCCGGGAGGGTGGGCGGCCTCTCGCCGCCGGGGCCGCCCCCTCCCCGCGCGGAGCCGGCGCCTCGGGCCGGCCCTCCCCTCCCCCTCCCCGAGGGGCCGCGGCAGCCAATCAGGAGCCCCGAGGCGCGCCGGTCCGCTGCCACTCAGCTGTCAGCTGTCCATCAACAGCCGGGAAGCGGCGGGTCCTCAGCTGTCAGTCAACTGTCAGTCCGCAGGCGAAGCGCAGCATCCCGCAGTTCGTTTGTTCCTTAGTCCCCTTCATGCGTTTAGCAAACAGTCTAAGCAACCAGCCTTGATTGCGCCCAGGCTCTGTGCCAAATCCTCTAGAGGCCAAGGTGAATACCCCATACTTGCCTTCATTTGATCCATCAACAGATATTTATTGGGTGCCAGCTATCAACTCATTCTGCTAGACCTCTGCCCTCTGAAAGCTTACATTCTGGAGGAAGAGACATAGACAGTCTAAGCTGACAAATAAAACAGTGAAGATCGTCTCAGATGCTGCTAAGTTTTATGAAGATGATAACAACGGGTAAATGGGACAGAGAATGTGTGGGGGTGAGGGCCGCTTTTGTTCAGATGATCAAGAAAGGCCTTTCGCTGAGGAGGTGACATTTGAGCTGACACCCGAAGAATGAGCTAGACCACAGACCAACAGTGAATCTGGAGCTTGGGGTGGGGGGAGGAATTGCACCCCAGGGCGTTGGGGAATGTTCTCCAGGAATGGATGAGGCCATGGCGTGCCAAGAGAGAAGGCATTCTAGGAAGAGGACGAATGAAAATGACCAGCAGCGCCAGGTTTCAGAAACACGCTTGGCAACAGACACACTAGCCCCCTACGCCTCCGGGCTCCCCGGGAACAGAGCTCACACCTGAAAGCAGCACACCCCAGCAGCTTGCCCAACGCCACGCCAGGACCTAGCCCTGCTCCAGTTTCCCGGGGCCTGCCCAGGCTCCGAGGAGCGCCACACCCTGAATCTATCTCCAAATGGATCAGCTGGCCAGTGCCCATACATCTGCTGCTTGCCCGTTCCCCAGGGGAACGCTTTAATGAGAAAGCCAAGTACACTTTTCCTTCAGAAGCAACCTCTCCTTCCTCCTTCCCCACTGCCAGGTGCCAGGGCCAGGCAGGTTCTACATGTTTCCTGCAGCTCCACCAGAGAGCCCTGGGAAAGAGCCAGCTGATACAATCAAGGTCTCGGGGAGGGCTGAAGTAGGGCCCCCAAAATTACCAAAGCACCAGAGACCCTCCTCTGACCATTAACAGAAAGATACCAGCCTGCAAATATTTGCCCAGCATCCATGGTACTGGATGTGGGGCTGTCATGAGGAAACGGGAAGGCAAGGAACTTAAATTCTTTTTTATAATGCTAACACTTTTAAATATATATATTTTATTGATTTTTTTATTTTTTTTTATTTTTATTTTTTTACCAAGAGCGAGGGAAAGGGATAGAGTGAGAAACATCGATGCGAGAGAAACATCAATCAGCTGCCTTCTGCACATTCCCTACAGAGGATGTGCCTGCAACCCAGGTACATGCCTTGATCGGAATTGAACCTGGGACCCTTCAGTCCGCAGGCTGATGCTCTATCCACTGAGCCAAACCGGTTAGGGCTAATGCTAACACTTTTTAAAATTGATTTGAGAGAGAAGAAGTGAGAGAAGGAGAAAGAGAGCAAGAGCGAGAGCGAGAGTGAGCGAGAGAGCGAGAGAGAAACACTAATTTGTTGTTCCACTTATTTATGTATTCATTGGTTGATTCTTCTGTATACCCTCACGAGGGATCAAACCTGCAACCGTGGTGTGTTGGAATGATGCTCTAACCAACTGACCTATGCGGCCAGTGCAAGGAGCCTACTTTTTGACGTTAACTTAGTTCTTACCACTTTGCCAGGTGCTTTTACGGAATCCCAGCTGGGCTTTGAACATGACACAGCCTTTCTGAGTCTCAGAGGGGACTGAGTAAGGCGTCAGAGCCCGTGGGAACGGCCATGAGCCATGGCACCGGCGGCTTTGGGAGATGCTGAACGCCTTCTCTGACGCGCTCAGAACAAAACAGATCGCCAGGCAGGCTGCTAATGAAACCAGAGACACCCTGAGCCCCGGGCGATGCACTGGGCTTTACTTCCCCGTGGGCCACAGAAGGCAGAGCCCAGTGAAAATCTGGTATTAGGCGGATGGAACAGGAGACATGAGGAAGTCAAAGCCCTCCCAGGAGCAAAGGAGCCACTCTTTGTACCGAAAATAAATAAATAAATAAATAAATAAATAAATAAATAAATCTGGTGACAGAAGGAGGGGGAAGGGCCTGGGGGGAAGGCATGGAGTCAGAATGAGGAGAAAGGGCTCCTTCTCTTCATCTAAACCCGGGCTCTCCAGTGTCTCTTGGGGGAACATATGAGTACAGACCCTAGAAGAAGCCAAACAGCATTTGTCAGGGCTGGGAGATGTCCAGGCCACGGAAATCCCGTGTCCATGGTCACAGGAAGGCGGGCGTGTGCCCAGAGGCTGGTGGCTCTCGGGTTTCAGCTAAGGTTGCCCACAGACAGAGGCACGGCCCAGTCCCAGTCAGGGTCTGCAGGCTCTGGAGTCCCCCCGGAGGCCGGGCTAAAGCGAATCTGAGGCCTGAGGGTGCCTGGGGCTGCCAGCGGGGCCCTGGGGTGGGGGTGGGGTGGGGGGTGACTAGCAGGTCCTGGGCCAGCGACTCCCGGCTCCCGGAGGCAGCAGTCCCCAGGGCGTCCGCGGCAGAGCCGCGCCTCAGCGGGGCGTCAGGTGCGCCTGGCAGGAGATGAAGGCACTGCCACCCCCTCACCCCCCACCCCCGGCCCCACAGGTGAGAGGGCGCAGCTTGTGCAATGTTTGTGGAAAGAGGCAATGGAAGTTCCTCTAATTATCACCGAGATAATTATAGGAGCTCGCCTGCTACCAAGTGTGTTCAAGAGCCCTGGTGCGTCTCCCCAGGACGCGTCATCTGCCTTAGGCACAGACTCCGGGGAGCAGGCGTTGCCAGATCTGGCCCAGCTGCCTAGACACTGCTCCTGAGGGTCAAAGGCTGATCTGACAGATCCTCACCTGTCCCCCCTTCTCTCACCTCTATCTCCACTTCCTCTCCCCTCCACCCCACCCTCCCGCCCCCCATGCATTCCATGGCGAATGGCTCGCAGCTTCCCAATGGGCTCATGTTCTTGTTTTTGCTTCCAGACCTTGGCGGAGCCCAGGAGGCGTGCATTGCCTTTAACTGCTGCTCATAACGCTGAGGCGCGGCGTCCAGGAAGTCTCCCCTGACCAAGCCCCGCTGGTGAGATACTCCCACGGCCCCTGACTTCGCCTCTGTAGTGACATGAGCACAATGAACTGTCCCTGCCTGTTTACTTGTCATCCTCTCCCACTGGGTTGTGAATGCCTCGTGGGAAGGGACTGTGGCTTGTTGCCAACGACATCTTCCGTGCGCAGTGCAGAACCTGGAGCAGAGTGGAAGCTCCGAGGCTGTAGAATGAGTGCTGAGTGAGTGGGAAGGCGAGCCAGGTTCCAGAACAACTGGTCCCGCCTGATATTCCCGCGATTACCTCCCTCATCTCATATTCGCTTCCTCCCTCATCCCCTGCAATGCCCTCCCCGACTGAGCAAGAGAACATCCTTAAGAGCAGAGAAATCTCCACATTATTGGAAGACAGAATATTGGAAGTCAGGTTTATGGTGAGCTTTTTGTCTTTTATTTTAATTTATAGATTTGAGAGAGAGAGAGTGAGAAAGAGAGAAAGAGAATCATGGGTTTGTTGTTCCACTCATGCATTCATTGGTTGATTCTTATATGTGCCCTGACAGGGGATCGAACCCGCAACCTTGGCATATCAGGATGAAGCTCTAACCAACTGAACTACTGGGCCAGGACACATGCTGAGAGTAGTACTCATCAGGTTACTTATAGTCTTTGATCATGGGTTTAAAAAAAAACAAAAACCTTTAGCCAAAACTGGTTTGGCTCAGTGGATAGAACGTCGATCTGCGGACTGAAGGGTCCCAGGTTCAATTCCAGTCAAGGGCATGTACCTTGGTTGCGGGCACATCCCCAGTAGTGGGTATGCAGGAGGCAGCTGGTCGATGTTTCTCTCTCATCGATGTTTCTAGCTCTTTATCCCTCTCCCTTCCTCTCTGTAAAAAATCAATAAAAAAAAAAATATATATATATATATATATTTTTTTTAAGCACCTTTATTTTTCAGAGCAATTTTAGGTTTACCAAGAAAATTGATGGGAAAGTATAAAGAATTCCCACATACTTCCTCTCCCACAACACACAGTTTACCTTATTATTTACTTCTTTATTCCTGTGGTATTTAACTGATGAGCCTGTGATGGCACATTGTTATTAACTAAAATCCATAATGTACACTAGATTTTACTCTGTGTCATACAGGTCTGTGAGTTTTGACAAATGTCTAATGACACGTACCCACCACTACAGTGTCATACAGAATGGTGTCACTGCTCTACACATCCCCCGGGCTCACCTGCTCACCCCTCTCCCCCGACTCCTGGTAATCACCGATCGTTGCACTGTCTCCACAGTTTTGCCTTTTCCAGAATGTCACATACAGTAGCTGAAATCACATACCATGTGCAGCCCTTCTCAGACTGGCTATTTTCACTTAGCGATATGCTTCTAGCGTTTTTCCGTGTCTTTTCATGACTTGGTAGTTCCTTTCCTTTTATCACTGATTAATATTCCACTGTATGAAAGTACCCGGATTTGTTTATCCATTCAGCTACCAAGCATACTGTGGATGCTTCCAAGGTTTGGCAAATATGAATAAAATGGCTATATATATTTATGCGCAGATTTTTGTGTGGACACAAGTTTTCTTTTCTTTTTTAAAAAATATTTTTTTAGCCGAAACTGGTTTGGCTCAGTGGATAGAGCAGAGCGTCAGCCTGCGGACTGAAAAGTCCCGGGTTTGATTCCGGTCAAGGGCATGTACCTTGGTTGCGGGCACATCCCCAGTGGGGGGTGTGCAAGAGGCAGCTGATCAATGATTCTCTCTCATCGATGTTTCTAACTCTCTATCCCTCTCTTCCTCTCTGTGAAAAATCAATAAAATATATATTAAAATTTTTTTGACTCTCAAAAGAAATTTCAGTCATTGAACTGTTGATATTTGGCTCTGTTGACTAATGAATTTGCCGACCACTGGTATAGATCATTGAGAGAGAAATTAAAATATCTAATTATGATTGTGAGTTTGTCTGCTTCTCCCTTTAATTCTATCCATTGCTGCCTGGTGTGCTAGACATTATCAGTGATACCGTGGGTTGACCTTGGATTCCATTATGTCCCTCTCAAGGGTTTTAATCTGGTTCTAGCAGGCAATGAACTTGGCTGGTCTCAAACTCTAACCTTCGTTTCTCTTACAAAGGAAAGCCCCTGACATTTCCACTCAGGTCTTTCCCCTTCCACTTGCTGGGGCCCCTGAGGCCCCCATGCATTTATGTGATCCAGTGGATACCCAAGGATTTGGACAGTTTATTTTATTTTTTTTTCTCATCAATCTTTATTGTTCATATTATTACAAAGGTTCCTCATTTCTTCCCCCCTCCACCAGGTTCCCACCCCACCCTACACCCCCTCCCCATCCCCCATTGTCCTCATCCATAGGTGCATAGTTTATGTTCAGTCTCTTCCTCCCTCCCTTTCCCCGATAGTAAATCCCTTTTCAGATAGTAAATCAGTTACTTAGCACTTTCTCATATCAATAATACCTCCACATGCCCAATGATACACTTCACACAAAAGACATTTCCAAATAGGTCAACCAACCTCATCCAGGCCCCACCCAAGGCACTCACAGATCAACACCCCAGCGCTATACTAACTCAACACATCCAGATCTAAGCCTTCATCACTTGATTCAGCAGACCCTCAAGTTCCGGCAAAAGTTTCCAGCCATGTCTGAGAGGCAGCCTTGGGGTGAGGGCAGGCGAGGAGCGAGCTGTTTCGGGCCTGGATGCACCGGGCCTGGCCTCTGTTGCTCTGGTCTGTTCCACAGCCAGCTGCTCCAGGTCTGGCCACTGCCGCTCCCAACCTAGTTGCTCTGGACTTGGCTGCTGCTGCTCTGGGCCCGGCCGCTCCGGGCCCGGCCGCTCCGGGCCTGGCCGCTCCCAGCGTGGTAGCTGCTGTTCCAGGCCTGGCTGCTCCCAGCCTAGCAGCCTCTGCTCTGGGCCTGGCCGCACCCAACCCGGCTGCTCCGGGCCTGGCAGCCGTTGCTCTGGGCCTGGCCGCTCCGAGCCTGGCTGCTTTGGGCCCGGTTGCTCCGGGCCCGGCCGCTCCGAGCCTGGCTGCTCCCGGCCTGGATGCTCCGGGCTTGGCCACTGCTGTTCTGGGCCTGGCTGCTCCCGACCCAGCTGCTCTGGGCCTGGCCTCTCCGGGCCCGGCCACTCCAGGTCTGGGTGTTCCTGGACTGGCCACCCTGGGCCTGGCCGCCTCCGCCTCAGGCCTGGCTGCCACTGCCCCAGGTCTGGCTGCTCCAGTGCTGGCTGTTGCTGCTCTGGTTTTGGCTGCTGCTGCTCTCGTGCCTGGCTGTTGCTGCTCCAGGCCCAGCTGCCACTGCCTTGTGCCTGGCCACTTTAGGCCTGGCTGCCACTGTTCCAACATTGTCCTTTTTTTTTTTTTTAACGCATTTATGTTGCAATGTTGGCTGCTGAGTTGAGTTCTGACTTAGTCTTTGATTTTTCAAGATCTTCTTTGTATTCTTTCTTAAGTAATTTTACTATCTTTTGCTCTCACTTGATTTCTTCACATTGAGAACTTCTTTGGTTTCTTCCTCCTTGTCCTGGAAGCTCAGCAGGTTGGCCTGTGGCACCTCTTTGTTCTCCGTGGGCTCCTGAGCTGCTTCAGCCTGTTGCCGGGGGTCGGCGCCACCCAGGAAGCAGCCCCTGGCCTCGGCTCCATTGCCTGCGCTTAGCGGTCGAAGGCTCAGGGGCACACACCCCCACCGGGGGCCCCATCGCCCAGCTCCTTGCTGGTGCCTGGCTGGCCGGTGTCCGGCAGGGGCTCCTGCTCCTGGTCGCATTCCTCCAGTCTGGAGCTTTTTTCCCCCTTCCCGCTAGGGGAGTCTAGCATCAGAGTCAACAGACTGTCCTCTGCGCGCAATGTGTGTGACTCTGGGGACTCTACTTTACACTGCTCCCCCAGGACTCCACCTCACAGCCCCGTCTCCCTCTGCTTGAGTCTGGGTCCCCAGGGATTGGCCCAGAACTGGAGTTCAGGGCAGTTGGGAGTGGGGCTCAGCACCGCAGTAGGTTTTGTTTCTTCCCACAAGGGCAATACAGCATCAGAGTCAACATTCTGTCCTCTGCGCACAGTGTGCGCGACTCTGGGGGCTCCGTTTTTCGCCACTCTCTTGGGATTCCGCCTCACAGCCCCGTCTCCCGCTGCGTGAGCCTGGGTCCCCAGGGTTTGGCCTAGGAGTGGGGCTCAGAGCAGTCAAAACTGGGATGACCAGGGCTCCTGTTTCCTTCCCTCCAGGGCAATCCCGCATCAGAATCAACAATCCTTCCCTTGCAAGCAATGTGCTCGACTCAGGGGGTTGGGCCTTTTGCCAACTCTGGGGGCTCGGCCTTTCTCCGCTCCCCCAGGACTCCACCTCGCAGCCCCGTCTCCCTCTGCTTAAGCCTGGGTCCCCAGGGATTTGCCTAGAATGGGAAAGTCCGGATTGGGGCTCAGCGCAGCTGGAGGCTTTGTTTCTTCCCGCTAGGGCAATCTAGCATCAGAGTCAACATTCAGTCCTCTGCGCACAGTGTGCGCGCGACTCCGGGGGCCCTGCTTTTCGCTGCTCCCCAGGGATTCCGCCTCACAGCTCCGTCTCCCCCTGCCCGAGCCTGGGTCCCCAGGGTCTGGCCCATAACTGGGGCTCATTGCTGCTGATTCGGGGGTTCATCCCAGGCCGGGGGTTTTATTTCCTTTCTGCTAGGGAACGCCAGGCAGGCCCCCAGCCTTCTCCTCCTCTCCGGCTGCGACCTCTCCGCGCGCGCATGTGGGCGCGCAACATGTCTCCGTACCTTAGGCTTTTTTTCAGCGCCTCTGATTTTCCTTCTGGTTTTCTCTTTCCTTCTTGTTGTAGAATTTTCAGTCAGTCGACTACCTGTAGCTCTGGGCAATGTCCACTCTACATTTTAGTTGTATTCCATTGAAATTGTTGTGTGCTGCTGCGGTTAGGTGTCTACCCAAGCAGCCATCTTGGATCTCCTTTCCTGTGATGCCCGGACACAGTTTATGTACAAAACTTGGAACTCATCTCAGCAAATTTCTTCCTGGGGTCACCTTAAAATTCCAGAAGTTTGCTTGCAATTCTGAACTCTTGACACCTCACACCAGGAAAACCAGCATTTTCTGCACAGCTTCGCCTCCCACACAGATCCGAGCGCGCCTCGGGCAGAAAGGCAAAAGGCAAAAACGTACGCCCCATCCTGTCTCAGGTGCCAGCCTCCTCACAGCCCTGCTGCCATCAGATGCCCTCCCGGTGCTGTCAAAGGCCTGGGGGCTTGTTTGCTGGTTGGTTTGGGTGTTTGTTTGTTTGCATGTGTTTTGTTCAGATGGTGTCATTCTAATCTGAGGAGTTACTCTTACCGCACCGCTCCGCTGTTTCTCCCTCTTGCACCTTTAATCCTTTCATTCCTCACAGCACCCCTTACAGTCACACATCGTTAGCCCCTGTTTCTAAGCTGGTGAACTGAGGCTTAGAAAAGCGAAGCCGCCGGCTGATGTGGCTCAGTGGTGGAGTGTTGACCTTTGAATCAGGAGGACACAGTTCCATTCCCAGTCAGGGCACAAGCCCGGGTTGTGGACTCCGTCCCCAGTAGGGGGCGTGTGGGAGGCAGCCTATGGATCAGTGATTCTCATTATTGCTGTTTCTCTCTCCCTTTCTCTTCCTCTCTGAAATCAATAAACATATATTTAATTTTTTTTTTTTTTTTTTAAAGAAAAGTGCCGAAACTGGTTTGGCTCAGTGAATAGAGCGTTGGTCTGCGGACTGAAAGGTCCCAGGTTCGATTCTGGTCAGGGGCATGTACCTTGGTTGCAGGCACATTCCCGGTAGCGGGTGTGTAGGAGGCAGCTGGTCAGTGTTTCTCTTCATCGATGTTTCTAGCTCTCTATCCCTCTCCCTTCCTCTCTGTAAAAAATCAATAAAATATATATTATAAAAAAAAGAAAGAAAGAAAAAGAAAGAAAAGTGAAGCCGTTTGTCCCAGGTCACACACCTAGTTCGCGGCCTGTCAGGACTGGAGACCGGCCCGATGACATGGTCGTCCCGGCTCCATCTGACAGCCACCCCGAACCACCTCCGAGGGTGGCCTGCAGCCTGGAGCCCCGGGGAATAGTCCGGGCGGGAGAGGTGAGGTCCCTCCAAACCTCATTTGGGAGGGCAGTCATTTCCGCCCCGGCGTCTGAGTCTGAGAGACTGAAAACAGATGGCAGGCCAGCCTACTGGGCTAGCGTTTCTGGCGTCAGGGCCTAGGGACCCACATCTGATGGTTCTGATGCCCCGTCAGGGGTGAAAACCACCGGAGGGCCTGTAGCTCGGAGCCCCACCCCCATCTCGCTTCCCCAGAGGAAGGGGGGACGTCAGGCTGAGGGTCAGACCGGCTCCGGGGTCCCTGCGTGCAGCACACGGTGGCTGTTTCTGGGAGCTGTGTGGCCCCGGGAAACCCAGGCCTGACCGAGGGGACCGAGAAAGGCAGGCTCCCAACAACCCGTTTCTCTTTCTTTTTAAACACGTTGTCATTGCTCTCCGAGAGGAAGGGGAGAGGGATGGAAACGTTAATGAGGCGGATAACTGATCGGCCGCCTCCTGCACGCCCCGCCGTGGGGACTGAGCCCGCAACCCGGGCCTGTGCCCTGACCGGGAATCACACCGCGACCTCTGTCTGGTTCATGGGTTGACGCTCAACCACTGAGCCGCACCGGCCGGCCTGGCAACCCACTTCTGGTGCTGTGCGCAGGGGGGAGCCGCCCGGCGGCAGACTTCTCCCGGCATTCCTCCCAGGGGAGCCTGCCTCGGGCACATGACACGCCCCACGCTGAGCGACTCTTCCGCGCTCCCCTGCCCGCAGCGCGTTCACCAGCCTCCAGCTGGGTCCCATCTCCGGTGTCCGTGATCGCTGAGGGCCACCCGGTTCTCAGAGCTGGATGTGCTCCCGGGAGGGCAGGGAGGAGGACCACAGGCCCAAGTCCCATGAGCATTTCCGGTCAGATTCCCTCCTGGAGGCCTGGCCTGGGCCTGTGAGTGTGTGAGAGTGTGTGAGTGTATGTGTGTGTGTGAGTGTGTGTGAGTGTATGTGTGTGAGCGTGTGTGTGTGAGAGTGTGTGTGTGAGTGTGTGTGAGTGTATGTGTGTGAGCGTGTGTGTGTGAGTGTGTGTGTGAGTGTGTGTATGTGAGTGTGTGTGTGTGTGTGAGAGTGTGTGAGTGTATGTGTGTGTGTGAGTGTGTGTGAGTGTATGTGTGTGAGCGTGTGTGTGTGAGAGTGTGTGTGTGAGTGTGTGTGAGTGTATGTGTGTGAGCGTGTGTGTGTGAGTGTATGTGTGAGTGTGTGTATGTGAGTGTGTGTGTATGTGAGTGTGTGTGTGTGTGTGTGAGAGTGTGTGAGTGTATGTGTGTGTGTGAGTGTGTGTGAGTGTATGTGTGTGAGCGTGTGTGTGTGAGTGTGTGTGTGTGAGAGTGTGTGTGAGAGTGTGTGTGTGAGTGTATGTGTGTGTGAGTGTGTGAGTGTATGTGTGTGTGAGAGTGTATGTGAGTGTATGTGTGTGAGCGTGTGTGTGAGAGTGTGTGTGTGTGAGTATGTGTGTGTGTGAGTGTGTGTGTGTGAGAGTGTGAGTGTGTATGTGTGTGTGTGTGTGAGCGTGTGTATGTGAGTGTGTGTGTGTGCGTGTGTGAGTGTGTGTGTGTATGTGTGTGTGTGAGAGTGTGTGTGTGAGAGTGTGTGTGTGAGAGTGTGTGTGAGAGTGTGTGTGTGAGTGTATGTGTGTGTGAGTGTGTGTGAGTGTATGTGTGTGAGCGTGTGTGTGTGTGAGCGTGTGTGTGTGAGTGTGTGTGTGTGTGTGTGTGAGAGTGTGTGTGAGAGTGTGTGTGTGTGAGTATGTGTGTGTGTGAGTGTGTGTGTATGTGTGAGAGTGTGAGTGTGTATGTGTGTGTGTGTGAGTGTGAGCGTGTGTATGTGAGCGTGTGTGAGAGTGTGTGTGTGTGTGTGTGCGTGTGTGAGTGTGTGTGTGTATGTGTGTGTGTGAGAGTGTGTGTGTGTGTATGTGTGTATGTGTGTGTGTGAGTGTGTGAGTGTATGTGTGGGGGTGTGTGTTTGAGCGTGTGTGTGTGTGTGTGTATGTGTGTGTGTGAGAGTGTGTATGTGTGTGTGTGTGTGAGTGTGTGTGTATGTGAGCGTGTGTGTGGGGGTGTGTGTGTATGTGTGAGTGTGGGTGTGGGTGTGGGGGTGGGGTGGGTGTGGGTGTAGGGTGGTTGTGGGGGTGGTGGTGTGTGTGGGTGTGGGGGTGGGTGGGTGTGGGGGTAAGGGTGGGTGTGGGTGTGGGTGTGGGGTGGGGGTGGGGGTGGGTGTGGGTGGGTGTGGGGGTAAGGGTGGGGGTGGGGGTGGGTGTGGGTGTGGGGGTGTGGGTGGGTGTGGGGGTAAGGGTGGGTGTGGGTGGGTGTGGGGGTAAGGGTGGGGGTGGGTGGGGGTGTGGGTGTGGGTGTGGGGGTGGGTGGGTGTGGGGGTAAGGGTGGGGGTGGGTGGGGGTGGGGGTGGGGTGGGGGTGGTGGTGGGTGGTGGGGTGTGGGTGTGGGTGTGGGTGTGGGTGTGGGTGGGGGGGTGGGTGTGGGGGTGGGTGGTGGGGTGGGTGGGGTGGGGTGTGGGGGGGGGGTGGTGGGGTGTGGGTGTGGGTGGTGGTGGGTGTGGGTGGGTGTGGGGGTAAGGGTGGGGGTGGGGTGGGGGTGTGGGGTGGGTGGGGTGGGTGGGTGTGGGGGTGGGTGGGGGTGGGTGGGGGTGGGGTGTGGGTGTGGGTGTGGGGTGGGTGGGTGGGTGTGGGGGTGGGGGTGGGTGTGGGGGTGGGGTGGGGTAAGGGTGGGGGTGGGGGTGGGGTGGGGGTGGGGTGGGGGTGGGTGTGGGGTGGGTGTGGGGGTAAGGGTGGGGGTGGGGGTGGGGGTGTGGGTGTGGGGGTGGGGGTGGGGGTGGGTGGGGGGTAAGGGTGGGGGTGGGGGTGGGGGTGTGGGTGTGGGGGTGGGTGTGGGTGGGTGTGGGGGTAAGGGTGGGGGTGGGTGTGGGTGGGGGTGGGGGTGGCTCCCTGTGCAGCCTGCAGTCAGTGAGTCACGGGGACGCGGCCTCCCTGGAGCCCGGCCTCGGGGCCGGTGGGGACACATCGCAGACCCGCACCCGCAGCCCCTTTCCCGGCGGGACCGGCCTGGGCCGCCCTCCCTCCCGGAGCCTCGGGCGGCCTGGCCTCTCAGGGGGAGGGGCCGGGGCCCGGGAGAGGAAACAGCTGTGACCGCTCCGCCAGGACCCCTCCGCCCTCCGCGGCCGCCACCGCAGCGCCGGCACCGGACCCTCCCGGCACCGGACCCTCCCGTCACCGGACCCTCCCGGCACCGGACCCTCCCGGCACCGGACCCTCCCGTCACCGGACCCTCCCGGCACCGGACCCTCCCGGCACCGGACCCTCCCGGCACCGGACCCTCCCGGCACCGACCCTCCCGTCACGCGTGCTCCCCGCTGCCCGCCGCACGGGGCTCAGCGCGGCCGCGGAGGCGGGAGCCACGGTTGCCGGGCCGGGCAGCCTCGCCCGCGACCTGGTGCCCAGTCCCCGCCGCTGTCCGGGCCGCGGCCCCTCCCCAGCTTGTCCCTCGGAGGCCCCGCTGCTCGCCGGCCGAGCCCGCCGCCCACCGTCTGTGCGCCTCGGGCCGGGCCCTGCCAGCGCCCCCGGCCCCCCGCCCGGAGCCCGGTGCTGCCCTCCCTCCGGGCCCTCGGTGCTCCTGCTGAGCTCCTCCGGAAGGCGGACCCTGGGCAGAGCTGCGGGGCCCCGTGAGCCCCTTCTGTCTCCAACCGCAGTCCCTGTCTCAGAGCCAACAGGGCATGTGGGGGTGACGGGGCAAACAGCCTCAGACAGGCCTGGCACAGCCCTCTGCCCCGGGCTTCCTGAGACCCGCTCTGAGGCCCCTTCGCTCCCTGAACCGCGTCTGCTGGCCCTGCCCGGCTTGTTCGGGCCGGTTTGGACCTGTCTGAACTCCGAGTTCAGACCCTTGGGCGCGGTGGGGTGTCAGGTCTTTCCCAAGAAGCCCTGGGTCTCAGGCCAACCAGGGGGTGTGGCTGGACACGTCCTGGTGTCACACACATATACACACAAACACACACACACGCGTGCGCGCACACACGCGCACACATGCGCACACATCATATACACACACACAAACACACACACACGCACACACACATACATACATACACACACACACACGCCCCGCCTGCCTGATGCTCCATGGTGTTAGGGACCAGTCTCCTTTGGCCTGGGGGCCCCTCTGGAGGCCCCGTGGCCGGATGGCTCAGCCCCGGCTCCGCCAAAACCTCCTCCCCGGAGCTCTGCCCACAGGCAGGAGGCGGGGAGCACGGAGGCACAAGCACCAGCGAGAGCCAAGCGCCCCGCTTGCCCCTCCAAACTGAAGATCTCAGCATCGCTGACATCTGTTTTTTTTGTGTTTTTTTTTTAATATATTTTATTGACTTTTTACAGAGAGGAAGGGAGAGGGATAGAGAGCTAGAAACATCAATGAAAGAGAAACATCCATCAGCTGCCTCCTGCACACTCCCCACTGGGGATGTGCCCACAACCAAGGTCCATGCCCTTGACCGGAATCGAACCCGGGAACCTTCAGTCTGCAGGCTGACGCTCTACCCACTGAGCCACACCGGTCTCGGCTCGTGAACACCTGCTCTGTGCCGTGCTTTGCTGACCTCACCTTTCTGACAATGTTCCTGTGCCCGGTGTCTCCATTCCGGAGCTCAGGAGACTGAGGCCCGAGGCGAAAGCCCCAGGGCTCAGCGGCTGGAAAACGGCCTCCAATTCTGTGCTCGTCCCACCAGCCACCTCCCATCCCGTGGCCTCGGCCACACACGCTCTGAGGTGTGCAGGCGGCAGCTGGTCGGTGCTCCGGAGAAACAGACAGGAACCACAACGTCCGCTCGCAGAGACCAGCGGGCCGGCTCCCGCGTGTCCCGGGCCCAGACGGGCGGCCTCAGAGAGGGGAGCCCGGTGACACCAGGGAGGAGTGGAGACTGCGGTAACGGCGGCAGCACGAGGTCTGGTCGCCAGGCGGCCCTCAGTGAACGTGTTTGGAATGAATGTGTTATGTGGTCCATATCAACTATTACCTCAAAACGACTTTTAATGTTTTCATTGATTTTTTTAGAGTGAGAAGAAGGCAGGGAGGGAGAGAGACATCGGTCAGCTGCCTTCTGCGCGCTCCCTGTTGGGGACCGAGCCGTCAGCCTTTGGTGCACGGACGATGCCCAACCAACTGAGCCACACCAGCCAGGGGAAAAAAAAAAAAAAAAAGAGAGACTTTCAAAATTAAAAAACAAGTCTTAGCCGGTTTGGCTCAGTGGCTAGAGTGTCGGCCTGCAGACCGAAGGGTCCCAGGTTCAATTCCAGTCAAGGGCCTGTACCTCGGTGGCAGGCTCCTCCCGGCCCGGGCCCTGGTTAGGGCTCATGCAGGACGCAACCCAGCGATGTGTTTCTCTCACATCGATGTTTCTCTCTCTTTCCCTCTCTCTTCCACTCTCTCTAGAAACCAATGGAAAAATACCCTCGGGTGAGGATCTTTAAAAAAACATGCCTTGCCGAAACCGGTTTGGCTCAATGGATAGAGCATCGGCTTGGGGACTGAAAGGTCCCGAGTTCGATTCCGGTCAAGGGCATGTACCTTGGTTGCGGGCATATCCCCAGTAGAGGGTGTGCAAGAGGCAGCTGATCGATGACTCTCTCTCATCGATGTTTCTACTCTCTATCTCTCTCCCTTCCTCTCTGTACAAAATCAATAAAATATATTTAAAAAAAAAAAAAAAAAAAAAAAAAAAAAAAACATGCCTAACAATCACTGGAGGTTGCTCTGTGCCAGGTGCTAGGCTGACCACTACATGTGCCACGAGGTCTTATTGAATCCTCACAAATCCGCACTACACAGACGGGGAAACGGAGGCTCAGGGAGCTTGTCACGTGTCCAGGGTCACAGCTAAGATGCCACAGAAGCAGGGTCTGAGCTCAGCAAAGACAAGAGGCTGGGATAACCCGGAAGTGAACTGGGGACAAAGTTGGGCTCCAGAAGCAGTGGGCCAGCCCTGGCTGGTTTGGCTCAGTGGATAGAGTGTTGGCCTGTGGACTGAAGGGTACCGGGTTTGATTCCCATCAAGGGCACATGCCTGGGTTGGGAGCTCAATCCCCAGTAAGGGGCGTGCAGGAGGCAGCCCATCAAAGTTTCTCATCATGGATGTTTCTCTCTCCTTTTCTTTTTTCTTTTTTCTTTCTTTCTTTTTTTTAAAATATATTTTATTGATTTTATACAGAGAGGAAGGGAGAGAGATAGAGAGTTAGAAACATCGATGAGAGAGAGTCATCGATCAGCTGCCTCTTGCACACCCCCTACTGGGGATGTGCCCGCAACCAAGGTACATGCCCTTAACCAGAATCGAACCCGGGACCCTTCAGTCCCCAAGCCGACGCTCTATCCATTGAGCCAAACTGGTCCCGGCTCTCCCTTTCTTTTTTAAATCAATAAAAATATATTTTTAAAATATATACATATCAATAAAAAACAAAATGGCCAACACCGGTTTGGCTCAGTGGATAGAGCGTAGGCCTGCAGGCTGAGGGGTCCCAGGTTCAATTCCAGTCAACATGTACATTGGTAGTGGGCAGGTCCCCAGTGGGGGCGGGGGTGTGTGTGTGGGAGGCAGCTGATCAATGTGTCTCTCTTATCGATGTTTCTAACTTTCTATTCCTCTCTCTTCCTCTCTGTTAAAAAAAATCAATAAAAATATATATATTTTAAAAAATATATTTTATTGATTTTTTAACAGAGAGGAAGGGAGAGAGATAGAGAGCTAGAAACGTTGATGAGAGAGAAACATTAACCAGCTGCCTCTTGCACACCCCCTACCGGGGATGTGCCTGCAACCAAGGTACATGCCCTTGACCGGAATCGAACCTGGGACCTTTCAGTCCGCAGACCGACGCTCTACCACTGAGCCAAACCGGTTTTGGCTAAAATATATTTTTAAAAATACAAAATGGTTATGCTGAGAGGCAAATTAATCAGTCTGTAGTGAGTTCCTTTCTGGGCCAACAGTTCTTTTGAGTCCCCATTTCAATGTCAAACAGTTCCTTATGTGTACGTGTCAGCCATGGTATTTCAGATCTGGTTGGTGGACAAATGGTGGTGATGCAGGTCTGACCCTCTCTGGTTTGGTCCTGGGCATCCTTCAGCAGCACACAGCTTCTGTCTGCTAGTAAGGCGAGGCGTTGTCAGCGTCTTCCATCTCTGAACTGTTCCTCTTCTGTCTTCATGGCTGGAGCACTCCTGTCAATTCCTCTGAGTCATTTGCCTCTCAGCATAACCATGATGACTTGTCTCAGTTTCGGTTCTTAGAAGGGTATTTCTTGGATCACATGATCTCACGCATCTAGGGGAAATAATGAACAACATAAACTGATGAACAAAAAGACACAGAGAAGCAGCGAACAGACTCTCAAACCTCAGAGGGAAGGCAGGGGAGGGTTGGGGTAAGGGAGAGAGATCAACCAAAGGACTTGTGTGCATGCCTATGGACCTAACCAGTGCTCATGGACAACGGAGGGCTGGGGGCATACATGGGGAGGGGTTTGGGATGGGAATGGGGGGATGAGGACAATTATGTGAAAAAATAAATAAATAAAATTTTAAAATAAAATAAAATAATGAATGAATAAATAAATAAAAATACAAACAAACAAACAAATAAAACATTGCTCCAGAATCAAGTGAAACATAAAGAAGAAAGAAGCATGGCTGAAGCGAGGGCAGGGAGGGCAGGCTGCAGCGGGCAGGGCCAGGCTGGCTAGGAGCGGGTTAGGAGCCGGGCTGGGGCGGGTCAGATTACGGGGACTCGGAAGCCACGCGGAGCAGGCTGCACGCTGCGGCCTGTGGGCTTGTCCCGATGCGCTCGGCTATGATGCACCGAAAGGTGCAGAGACAGCAGCTCGGAGCCGCCCAGACTCCCCGCCCATCCCTCCCAGGCCCAGGGGGGCAAGCTCCGCAGGACACACAGCCGGGAGCCACCGCCCTGCCCACCAGACCCTCCCACAAGGGCGTCCGCCTCTCAGCGGCTGGGCGGCGGCTGCTCTCCTCTCCGGAGAACTGCCCTGGTCCGGGGCAGGAGTTAGGACACCCTGTTCTCCCCACCCAACAGCCTGCCGTTGGTGACTGATACGGGGACTCAAAGTGGGACGATTCTACGGGACAATTTAGTCTCCAGAGCACCATGGCCCCTGCCCTGCCCTGCCCTGGAGAGTCAGGCCACAGCTGGACTTACCAGCCCCTGACCTGCCCGATCCTGCTCCTCTCCTTTAAAAAAATAAATTAAAAAAAAATTAAAAAAAAATATATATATATATTTATTGATTTCATACAGGAAGGGAGAGGGGGAAAGAAAGATACATCAATGATGAGAGAGGACCATTAATCAGTTGCCTCCTGCACGCTCCCTACAGGGTGGGAATCGAACCTGCAAACCCAGGCAGGTGCCCTTGACCAGCATCGAAGCTGGGACCCTCAGTCCACAGGCCAACGCTCTATCCACTGCACCAAACTGCCCTCCTTCAACCAGCTCATGTGCCGGGGTCAGACCTGGCCCAAGACAGTAACCTTTTACAGGAGACCCAAAAGCTGTCCATGTCAACATCGAACACTTCCCCGCCCCCCTCAGCTGGCGGGAAAGGCGGGGAGGCAGCGAGGGGCTCCCCCGAGCTCTCCGGGCACTGCCTCCTGGCCGGGCACTGTCAGTGCCGCAGGCGCTGCCTGCTCCCGTCCGTGTGGCTGTGTGTTGGCGTCTCCCGCTCGATCTGATGTTCTCCACGCGCGTGAGCCTCCTCTGCCTCGCCCTCACCTGCCGCATCCGGCCCCTCGGCAGCCTGGCCGGCACCCGGTGAGGGACGTTCCTGCCGCACTGATTGTAACCAAGCGGGCGGAGGCCATTCAACATCCACAAAGGGGGCGACTGAATAACCACGGCATCTCCACCACGGAACGCCGTGGGCCCGTTTAAAGGAACGCGTCAGGGCCGAAACCGGTGTGGCTCAGTGGACAGAACATCGACCTGCGGACTGAAGGGTCCCAGGTTCGATTCCGGTCAAGGGCATGTACCTTGGTTGCGGGCACATCCAAGGTACGATGGACCAGTAGGGGGTATGCAGGAGGCAGCTGATCAATGTTTCTCTCTCATCCATGTTTCTTACTCTCTGTCCCTCTCCCTTCCCCTCTGTAAAAAAAAATCAATAAAACCTATTTTTTTAAAAAATAAAACAATAAAAGGAACAAAGTCGGTTTACATGGACTGATGGAGAGCAATCTCCCAAGGCAAGGTCAAGTGCAAAGAGCCGTGTGCTGAGCAGCCACACAGCAGGCTGCCTCTGTTGTTAAAAAGGCATGCACTGGTTTTACACGGACATTTCACCACGAGGGAGGCCGGCACCCAACCCCTATGTTGTTAAAGGATCAACTATACTTTCAAAGAACAAAGCTCAAGAATACTGAGAATTGCCGAAACCAGTTTGGCTCAATGGATAGAGCGTCGGCTTGGGGACTGAAGGGACCCGGGTTCGATTCCGGGCAAGGGCATGTACCTTGGCTGCGGGCACATCCCCAGTAGGGGGTGTGCAAGGGGCAGCTGATCGATGACTCTCTCTCATCGATGTTTCTAACTATCTCTCTCCCTTCCTCTCTGTACAAAATCAATAAAATATATTAAAAAAAAAAAAAAGAATACTGAGAATTCCAAAATATCAGCACCCAAGCTAAACCTCACAGCCCCACAGCCAGGGGAATGAGACGGCCCGGCCTTCCGGCTGGCTCGTCCCAAGACAGTGGTCTCTCCACAGAGGAAGTTGGACGCCCAGGAGATGGGGTGGGAGGGAAGTTTGTAATCAATGCCCTTTGGTCTTTTGTACCCTGTTTATACCTTATCTATTCAAAGAATACATATTTAATACATTTTTATTTTATTTTTTTAATTTTTTAAAAATATTTTTTTTTTATTGATTTCAAGAGGAAGGGAGAGGAAGAGAGAGATAGAAACATCAATGATGACAGAGAATCATTGATCGGCTGCCTCCTGCATGCCCCCTACTGGGGATGCCGCCTGCAACCCAAGTGGGACCCTTCAGTCCACAGCCTGATGCTATAACCACTGAGCTAACCAGCTAGGGCTTTTTATCTTATTAATTTTATATATTTTTAAAATATATTATATTGATTTTTCACAGAGAGGAAGAGAGAGGGATAGAGTTAGAAACATCGATGAGAGAGAAACACTGATCAGCCGCCCGCTGCATGCCCCACACTGTGCCCGCAACCAAGGTACATGCCCTTGACCGGAATTGAACCCGGGACCTTTCAGTTCACAGGCCGACACTCTATCCACTGAGCCAAACTGGTATTGGCCTGGCTAGGTCTTTTTAATCAATTTTTCAGTGTTCCTTATCTCCAGAAAGAGAAACATCGATGTGAGAAAGAAGCATCGATCAGTTGCCACCTGCATGGGGATCGAACCTGAAACCTGGGTATGTGCCCTGACCAGAAATCGAATCTGCCACCTCCATTGCACGGGACGACGGTCCAACCCACTGAGTCACACCAGTCCGGGCAATGTGATCCATTCTGAGTGAATGAAGTGCGGGGCTGAGGAGAAGCCCATTCCTTGGTGCCTGTGTAAGAACCACTGGCCACTGAGCTTGCTTGATTATTCACTTGATTTCAAAGATTTACATGCAGGCTGCGCGCTGGGCCCTGCCTCCCCGATGCCTATGTCAGGGAAGCTAGAGAACGCTCAGGGCAGCTCCCGTCGCTGGCAGGCCACGTGGGAGCCAGTGTGCACAGTAGAAAGAGCATGAGACTTATTTGGGAATGTTTTTCCAAAGTCTAAAAAAGCATGCAAGTATTTGACCCAGAAATTCCATCGCTGAGAATTCATCCTAAAGGAATAATTAAGGATTATGCATAAAGGTTTAGCTGTGAGGATAGTCACTGAAGAATTGCTTATGACAGTGGGGGAATGGCGAGAACCCTCAGTAACCGGAGACTGACTAAATGAATTAGGC
>CM072939.1:22660952-22865952 GCA_036971965.1 Nyctalus aviator
AGTTTAAGTTTAAAAAATTTCGCTCTCCAAAGAAATTTCAATCGTTGGGCTGTTGGTATTTGGCTCTGTGGACTAATGAGTTTGCCGACCACTAGGCTTTCACGCCTGTGAAATCATGCACATGTTCTCACTGTGGCCTGGCTCCTTCCACTCAGTGTGACGGAGACTCCGCGTGGAGCTGTGCATCTGAATAACTCATCCTATTTGTTGCCGAGTCATATGTAGTGGCCTGGGGCCCCCTGGGCTGACCCGGTCACTTGGTTTGCTCCCGGTTGGGGCTGCGGTCACACCGCCGCTGGGAGCCCTGAGGTCCGGGTGAACTGGGGACACAGCTCGCACATCTCCACACCTGGAGGTGGGATGGCTAGGTCATGTGATAAAACATGTTTACCCTTTAGGAGTGGTGTTGGAACAAGAGCATTTTCTTTTCAGAGGAGAGAAACCAAGATGGCAGCATAGGTAAATGCCTAACTGCAGCCTCGCATAACAATTTCAAAAACACAACTAAAATACAAAATAGACATTATCCAGAACTACAGGAAAGATGATTGACTGGAAATTCTACAACTAGAAGGAAAGAGAAAACCAGAAGGAAAATCACAGGAGCTGTAAAAGCCTAAGGTACGGAGACACAGTGCACGTATGGGGAGTCAGAGAGAAGGGGCGGCTGAGTGTCTGGTTGATGTTCCCTAGGGGGGAAGGAGATAAAGCTCTGGACTGTGCTGAACCCCAGTTCCAACTGCACTGAACCCCAGTTCTGGGTGAGACCCTGGGGACCCAGGCTCATACAGAGGGAATCTAGGCTGTAAGGCGGAAACTCAGGGGAGCGGCAAAAGGCAGAGTCCTGGAGGCACACACATTGCGCGCAGAGGACAGACTGTTGACTGTGCTGCTGGATTGCCCTAGCAGGAAGGAGACAAAAGTTCCCAACTGCTCTGAACCCCACTTCCAAACCCACTTCCAACTGCATTGAACCCCAGTTCCAGGCTCATTGGGGGAGAGACTAGACTGTCTGGAAGTGGGTGAAACTCGAGGGCACTTTTCTCTCAGAGGTGCTTGCAGCAAGTACTGAAGGATCCTGAGGAACCCTGAGACTCAGGAACCTCATAGGGTGGGGCTGGCGAGTAGCCAAGGTTGTAGACTCCACCCTGAAACTCCGCCCCATCCAAGCTGAGCACAGAGGCTTCTGCAATTTTCCAAGGCTAGTCAAATAAGTTTGTCTCCTGGCATAGACACAGCCAATTGGCCTGGAGGTCAGTTCCTCCCAGTGATACCAACAACAATCAAGACTTAACTACAATAAGGCTGTACACACAGTCCACAATGGGGTGCACCAAGTGTGCTCACCTCAGGTAACTGGGATGCTGACCCCCTGAACCATGTAGGGCATATTAGCACACAAAGCCACCCTACCAACTCAGTGAAGCAGCAAAAATGCCGAGTCAAGGAAACAGATCACAAATGAAAGAAATAGAGGAAAATAAGCAACTGGATATAGAGTTGAAAACCACGGTTATAAGGTGTTTTTTTTAAAGAATTTCCTAGAAAAGGCTGATAAAATAAATGAGACCTATGAGGATATGAAAAGGGATCAACTAGAAATAAAGAATACATTGTCTGAAATAAAAAATCTTATACAGAGTCCTAAAAACAGAATGGAAGATCTCAAAAATCAAGTCAAAGATTTGGAACATAAAGAGCCAAAAGACACTCCTCCACAGAAGCAAGAAGACAAGAGAATCCAGAAAGTTGAAGATAGTGTAAGAAACCTCTGGGACAACTTCAAGCAAACCAACATCAGAATTATGGGGGTCCCAGAAGAAGAGAGAGAGCAAGATACCGAAAACATATCGGAAGAAATAATGACCAAAAACTTCCCCCACCTGGTGAAAGAATTAAACTTACAAGTCCAGGAAGTGCACAGAACTCCAAACAAAAGGAATCCAAAGAGGACCACACCAAGACACATCATAATTAAAATTCCAAGAGCAAAAGACAAAGGGAGTATATTAAAGCCAGCAAGAGAAAAGCAGGTAGTTACCTATAAAGGAGCACCCATACGATTGTCAACTGATTTCTCAACAGAAACCATGCAGGCCAGACAGGAATGGCAAGAAATATTCAAGGTGATGAATAACAAGAACCTACAGCCAAAATTACTCTACCCAGCAAAGCTATCACTCAGAATCAAAGGCCAGATAAAGAGCTTTACAAATAAAAAAAGAGCTAAAGGAGTTCATCACCGCCAAACCAGAATTATGTGAATTGCTGAAGAGGGTTCTTTAGGAAGGGGAAGAAAATAAAGATAAAAATTATGAACAACAAATACGTAACTATCAACAATTGAATCTAAAAACCAAGGGAATTAAAAAATCTGAATAACAATATTAACTGGTGAATATAATAGAAGCAGAGGTATGGAAGCGGAGTGGACTGATGATTCTCAGGGAAAAGGGGAGTGGGAGGTGTCGGAAGAGACTGAACATAAACTGTGCACCTATGGATGAGGACAATGGAGGGTGGGGAAAGGGCAGAGGGTGGGGTGGGAACCTGGTGGAGGGGAGCAATGGAGGGGGGAAAAAATGAGGAACATTTGTAATAATATGAACAATAAAGTTTTTGTTTTTTAAAAAAAGAGCATTTTCTTTTCAAACATTTATTTATTTATTTTTAAAAAATTTCCCTTTTAGCAGATGTATTGGGGTGACACTGGTTAACAAAATTACACAGATTTCAGGTGCACAATTCCATACATGTCATCTGTACACTGTATTGTGTTTTCGCCACCCATGGAGTTAGCATATGGTATTTTTATTTTTTAAATATATTTTATTGATTTTTTACAGAGAGGAAGGGAGAGAGATAGAGAGCTAGAAACGTCGATGAGAGAGAAACATCGACCAGCTGCCTCTTGCACATCCCTATCGGGGATGTGCCTGCAACCAACATACATGCCCCTGACCGGAATCGAACCCTGGACCTTTCAGTCTGCAGACCGACGCTCTACCACTGAGCCAAACTGGTTTCGGCGAGTTAGCATATTTTAAAATATTTTTTAACTTATTTCAGAGGAGATAGAAACATCAGTGATGAAAGAGAATCATTGATCAGCTGCCTCCTGCACACCCTACACTGAGGACCAAGCCCTCAACCCAGTCATGCACCCTGACTGGGAATGGAACCGTGACCCCCTGGTTCGTAGGTTGATGCCCAACCACTGAGCCACACCGGCTGGGCTGGAGCAGGCACATTTTCAATGAGTAAAACGTCCTTAAACACTCCTCCTTAACAAACGGAAGAACGAGAAAGAAAGCATACAAAAAAAACACCCTCTCTTCACACGATCTCCCCAGAAGGAGGGCCCGCCCTGAGAGGTTCCCTCAGGCCTGGGACCTCCTGACCCCGCCCTGCGGCTGCCGCAAGGGAGGGACGAGCTGGCAAACTCCCTGCAGAGGGCCATCAGCTGCCTCTCCGCGAACACCCGGGAGGACTCCTGCCATGGGCGCTGGGAACATCACTTAGTCCTTCTGACCCCACACTTCCATGCAGGGTGCATTCACGCTCAGTGCCTCAGGGCCCCTGTGTCTGACCTTGTACAAAGATGTGGGATTCTTGCCGAAGCCGGTTTGGCTCAGTGGATAGAGCGTCGGTCTGCGGACTGAAGGGTCCCGGGTTCGATTCCGGTCAGGGGCATGTACGTTGGTTGCGGGCACACCCCAGTGGGGGGTGTGCAAGAGGCAGCTGGTTGGTGTTTCGCTCTAATCGACGTTTCTAGCTCTCTCCCTTCCTCTCTGTAAAAAATCAATTATATATATATATATATATATATAATTTTTTTTTTAAAGAAAGAAAGAAAGAAAGAAAAAGATGTGGGACTCCTCCTGGCACTGATGTTTAAGGGGGCCCTTCTGGCCCTGGCTCACCTGAGATTCCCTCTGTTCAGCCTTCGAACCCCAAGGCTCCAAGACCATTTCCAGCCTCACTTCGGTGCAGGCATCTTGGTTCAGATCGACTGTTCCAACCCCGGGCCCAGTCTCCACGGGCTTTGCCGATCCTTGGGAGCCCCAGATCATGACTGCAGCCTTGGGGCGCCTCCCAGTTCCCAGAGCGGACGCCTGGCTCAGCCTCCGCCCTCCGAGTTAACCGCCCGCCGAGCCGGGAGGACACGCAGCCCCTCTCCGTGGCCCTCAACAGCGCCTCCTCCCCGCGGCGGGCGGACCGGCACTGCAGTGACAGCCGGGGCTCCCTTCCTCCCTGCACCGCCCGCTGCGCTCCCTCCGCCGCAGCCTGTGCCCGCCCGCCACCCCCATCTCTGAAATGTCAGCGGTCCTTGAGCCCTTTTGCAAGTTGCTTAGGACACAGTTCCTGGGGTCGCTGGCGATCAGAAGCCTTTCTCGGGTCCCTGCTCTCACAGAGGGAGCGGAGGGCCGGGTGAGGGCGGGCTGGGAGGACGGGTGGCTCAGTGGGGGTTTCAATGCCAGGCAGTGGCTGTGTTTCTCTCGGTGTGAATTTCAGACCAAAGATGCGTCAGACCACAGGGTGAATTTCCTTCTGAAAGCACCTGGCCCTGTCTTCTGTGTGTGTGTGAGCCTGTGTGTGAGCGTGTATGTGTGTGTGTGGTGTGGTGTGTGTATGCGTGTGTGTGGTGTGTGTGGTGTGCTGTGGTGTGGTGTGGTGTGGGTGGTGTGGTGTGTGTGTGTGTGGTATGATGTGGTGTGTGTGTACGTGTGGTGTGTGTGTATGTGTGTGTGTGTGGTGTAGTGTGGTGTGTGTGTGCGTGTGAGTGGTGTATGTATGTATGTGTGTGTGGTGTGTGTGGCGTGGTGCGGTGTGGTTTGGTGTGGTGTGTATGATGTGGTGTGGTGTGTGTATGTGTGTGTGGTGTGGTGTGGAGGTGGTGGTGTGTGTAGTGTGTGGTGTGTGTGCGCGTCTGTGTGGTATATGTATGTATGTGTGTGTGGTGTGTGTGGTGTGGTGTGTGTATGTGTGGGTGGTGTGGTGTGTGTGTGGTGTGTGTGTGGTGTGGTGTGTGTGTGGGGTGGTGTGTGTGTGGTGTGTGCTGTGTGTGTGCTGTGTGGTGTGTGTATGTGTGTATGTATGTGTGTGTGGTTTGTGTGGTGTGTGTGGTGTGTGGTGGTGTGTGTGGGTGGTGTGTGTATGTGTGTGTGTGGTGTGTGTGTGTGGTGTGTGTATGTGTGTATGTGGTGTGTGTGTGTGTGGTGTGTGTATGTGTGTGTGGTGTGTGTGTATGTGTTTGGGTGGTTTGTGTGGGTGTGTGCATGTTGTGTGTGTTGTGTGTGTGGTGTGGTGTGGAGGTGGTGGTGTGTGTAGTGTGTGGTGTGTGTGCGCGTCTGTGTGGTATATGTATGTATGTGTGTGTGGTGTGTGTGGTGTGGTGTGTGTATGTGTGGGTGGTGTGGTGTGTGTGTGGTGTGGTGTGTGTGGGGGGTGGTGTGTGTGTGGGGTGGTGTGTGTGTGGTGTGTGCTGTGTGTGTGCTGTGTGGTGTGTGTATGTGTGTAGTGTGTGTTTGTGTGTGTAGTGTGTGTGTGGTGTGTGTGTGTATGTGTATGTGTGGTGTGTGTGTAGTGTGTGTGGTGTGTGTATGTGTGTATGTGTATGTGTGTGGTGTGTGTATGTGTGTGTGGTGTGTGTGTATGTGTTTGGGTGGTTTGTGTGGGTGTGTGCATGTTGTGTGTGGTGTGTGTGTATGTGTGTATGCGTGTGGGTGGTGTATGTATGTGTGTGTGGTGTGGTGTGGTGTGTGTATGCATGTGTATGTGGTGTAGTGTGGTACGTGAGTGTATGTGATGTATGTGTGTGTGGTGTGTGGTGTGGTGTGTGTGGTGTGTTTGTGTGTATGTGTGTGGGTGGTGTGTGTATGTTTGTGTGTGTGGTGTGGTGGTTTGTGTGTGTGATGTGTGTATGCATGTGTGTGTGGTGTGGTGTGTGTGTATATGTGTGTGTATGTATGTATTTGTCATGTGTGTATGAGTGTATGTAGGTGTGGCGTGAGTGGTGTGTGTGTGTTGTGTGTGTATGTCTGTGTGTGTATGTGTGTGGTTTGGTGTGGTGTGGTGGTGTGTGTTTGTATGTGTGTGTGTTGTGGTGTCTGTGGTGTGTGTGTATGTGTGTGTGGTGTATGTATGTATGTGTGTGGTGTGTATGTTTGTGGTGTGTGTATGTGTGTGGTGTGTGTATGTATGTGTGTGTGGTGTAGTGTGGTGTGTGGGGGTGGCGTGTGTGGTGTGTGGTGTGGTATAGTGTGTGTGTGTGTGTGTGGTGTGGTGTGGTGTGTGTGGTGTGTGGGTGGTGTGTGTATGTGTGTGGTGTGGTGGTGTATGTATATGTGTGTATGTATGTGTGTGGTGTGTGTATGCGTGTGTATGGTGTGTGTGGTGTAGTGTGTGTGGTGTAGTGTGTGTATGTGTGTGTGTGGTATGTGTGGTGTGTGTATGTTTGTGTGGTATGTGTGGTGTGTGTATGTGTGGGTGGAGTGTGTATGTGTGTGGTGTGTGTGGTGTGGTGTGGTGGTGTATGTATATGTGTGTGTGTGTGTGTGTGTGGTGTGTGTGGTGGTGTGTGGGGGTGGTGTGTGTGGTGTGGTGTGTGGGTAGTGTGTATGTATGTATGTGTGTGGTGTGGTGTGGTGGTGTATGTATATGTGTGTGTGTATTTGTGTGGGGTGTGTGTGGTGTGTGTATGTGTGTATGCGTGTGTATGGTGTGTGTGGTGTAGTGTGTGTGGTGTAGTGTGTGTATGTGTGTGTATGTATGTATATGTGTGTGTATGTGTGTGGTGTGTGTGGTGGTGTGTGTGTCCCTGGCTGCAGAGGGTCAGAGGTGGTCTGAGACCAGGCCCGCGCAGGCGGCTGGCCCAGCGGTGCCCGCGGTCGGCCGGGATGTGCTGTCACTGAGCGGCCACCCCTCAGGCTGTCTTCTCCTCAGGACCAGGCTCCGGCCTGGCAGCCGGAATGGAGACCCCGCGGCCGCCCCAATCGGGCGGCCAGGAGCTGCGGTGGTCAGTGAGCTGGGGAGCCTGACAGTGAGAGGACAGAGCCTCGACCAGGCCCAGAGGAGGCTATTCCGGGAGCCCTGGCCCCCCGAGCCCAGACAGCGGCTCTAATGCCACAGTGTGAGGAAGGAGAGGCTCAGGCAGTGTCTCCGGGGGCAGCTGTTTCCATCGTAAAGAGGCTCCGTTCACATATTTTTAAATGTTTTATTAATTGATTTTCTAGAGGAGGAGGAGGAGAGAGCTCTGCTGCTCCCCGTATGTCTGCGTTCGTTGGTTGGTCCTGGTCGTGCCCTGGCCGGGATCGAACCTGCCACAGGTTGGTGTACCGGACGACGCTCCAAGCCCCCGAGCCGCGCGGCTCAAACTAACCCACAAACCTTCTTCAGACCTGTGCTCTGCGGACACTCCACACCGCAAGCTCCCAGCCCCCCCTTGGGGCTTTCCCGGGGGCTTCCTCCTGCGGGCACGGCCGCTGAGTCACTGCCATGGGCGACTGACTCAGCCTCAGCCCCGGTGCCCCAGAGGCCCGGGCTGGGTGCTCGGCTGAGACTTCTCACCGTCCACACCTCCCAGCCGGAGGCCTCCGGGACCAAAGCGGCGGGGCCCGGGTCAGGGAGCAGCTGAGACCAAACGCAGGGAGACGCTCCGGGCAGCAGCCGGGGAGGCCAGCGGCTCCCGTCACAGCACCGGCCACCGGCGCCCGTGTCCAGGCGCAGCCTCGTCCCCCCCCCCCCCCCCGGGCCAGCTGGGGCGCAGGCGGGGCCGGGAGCCGGCAGGCAGGCCGGTGGGGTGCGGTGAGGTGGTCTTTACGGCCCCTTCCCCTCGGGCTTTGGTCACCGGGCTCTGCCCGCCCCCCAGCCCCTCCCCAGGCCCCGGGGCCGTCCCTCCCCTCGCCCGCCAGGCACAGGCCTGCCGACGCCCCCTCCCACAGCCCAGCGCCCCGGTCCCCCCTCTTTGGTGAAGAGCCCCTTCTGAAAGCCTCCCGGCGCCAGTGTGAGAGCCAGCCCTGCCCCCGGATGTGGCAGCGCTGGGTGTGAACAGAAGTGCCCCAAAGAGCAGCCTGTGTCCCCGTCCTCAGCCTCGGAGCCTCCGGGGCCCGGGCTCCCCGGTCTGCCCCTGAGAGGCAGGGTCACGGCTCTGGGTGCTGGGGAGCATCAGTGACACGCCAGCCTGGCCTCCCTCCGGCCACTCGGTGGCGCCGCGGACGGTCCTCGGGTCGCCGTGCTGGGGGCTGTGGCCTGGTCAGCATGTGCACCGGGGCGTCCGCCAGCAGTGCCGGCGTTAGCGAGACCAGGCGCTGGCGCTGCCGGCCCGGGGGCTCCGGGGTGAGCCGATCTGGGAGCAGCAGGTCAGGGACCTCAGCCTGCGCCCCGGCTGGCCCCCTGCCTAACGGATGGGCTCGCTCAGCTGGGGCCTGCGTTCCCCCCAAAACAAAGGACACGTCTCAGGGTCCCTGAAAGATGTCGTTCTGTCCCCATGAGGCTGCTTCAGCCTGGGGCTGGAGCCAGGCTTCTGGGTTCGAACCCCAGCTCCCGGCTGGGAGACCTGGGCAGGGTGCTTGCCCTCTCGGTGCCCCAGTTTCCTCTCCCGAGAAATGGGGAGAACAGTAAACCCGCCTCACGGGGTGGTTAGAGAGCGAAAGGAGCAAATAAAGCAACTCCAAGGGGAGCTTCACAAAAACAAGCAGCGCAGGGCTTGGCATGGGCGGTGCGCAAAAATGGCAGCTCTTTTTACTACGATAACAATGAACATTTATTTATTTTTATTTTTTAATATATATTTTATTGATTTTTTACAGAGAGGAAGAGAGAGGGAGAGCTAGAAACATTGATGAGAGAGCCGAAACCGGTTTGGCTCAGTGGATAGAGTGTCAGCCTGCGGACTGAAGGGTCCCGGGTTCGATTCTGGTCAAGGGCATGTACCTGGGTTGCGGGTGCATCCCCAGTAGGGGGTGTGCAAGATTGATGATTCTCTCTCATCAATGTTTTTAACTCTCTACTCCTCTCCTTTCCTCTCCTCTCCTCTCTGTAAAAAAAAAATCAACAAAACATATTAAAAAAAGAAAAAAGAAAAGAAAAGAAACCTCGATGCACACCTGCACACCCGCTACTGGGGATGTGCCCGCAACCCAGGTACATGCCCTTGACCGGAATCGAACCTGGGACCTTTCAGTCCGCGGGCCGATGCTCTATCCACTGAGCCAAACCGGCTAGGGCCACAATGAACATTTAATGGGAGCCTGCGTGCTATGAGATACAATGAGAGCAGCTCCCTGAGTTCTCACACCATCCTCGGAAGCCCACATCGGCCTGCCGCCCCGATGAGGAAACAGGAGCCGAGTGGTTCGGACCCGCTCCGGCCGCGGCCCCTCGGCTCGGGCCCAGGCGCCGGGCTGAGCGGACCGCGGGGACATCCGCTCCCGCTGCCCGGTCCCTGCAGCACCGAGGCCCCCGGACCCGCCCTCAGAGCCCGCTCTCCGCCCGGCAAGCACCTGGCGGGCCCGGCCCGTCCGAACCGCCCAGTGTCTGCGGCTGGACTTGGCTCCTGGGAAAACCGCCGAGGGGCTGGCCACAGAACAGGTTTCCTGGCGCGTCCGCCGGTCTGGCCCGGGAGCACTGGGCGTGGAGTTTGGGTCGGATTTTGGTTTGTTTGTCTGACTCCGCGGGGCATTCTTAGGGGAGAGCGGAGGGGAACCTCTGGCTGCGTGGGGTGAGCGCGCCCTCTGCCGGCCACGAGGAGGCGGCACGCCCGGCTGCATCCGGCCCCTCTTTTCTTGCCTCGTGGGGAAAGGTTCTGGGGAAGGAACCTGCCAGGTGATCTGATCAGGATCACTCCCTGGGAAGGTGGGCAGTCGCGCCCCACGCACGTGGCTTTTTAAGTCAAGTGTTACCTTTGTCTTAAGCAAGCCCTGTCTCTTGTTTCTGTGCATCTGGGTAACACACCTTTGAAATAAGCAAAACCGCCCTCTGTCTAGAGAGCACATCATCTTGTGCCTTTTCCTGTAATCCAATTCCCCACCTTGCTCTCTCTGGTTCCACGTAAACTTCTTTAATCACGATGCATAAAAGAAGCTGCAAACAGCCATTCCGAGGAGCATTTGAGATCTGCGTCCAACAATTGTCATCAGTTTAGTGCAAATAAAAATTAGTTTGAAAGGAAGATTTTCTAAATCGATTTGAGAGAGGGAGGCGGGGAGATAGCGATTTGTTGTTCAACTCATCCCTGCATTCATTGGCTGCTCTTTGGATGTGCCCTGATCGGGGATCGAACCTGCAGCCTTAGCATATCAGGAGGATGCTCTAGCCCTGTGGTCGGAAAACTGCGGCTCGAAGGCCACCTGCGGCTCCTTGGCCCCTTGAGTGTGGCTCTTCCGCAAAATACCACGGCCTGGGCGAGTCTGTTTTGAAGAAGTGGTGTTACAAGAAGTTTAAGCTTAAAAAATTAGTCTCTCAAAAGAAATGTCAATCGTTGTACTGTTGATATTTGGTTCTGTCGACTAATGAGTTTGCCGACCACTGCTCTAGCCAACTGAGCTATCTAGCAAGGTCCAAAAGAATTCTTATAAAAATTCCTTACAGGTTTGGCATAGAAGCATCAATGATGAGAGAGAATCACTGATTGGCTGCCTCTTGCATGCCCTCTACTGGGGACTGAGCCTGCAACCCAGGCACGTGCCTTTGACTGGAAATGAACCAGGGACCCTTCAGTCCACAGGCTAATGCTCTAGGCACTGAGCCAAACCAGTTAGGGCTATTTTTATTTTTAATTGGATTCAGAGAGGAAGGGAGAGAGAGAAACATCAATGATAATAGAGAATCTTGGATGTCAGGGCACATCAAAGAAGCAACCAATGAATGCATGGATGAGTTGAACAACAAATCGCTATTTCCCTCTCTTAAATCGATTTAGAAAATCTTTTTTTCAAACTAATTTTTATCTGCGCTAAACTGATGACAATTGTTGGGAAGCATGATCTCAAATGCCTCCTGATTGACTCCCACTCTGCAGATCGAGCCCACAATCCGGGCTTGTGCCCTGACTGGGAATCGAACCATGACCTCCTGGTTCATAGGTCAACCGACGCCCAACCACTGAGCCCTGAGCTGTGAAGGCCCGGCAGGGAGGGTTTTTGAAAGGAATGCAGCGAGCGACACCTGTCGGCCAGGTTGGAAACTATCAGCTCAAGGTACGTAGTTTGCAGTCTGAATGTCAGACGCAGTGGCATCGGTAGAATGATGTCACGACTTTGTGAAACTGGGTTATGGCAGTTCTGATAAAAACCAAGTATCATGCAAAAATAGTGTGGACAGTAAACAAGGTGGTGACGCCCAATCGAATTCCAAGGTCTGAGCAGCTGCCCAGAGCCTACTCATCCCATTAGTATTTATGATTTTTAAGAAGGAACTCCCTGGCTGGGCAGCTCAGCTGGTCCTGAGATGCCAAGGTTGTGAGTTCAGTCCCGGGTCAGGGCAGATACAAAAAGCAACCAATGAATGCATCAACAAGTGGACAGCAAATAGATGTTTCTCTCTCTCTCTCTCTCTCTGGCTCTGGCTCTCTCTATCTCCTCCCTCCCTCCATTCTACTCCCTCTCTTTCTCTAAAATCAACTAAAAAAGGGAACTAAAATATTATTTTTCCTTTCAATCGAAGTGCATTTTTCAAGCAGCTACTAAGTTGTTAGGCCACACATACTAATTAGTTGTTTTGACCTAACTATTTACTAAATATAACTGTTAGGTGTTTTATATTTTTTAAATATATTTTATTGATTTTTTTACAGAAAGGAAGAAAGAGGGATAGAGAGTTAGAAACATCGATGAGAGAGAAACATCGACCAGCCGCCTCCCGCACACCCCCCACTGGGGACGTGCCCACAACCAATGTACATGCCCTTGACCGGAATCGAACCTGGGATCCCTCAGTCCACAGACTGACGCTCTATCCACTGGCCACACCGGTTTCGGCAGGTGTTTTATTTTTTGGGGTGTGTGTATGTGTGTGAAAGGAGATGCTTGCTGCCAGCAGCTGAAAAAACTACTGAGTCATGGAAGTCACCTTGAAGCAGAAAGCCTGGGGGATGCTCTTTACAACTTCAAGTTGTCCTAAGCAAGTGCAGGAGATCCCTCCTCTGTTTTACAGGTGAGTCAACAAAGATTAACTCTCATACCCCAGTCCACCCAGTGTCCCCAGGGGAGGGGGGGGGGCAATGAAATTCAAACTGTTCCAACTGGGTCTGTGTGATTCCCAAAGGCAAACTGCCACTCCCCGCTCCAGTCCATTCGGATTTGTCCCGACTGAGGGGAGGGCAGGCTGGGGGCTGGGGGCTGGAGCCGGCTTTCTGGCGTTTGTGCCTCAACATGTGCAGAGAAGCGGGCCGGGCTCCTGAGGTTCCCTCGTTCAGCGCGGACCGGACCCAGGCCGGACCGTAGCCTGTGTGTGTCCCTTCCCCTCCGGCTCCCGGAGGCTCTTCCCGCACCACTGCCGGCCCCTCAGCCAACCCGCCTCCGGTCGGTCCCCGCACCACTGCCGGCCCCTCAGCCAATCCTGCCTCCAGTCCGTCCCCGCAGGGCCGGCCGCTGGGCTGCAGGAGTCACTGAGCCCACCCTCCCCACCCCCCGAGGGGAAGGGCCGAGGGGCAGACTCCGGGCAGGAGATGCCAAGCGGGGGACCCAGGGGCCAGGAAGGGATGGCACACACCACCCGCCCTGCGGGGCCGGAGCAGCTGTCCTGGGAGCGAGCTGTCTGCCCCCAAAGCGGCTTACACTGCGGGGAGAAGGCAGTGGAGGGAAGATCCCTCTCCTCCATCGTCACCCCGCGCCGTCAGACTGGCGGGGGGGGGGGGGGGTAGTGAGCAGCCACTCAGGCCTCTGAGCCTGCTCTCCCCTCCGCAGAACGGAAAGAATCACAGCACCAACTCCCTAACGGCCTGAGGGACGAAGGCTTAGCGCACAGCGAACAGGTGGGCACACAGCGACGACGTTGTAAATCACCAACAAGCATTTCTTTTTTTTAAAAAAAATGTATTTTATTGATATTTTACAGAGAGGAAGGGAGAGGTTTAGAGAGAAACATCAATCAGCTGCCTCCTGCACACTCTGCACTGGGTATGTATGCATCCAAGGTACGTGCCCTTGACCGAAATCGAACCTGGGACCCCTCAGTCCCCAGGCCGATGCTCTGTCCACTGAGCCACACCGGTCAGGGCACCAACAAGCATTTCTTGCACCTGCTATGTGAGTGGGGCCTCTGCCGGGCCCTGGGAGGGCCCCGTGCGGGACAGACGGGGCCCTGCCCGGCCGCCCCCTCTCGGAGGACGGCCGTGAGCACCAACAGGACGCGTGCGTCACAGCACGCTGTACCCTAAGAGTGCTGTCCCCCAGGAGGTGCTGGGAGCCACCTGCGCAACTTTAAATCTTCGGGAGTAAAGCGTGTAAACTGCCAGAGGTAAAGAGAAACGGGTGAAATTCACCTTTCTCATGTGTAACATTAAAATGGTTTAAAATGTAAAATTTCCCCTAATAGAGCCAAACTGTTACCATGTCAGCCAGTGGCTCAGCCACATTCCCAGGCTCAGTGGCCTCACGTGGCCGTGCTCCTGGGTGGGCAGCACAGCTGTCCAGCGTGGTAGGTGGGTGACAGGGCACCAGGTGTGCGAGTGGCCAGGCTGAGGGAGAGAGCTCTAGTATCACCTTTAACCCCCCCCCCCCCCCAGACCTCTGGCCTCGCCTGGTGGCAGGGCCAATGGCACCTTCTCCCTCTTCCGAGGCCAGGCAGCAAAGGCCCTGTTCTGGGCTCGGCCACCAGACACGCTGCAGGTTCTGTCTGGGCTTCCCCGGAGGAGGAGAGGGGGGTGCGGGTGTGAGGGTGAGTTTCTGCTAAGGGCTGAGGCTTGGGGTCGAGGAAAAGTCTTTATTTAAAATATTGCTATTTTTAGAATCAGAGGTATGGAAGGGGAGTGGAATGATGATTCTCGGGGACAAGGGGAGTGGGGGGTTCGGAAAGAGACTGAACATAAACTGTGCACCTATGGATGAGGACAGTGGGGGGTGGGGAAAGGGCAGAGGGTAGGGTGGGAACCTGATGGAGAGGGGAAATATGAGGAACTTTTGTAATAATATGAACAATAAAGATTTATTTTTAAAAAATAAATAAAATAGCCAAGACCGGTTTGGCTCAATGGATAGAGCGTTGGCTTGGGGACTGAAGGGTCCCGGGTTCGATTCCAGTCAAGGGCATGTACCTTGGTTGCGGGCATATCCCCAGTAGGGGGTGTGCAAGAGGCAGCTGATCGATGACTCTCTCTCATCGATGTTTCTAACTCTCTATCTCTCTCCCTTCCTCTTTGTATAAAATCAATAAATTATATTTAAAAAAATAAATAAATAAAATAAAATGTTGCTCTTTTGTTCATTGCAGATGTTTGGCGTTAATTAAAAGTTTATCTTATTGCGTTATGTGTCATACAGCTCACCCCTTTAGAGCACACAGTTCAGAGTTGTATGCTATCATCCAGTCAATCTTAGACCCGTGGTCAGCAAACTGCGGCTTGCGAGCCACATGCGGCTCCTTGGCCCCTTGAGTGTGGCTCTTCCACAAAACACCACGGCCTGGGCGAGTCGATTTTGAAGAAGTGGCGTTAGAAGGAGTTTAAGTTTAAAAAATTTGGCTCCCAAAAGAAATTTAAATCTTTGTCCTGTTGATATTTGGCTGTTGACTAATGAGTTTGCCGACCACTGGGTTAGAGCATTTCCATCATCGCCAAGGGAACCTCTTGCCTATTAAGCGCTACACCCTGTTTCCTGTCCCCGCCCCACCCCACTCCCCTCCCCGTGGGGACAGGCCATACGAATGGAATCAGACGAGAAGCAGCCTTTTGCCAGTGGCTTCCCTCACTCACACCACGTCTTCGGGGCCCACCATGTTGTACGGGCACTTCCTTCCTTTTCAATGGGCCAATGACATACCACTGCATGGAGGGACCCGTTTTATTCACCCACTTACACAGGCATGGCGTCTATGTCCCCCACTTTTTGGCTACTGGGAATAGTGCTGCTATGGACATTCACGTTCAAGTTGAGTGGACCCATGTTTTTAGTGCTTTTCGGTTTTGCATTCATTTCAACTTTTAAATACACTGTAAAAAACTATTATTTTTCTTGATTCCTGATTTTTTTTGGTTCCCCTTTAAAATATGCGCCTGAGTCAAGTGTCCGACTGGCTTCATCCTGTTCCACCCAAAAGTCTCGTCCCTCGTAGCTGCTTACCTCTCAGAGCCCTGAGCCTCAGTTTCCCTCTGGGAATGGGGGTAACTCCTGTGCCCGCTCACAGCTCCTGGGGGCGCAGCGAGGCGATGGCGGGGGTGACAGCCTGGCCCCCGCCCTGAGACGCGGGAGACTGAAGTCGCAGCTTCTCCCATGGGGAGGCCTGGGGTCAGGCCCGAGGGGGGAGGTCCAAAATGGCTGTGACCTTGCCCTGCCGTTGGGGAGAGCTGGCCCACCTGCTAACACTCCCTGCTGCTCTGTCTCCAAGAGAAACCTGCTGCTTTGCGTTCCTGCCTCAGCCTGACCCCTACAACCAGGTCTGGGGGGCGGAGGGGGGGCGCGATGCCACTCAGCGAGGCCTCTGTGGCCCCGGCTGCCCCCCCAGCTCCTGGCCGCCGCCTCCCCCACCCGCTCTGCCCGCTCCGGCCACGGCGGTCCCGGCGGGCGGCATGGGGCTGCGCTGCAGGGTGAAGTCCAAAGTTCAGTCCCCGCGAGGCCTCGGATAAATATGAACCTGGAGAATTCCCCCGGCCCAATGTAAACAGCGGGCAGGGCTGCTTCACGGCGCGGGGCCGGGCCGGGGGCAGGGGGCACCCGCGGGGCTCGGCGAGTGGGGCTTGGGGGCCGTGGGTGCCAGGAGCGCGGCGGTGCCCCTGCCGCCGGCTCGCGGGCGGACGGCCAGGCGCGGGAGGCCGGCCGCGTGGCCGGGCGGCGGAGCCATGGTGCCCAATCTGAGCCAGCTGCAGGCCGAGCTGCTGGCCGCCCTGCTGGAGTCCGGCCTCAGCAAGCAGGCGCTGCTGCTGGCCCTGGGCGAGCCGGGGCCCTACCTGCTGGCCGGGGACGGCGCGCTGGGCAAGGCGGAGGCCGGCGGCCGCGGGGAGCTGGCCGCGCTGCCCAACGGGCTGGGGGAGACGCGGGGCTCGGAGGACGAGACGGACGACGACGGCGAGGCCTTCACGCCGCCCATCCTCAAGGAGCTGGAGAGCCTCAGCCCCGAGGAGGCGGCTCACCAGAAGGCCGTGGTGGAGAGCCTGCTGCAGTAAGACACCCCCTCCTCCACCGCCTCCCCCGTCCCCCGTCCCCCGACCCCGTCCCCCGTCCCCCGTCCCCCGGGGCTCCCAGCCCGGAGCCACCTCAGCCCCACAGCCCTGCCCGGGCCGCAGCCCGGGGCTGGGGAAGCCGGGCCCAGGGAGCCCAGTGGGGGGCAGGAGACTGGGTCACAGGCCTCTTGGGCCTGAGAATAGGGGCCGTGGGACTCGGCCACTGGCTCTGTCCATGCCCAGGCCTGACCTCCAGGCGGCACTCAGACGGCCAGCTCCGATGGGAGGGCAGCTCGGGGCTTTGGGCCCCTGGTCGCCTGGAGAGGCCACAGTCAGCCCGGGCTCTTACCTGAGGGAGAGGCAGCCTCAGGGCAGGGGCTCTGTCCTCCCAGCTCAGCCTCAGGCCCAGCCTCACCGCAGGCGCCATCGGAGGCCTCTCGCCGTGTACCCCACCCCGGCTCCCCGTCTCCCAGAGCACCGAGCGGGTCTGAGCCGAGGCCTCCCCTCTCCTCAGCAGAGCAAACTTGGTTACTTATTACCCACAGGCTTTATTATTTCTCTTTTGTTTTATAAATTTATAAACGGCGAAAGGCTCTGATAAGGCCTGTGATCATTAACTTGTAGGAATGGCGGCCTGGGAAGGCCCGGGCCAATGAACCTCCCACCCAGCGGGGTGGGGGATGGGGAGCGCGGGGTGGGGGTGGGGAACGGGGGGGGGGGCAGGGGCTGTGAGGACGTGCCCTTCCCGAAGGCCCCGCAGCCCCCATCCTAAGAGCTGGGCTAATGCTGAGATGGAACCTGGGAGGAAGCGAAGGGTAAGTCTGCTTCTCAGATGAGGAAACCGAGGCCAGAGAAGGGGAGCAGCTTGATTAAGGCCGCCCAGCGGGACCTCACACCCTCTGTCAAGTCCTCTCAATCCCCAGCCTGGGGGCTGGCCAGCGATGAGGAGGGGTTCTGGGGAAGAGTCCCAAGACGCTCACTCTCCAGGAGCCATTTCCCTCCTGTCCAAGGTCCTGATCCCAGTTCAGAGTGGGGGAGGGCTCGCCCCACCTGAGAGGCCTCGGGGTCGGCGGGTGGTGAGGACCGGGATGGGGGGCGGGGGGGCAGAGAGCCCCCTGACTTGGCAGGCAGTGGAGGGCAAAGGGCCCTGCTGGACTGCAGGGGAGGGGCAAAGGGTCAGGCAGGGCCGGCCCAGGGTGAGGGCAGCTGGGCTGGGGCCGGGGCCGGGGCCGGGGCCGGGGCCGGGCCAGACCTGCCAGGACCCCCATGGGAATGGAGGCTTTCGGGCAGGAGTGGGAGACGGGGTGCCAAGGGCCTTCTTACCTGGCTGGGTGGGGCCTCTTGCTCAGCAGTCCTTTGGTGGGTGGTGAGTGGGGGAGGCTTGATCCACGGCACTTGAGGGGGGAGCAGGGGTCAAAGTGCTCCCGGGGACCAGCCGAGGCCTGGAGGCTGAGGGCGAGAGGGGGGCTGAGAAAGAGAGGGCGCAGGGGAGACGGGGAGAGGACCCGGGGAGGATGGGGAGACCTGGGGAAGCCAGCTGAGCAGAGGAGTGGAGGAAAGGGGCCGGGAGAGTGAGGCACCCGAAGCTGAGCGCAGGCTGGAGTGCTCCCCGCCCGCCCAGATTGGGCTTTCTTTAATGCTAACAGCATGCTATTTACTTTCCATTTAAATTTGAGATGTTGCTATAAATTATCAACCAGCTCCTTGTTCCTGCGGAGTTTATAACTAACTACCGGGTTACTTATTGTTCAGGTAACAAAGGGCCCGAAGCCACCCTGAGGGGACAGAGTGGGGCCTGTGGTCTCTGCGGACAGAGAGGGCTGGGGGCCCCGAGGAAGCCTGGGTGGAGGACTCCGGTGGAAGTCGCTCTCTGGGGAGACAGTGGTGGGAAGAGACAGGTGGGTCCTGGCCCAGGTCTCCCAGGTGCCTGTGCTTGAGGCCGCCGCACATCTCCACCCTCAGCTCCCTGTGTGACCTTGGGCAAGTCTCTTCCTGGCCCTGCCTGGACACTAACTGGAATTCAAACTCCGGGCCCTGACTCCTGACCTCTTTCCGAGGGACTGCCTCCCCCCACCCCCCTTCCTCAAGTTACGCTCACTCTGCTGGTTCCCACCTCGGGGCCTTTGCACATGCTGCTCCTTCTGCCTGGAACCCTCTTTCCAGATCTTCCCATGGCCATTTCCTTCCCGGCCTTTTGCTAAAGTGTCACCTCCTCAGGGAGGCCCTCCCGGACTGCCTCATCTCGAGGTCGGGTCTGTCCCAGTCACTCTTCAACCACCTTCCTTTGCTTTCTCCTGGCCCTTACCAGTACTTGGTTTTCTGTCTTCTGCCATGAAAACAGAAGCTCTTCAAGGGCAGGTTCCGTGGCCTCGTTCAGCACACTCACCCTTCCTGTCCAGCCCACACAGCGCGAATGGACGAGTGGCCAGGACTCTGAGGCCCTGGGACACCTGCTGCTCTGGCCGCGGGGGGAGCCTGGTCCGGGGGCTCCTGCCTGGGTGTCCTCCTGGTCCTCCTGTCCTTGAACAGCTCACACCTCAGCCTGGAAGGACTCTGTCCTCTCCACTGGGCAGTGCCAATGCGCTGGGACCCAGTTCAGTGGCCACGGGGGATGTCCTTAACTGAGGCCAGCCTGCCTGGGTTCGAATCCCAGCCCCCCAACTCTAGCGCAGGCAGGTTATTTCCCTTTTCCGAGCTCCAGTTTCCTCTACAAGTGGAGATAACATGGGTGTGCATACGTGGTGATGGACCCATTTTACATGATAACATGGGTGTGCATACGTGGTGATGGACCCGTTTTACATGATAACATGGGTGTGCATACGTGGTGATGGACCCATTTTACATAACATGGGTGTGCATACGTGGTGATGGACCTGTTTTACATGATAACATGGGTGTGTATACGTGGTGATGGACCCGGTTTACATGATAACATGGATGTGCATACGTGGTGATGGACGGTGGCCATTGGGAGTGGTCCTGTTTTACAGGTGAGCAAGTGAAGGCGCAGAGAGGCAAAGGGACTTGCAAAGCAGTCAGGCCAGGACTCGGACCCGGGTCCTCCCAGCCACACGCTCTGCACAGCACCCTCCCTGTGATACATTTATCTCCCTCCTCCTGCCCTAGTCCTCTGGCTGATCGGCGTCACCATCACTCACTTCCACGCGCGCCTCAGAGACAGAGGGGCTTAGAGACCTGTGTGACTCCTCTCCTCCTCCTGTGAGATATTTACTGTGAGCGCCATATCACAGATGAGGAAACTGAGGCACAGGACAGGGCAAAGCAACTGCCCCAGGCCCCGGGAGAACAGGCACAGCTGAGATCGCACTGAGGTCACAGGCCCGCGTGGGGACTCCGCTCCCTCCACACGGGGGCCTCCAGGGTGGCCTCTGGGGGGCGCACTGAAACCCCGGGGCTGGGTCCCGGCCTGCAGGCCGATGCTCGTCACAATGCCCTGCGTTCACTGGGCGCTCCCTGCGTGCCAGCCCTGGGAGCGTCCCTCCTCCTGGAGACCGTTCCGCTCTCCCCAGGCCCGAGGCGGGCGGGTTTGCACGTCAGCGGCGTGGGCATGCACCCTCAGGGGCGTGGGGTGGCGGGACTGGAGCCCGGGCCGGCCTAACTCTGGAGCCTGTGAGGGTGGAAGTGGGGTGCCTGGAGCCTGGCCCCTTAGTTCTGAGTTAGAGAAACTGTCCTGAAGAGTCACGTCCTTGGAGACTGAGTGTATGGGGTGTGTGTTGGGGTGGGGGTGGGGGGGATGGGGATGGGGATGAGACAGAGAGAACAACAGAGAGACATGGAGACAGGAGAGGGAGAGAGACTGGGAGAGACAAACAGACACACACACACACACACACACACAGGACAGTGACAGTTAATCTTTCAGTTGAGCCAGGAGAGGGCTTGTTGAGAGCAAGACTGAGCTCATTCTGGAGAAGAAAGGAAGAGGGGAGGGAGGAAGAGGGAAGGAGGGGGAGGGTTGCTCAGGAGGGTGATGGCTGCAGTGGGGGAGGCGGGAGGCCACCAGCAGCCCAGCTCCGGGATCAGATAAGTGTGTTTGCCGTGGAGCGCAGGCTGGACTTTGCACTCCACCCTCCTGGTGTGATTGGCATCGGAGGGGGGAGGTGGACGGGGAGGCCCCTGGGAGCCCAGGGAGCAGGAGGGAGGAGCTTGCGGAGAGCCTGGGGGGTCTGGGCGAAGTGAAATATTCTTTATTTTTTAATATATATATTTCTTTATTGATTTCAGAGAGGAAGGGGGAGGGATAGAGAGATAGAAACATCAACGATAAGAGAGAATCATTGATCGGCTGCCTCTTGCATGCCCCCCTCTGAGGATTGAACTCACAACCCGGGTATGTGCCCTTGGGCGGAATAGAATCTGGGACCCCCTCCCCCTTCCCCCAGTCTGCAGGTCGATGCTCTATCCATTGAGCCAAACCAGCTGGGGCCAAAGTGAAATACTCTCCAGTCCCTTTGACCAGTGAGCTCACCTGTCTGAGCCTCGTTTCCTTACCCGTAAGATGGACGTGTGAGTAGTACTGACTTCCCAAGGCAGTGGTCGGCAAACCCATCAGTCCACAGAGCCAAATATCAACAGCACAGAGACTGAAATTTCTTTTGAGAGACGAATTTTTAAACTTAAACTTCTTCCAACACCATTTCTTCAAAATAGACTCACCCAGGCCCTGGTATTTTGTGGAAGAGCCACATTCAAGGGGCCAAAAAGCCGCATGTGGCTCCTGAGCCGCAGTTTGCCAACCACAGCCCTAAGGCAGCTGTCAGATTTAGATGACCGGCTCCCGCCCAGGCCGAGCTCACGGCACAAACTCAGAAGCACTGGTCTCACGGCTGCGGTTTACCCAGACGGACGCTGCGACCAGCTCCCGGTCAGCGGTCCCTCCTGCCTCCGCCTGTGGGTGCTGGGTCGGAGCCAAAGCTGATGGAGGCTCTGAGTGCCCGCGTGCAGAGGGCATTGCCAGGGGACAGGCGGGCTGGGCCTCTGAGGACAGCGAGAAGGGCTGGGGGACAGGCAGTGGTGAGCTTCAGAGCATGGGGGTGTTTGCGTTTCCTCTTTTAGAATCCGGTTTTAGATAGTACATATGCATGTGTCGGGCATTATATAACATGTTACATAATTCTAAAAGCATGGAGCAGGAACAAAAACTGCCCCCTCCCCGGCCTCAGCACTCCGTTCCCGAGGCACTGTGTCTCAGTTCCTGTGACCTTCGCCGTGTCCTGCACACACAAATGTGTAGACATTTCTCTCCCCGTTTTAATGCTCGGCGGTGGCAGCCCGGGGGTGTCGGCAGGCGCCGCCCGGAGGCCCGCACTTCCGCTAACCAGCGCCCTCTTCGGTGGTTCCAATCTTCGGCTGTGGCCAGGCCACGTGGTGCCGAATCTCCTCCTGCACAGGCCATTTGCCACATGTGCACACACCGCAGCCTCCGGTTCTAGAATAAACTGCTGGGCGAGGGCGTGAGCACCGGCTCTGGGCCCCGGCGGCCCGGGTTCCAATCCCAGTCCGTCTGGGCTCTGGGGTCGGGCTGCTCTCCTCTGACACGCATTTGGGAGAGAGGCCTGGGACAGGGAGGGGCCCGGCCCGGAGCGGGGCAGGGAGAGAACACACAGTAAGGCGCTCTGACCCGTCCGTTCCACAGTGGCCAGGGGGCAGGACCACGGACCACAGGGGCCTCAGGTCCCATCTCCCGGGAGGGAATCTCAGCCCCGAGAGGAGGACCTGACGCCCAGACATCACGTTTTTCTGACAAGTCCTCCACCCCTGGCCCCGCCCCTGCACCTGAGGCTGTGGAGACCCAGCACTGCTCTGGTGTGGGGGACCCGCTGGCCCCGCCTGGGGTGGTGCAGGTTACAGGAGGCACATTCCTCTGTGATGTTTCCCTGGTAACCTCACTGTCTGCTGGGCTGCCTGTGACCTTAGGCAAGAGATACAAGTGAGCCGAAACCGGTGTGGCTCAGTGGATAGAGCGTCGGTCTGCAGGCTGAAGGGTCCCAGGTTCAATTCCAGTCAAGGGCATGTACCTTGCTTGCGGGCACATCCCCAGTGGGGGGTATGCAGGAGGCAGCTGGCCGTTGTTTCTCTCTCATCAATGTTTCTAGCTCTCTATCCCTCTCCCTTCCTCTCTGTGGAAAATCAATAAAAAAATATATTTAAAAAAAGAAAAAAAGAGAGAGAGATGCAAGTGACACAAGTGCCCTTAGCCTCCGTGGCCCGGACTGTAAATGAGAGAATCCCATTTCTCTCCTTGTTTTCAGACCTAATTTTCCCCTAATAGGTCTCACTCACCCACCCATCCATCCCCCTACCCACCCACCCATCCCCCTACCCTACCCAACTACCCACCCATCCACCCACCCACCCATCCATCCCCCTACCCATCCCCCTACCCACCCATCCATCCCCCTACCCACCCACCCATCCATCCCCCTACCCACCCATCCATCCCCCTACCCACCCAACTATCCACCCACCCGCCCATCCACTCATTGGTGGGTTCATGCATTCCCCGAGGGCGGAATGGATGCCAGGCTGTGGGAATGGATGCCAGGCTGTGGGAATGGATGTCAGGCGGCGCTGGCAGTCTGTGGACAAGGCACAGCCACAAACGCGGTGCCAGTGGGAGAGGGCTCTGCGGAGGAGGCTCACCGGTGAGGCCCTCCCCATCAGGCTGGGCGCCCAGGGAGCCTGCCCACACGCCCGTGGCCGTGTGTCTGGCACCGTTTCTAAACTGGCACCCGCTCTGTGTCCGCGGGGCTGGCGGGGCCTGTGACATGTTTCTCCGGTGGCTGCGCGTTGCATGTCCCTTCCCCCGTCTGTGTGAGGGTCCCTGTGTCCTGGCGTGAATCATACCCGAGTCAGGGTCTGCTTTCATCCACATCCCACCCCCAGTGTGGGCAGGGATCCTCGCGCCCGGGCCCGGCCCTGCCTGCCGGGTCACCTCCCCCACTGAGCGGCCTGCTCTTGTCCCCGCCCAGGGAGGACCCGTGGCGAGTGGCCAAGATGGTGAAGTCCTACCTGCAGCAGCACAACATCCCACAGCGGGAGGTGGTGGACACCACCGGCCTCAACCAGTCGCACCTGTCGCAGCACCTCAACAAGGGCACCCCCATGAAGACGCAGAAGCGCGCCGCCCTGTACACCTGGTACGTCCGCAAGCAGCGAGAGGTGGCCCAGCGTAAGTAACACCGCAGCCCGGCCTCCGGCGGGCCGGGCTCCCCGCAGCTGGAGGGGGGCGTGGGGGGGGCTTCCCACCCGTGTCTCAGACGGCAGCTCAGGAGGACCAGCGGGACCCTCCAGCGTTTATTTTATTCTGCGCAAGGCACTGTGGGAGAGGGAAGCGGGGCTGGTCCTGGGCGTCCATGATGGATAAGCGGGAAATGACCTGCCTTCCGGAGCTGCTGGCGGGAGGGAGAGGGACCGTGTGATACGGTGAGACGTGTTCTGAAGCACAGGAGAGCAGCCGGAGCGGTGCTGCCAAGGTCTATTTCCACGTGTGGAGCTGGCAGCAGGGGAGAGAGAAACCTATTCTCCGCGGGGAGGCAGGACACAGGCGGGTTCACACCAGCCGTGTGGCCTTCAGACTCGGTCTTAACGTGCGAGTTGAATTTTGACGCATGGAGATTAGGGAAGGGTGTTCCGGGCAGACGGAACAGCATGTGTAAAGGCTCAGAGGCGAGGCAGGTGCTCAGGGAATCCTCCCTTGCAAACCTGGGAAGACCTGGGCGCACCCCAATTCAGGGAGGGTGGACCTCCTCAGTCAGGTCTCCTCCCCCACCAGTTCCCAAGTGCACGTTCACACGTTTGAGACTGTCTATGCATAAAGTAATTTCTACTATTTCTTTTAATTAATTATCCAGCTTTTTAAAATACATATCTTTTAGTTTTTAGAGAGGAAGGGAGAGGGAGAGATAGAAACATCAATGATGAGAGAGAATCATTGATGGCTTTTTCCCGCACGCCCCCTTACCGGGAATCAAACCTGCAACCCAGGCATGTGCCCTTGGCCAGAATCAAACCTGGGGCCCTTCAGTCCACAGGCCGACGCTCTAGCCACTGAGTCAAACCAGCTAGGGCAATCATCCAGCTTTTTAAAAGACAATGCACAGCCCTAACCGGTTTGGCTCAGTGGATAGAGCGTCAGCCTGTAGACTGAAAGGTCCCTTGATTCTGGTCAAGGGCATGTACCTTGGTTGTGGGCACATCCCCAGTAGGGGGTGTGCAAGAGGCAGCTGATTGATGTTTATCTTTCATGGATGTTTCTAACTCTCTATCCCTTTCTCTTTCTCTCTGTAAAAAACAAAATAGATTTTTAAAAATAAAAATAAAAGACAATGCACACTTAGTTAAGAAGAAAAAATATGAGAAAGACTTTACAATAAAAGTTAGATGCCCTTGACCTAAAGCAGTCCCAGCCTTGCAAACCCCCTCTGGAGTAATTTTAGGCACACGCTAGCCATGCCCACAGATCCCTGGTTCAGAACCTCCCTTCCTCCCGTTCATAAAATGCCCAGCAGCTGTCTGTGCCATGCCCCTGGTGGCCTGCTCAGGGATACGCTGCTGGGTCTTTTCTCTACTAGCGAACAATGCACTTTGGGCTTTAGAATGCATCCCAGTCTGGAATGTTGAACATATTCTGAATCTACTCAAGGAGACATGCTTCCATTTTCTACTCTGTGCAACATTAGAGAAGTATTTAGTTCCCTGATCTTCACCTGTAAGATGGGATGGCATATGTGTCAAAAGGGAACAAATGCTGATGTTACCTGGAGCCTAGTGAGAGCAGCACTTGGCTCAGTAGAAAAGTGTGCAGGGGTTGATTAGTGATGCCTGCCTTGGACACGGTTAGGAACATGGAGGCACGTGTGCTGTGTGTCTGTCCTCACTGGATTAGAGGATTGCCAGGCTCTAGCTGTAAGCTGCTCTGACTGGGCCCCTGGGAATGAGAAAGCATCAGGAGTGTGGTCAGCAGCTGAGGCGGGGAAGGCGGGAGGGGCTGGTGCTCTGCTCACAGCTGCCTGTGTCTACAGAGTTCACCCACGCCGGGCAGGGCGGGCTGATGGAGGAGCCCACGGGAGATGAGCTGCCGACCAAGAAGGGACGGAGAAACCGCTTCAAATGGGGCCCAGCGTCCCAGCAGATCCTGTTCCAGGCCTACGAGAGGCAGAAGAACCCCAGCAAGGAGGAGCGAGAGGCCCTGGTGGAGGAGTGCAACCGGTAGGAGGCGGCACTGGTTTGGTCTGGGCAGCGCAGGGCTGGGGAAGGGGAGGTGGCTCTGGGTCCTGAGGGAGGGCCTCCCCCCAGCCCCCCGTCTCAACCTGGGCTCCGGGTCTGAAACCCAGCTCTATTTCTCACACACACACACACACACACACACATCCAACCCAAGCAATTTTGAGTGGATGTGCATCTCATTCATCCTCACTGCCAGCCGGTGGTGATTCTGCTCACTCTAAGATCAGAGACCCTGAGGGGGAAGTCATTCAGACGTGGGACTGCACCCCGGCGCTCGCCTCAAACACTCAGGCAGAGCCCTGCTTCTCAGAACCCCCGGCCCGGACAGGGCTCCTTGGTGCCTGGCCTGGAGCCTCACAGTGGCTATTTCTGCAGGGCCGAGTGCATCCAGAGGGGGGTGTCGCCCTCACAGGCACAGGGGCTGGGCTCCAACCTTGTCACAGAGGTGCGTGTCTACAACTGGTTTGCCAATCGGCGCAAGGAAGAAGCCTTTCGGCACAAGCTGGCCATGGATACATACAGCGGGCCGCCGCAGGGGCCAGGCCCGGGCCCCGCACTGCCCGCCCACAGCTCCCCCGGCCTGCCCCCATCGGCCCTCTCCCCCAGTAAGGTCCACGGTGAGTGCTCTGCGGGCAGGGGTTGGGACGGTGCGTGGAGGGGAAAGAGGGTAGGTGGGAGAGTTGGGGAGCACCACCCCAGTGGCAAAAGTTACCCAAACCTCTCGGCACTTCAGTTTGGTTCCACTCCACTTAGCACTGAATGGTCAGATTATGATGATCTCTGAACACATAACAATCTGGCCACTCAGTGTCTATCCTATATAGTAAAAGACTAATACACAAATTGTCCCCTCTACCAGGAGTTCGACCAGCAGGCAGGCCGGCCAAGCGCCCATGTCCTCTCACCCTGGCCAGGCTGGCCGGACTCCACCCATGCACGAATTCATGCAACGGGCCTCTAATACACACACACACACATACACACACACACACATGTATGTGTGTGTATACACATACATGTATACATACATATACATATATATAGACATACACACACACATATATATATATATATATATATACACACACACACACATATATATACATATACTGAGTGGCCAATTATGCATTCAGAGATCATTATAATCTGGCCATTCAGTGTATTCACACTATTCTATCCACTCTATTACTCTCCACTCCACTGACCACAACACGTCATCCATCCACTACGTTCACTCTGAGTTGGGTTCAATTCAACTCATTCATTTCAGATCAATTCATTTCAGGTCAATTCTACTCTGTTTATTATAGTTTTATTTTTTAAATAAATCTTTATTGTTCATATTATTACAAATGTTTCTCATTTTTTTCCCCTCCATTGCTCCCCTCCACCAGGTTCCCACCCCACCCTCTGCCCTTTCCCCACCCCCCATTGTCCTCATCCATAGGTGCACAGTTTATGTTCAGTCTCTTCCCGCACCCCCCACTCCTTTTCCCTGAGAATCATCAGTCCACTCCCCTTCCATATCTCTGATTCTATTATATTCACCAGTTAATATTGTTATTCAGATTTTTTAATTCCCTCGGTTTTTAGATTTAATTGTTGATAGTTACGTATTTGTTGTTCATAGTTTTTAATCTTTATTTTCTTCCTCTTCCTCAAGAACCCTTTTCAGCAATTCATATAATTCTGGTTTGGCGGTGATGAACTCCTTTAGCTTTTTTTTATTTGTGAAGCTCTAACTGGCCTTCGATTCTGAGTGATCGCTTTTGCTGGGTAGAGTATTTTTGGCTGTAGGTTCCTGCTATTCATCACCTAGACTATTTCTTGCCATTCCTTTCTGGCCTGCATGGTTTTTGTTGAGAAATCAGCTGACAATCCTATGGGTGCTCCTTTATAGGTAACTACCTGCTTTTCTCTTGCTGCTTTTAATATTCTCTCTTTGTCTTTTGCTCTTGGAATTTTAATTATGATGTGTCTTGGTGTGGTCCTCTTTGGATTCCTTTTGTTTAGGGTTCTGTGCACTTCCTGGACTTGTAAGTTTAATTCTTTCACCAGGTGGGGGAAGTTTTCTTTCATTATTTCTTCCAATATGTTTTCGGTATCTTGCTCTCTCTCTTCTACTGGGACCCCCATAATTCTGATGTTGGTTTGCTTGAAGTTGTCCCAGAGGTTTCTTACACTATCTTCAACTTTCTGGATTCTCTTGTCTTCTTGCTTCTGTGGAGGAGTGTCCTCTGGCTCTTTGTGTTCCAAATCTTTGACTTGATTCTTGAGATCTTCCATTCTGTTTTTAGGACTCTGTATATTTTTTACTTCAGACAATGTATTCTTTATTTCTAGTTGATGCCTTTTCATATCCTCATAGGTCTCATTTATTTTATCAACCTTTTCTAGGAAATTCTTGAAAAACCTTATAAGCATGGTTTTGAACTCTATATCCGGTCGCTTTTTGTCTTCCATTTCTTTCGTTCGTGATCTGTTTCATTGTCTCGGCATTTTCGCTACTTCCCTGAGTTGGTAGGGTGGCTTTGTGTGCTAAGGTGTCCTAGATGGTTCAGTGGGTCAGCCTCCCAGTTACCTGATGTAGACACCCTTGGTGCACCCCTTTGTGGACTATGTGTACAGCCTTATTGTAGTTAAATCTTGATTGTTGTTGGTATCACTGGGAGGAACTGACCTCCAGGCCAATTGGCTGTGAGGATCAGCTGTGTCTATGCCAGGAGACAGTCTTATTCGACTAGACTTGGAAAATTATAAAAGCCTCTGTGCTCAGCTTGGATGGGGCGGAGTTTCAGGGTGGAGCCTACAGCCTTGGCTTCTCATCAGCCCTGCCCTATGAGGTTCCTGAGTCTCAGTGTTCCTCAGTGTCTTTAGGTATTCGCTGCAAGCACCTCTGAGAGAAAGGTGCCCTCGAGTTTCGCCCGCTACCAAACAGTCTAGGCTCTCACCCAGTGATCCCGAAACTGGGGTTCAGAGCAGTATGGAGCTTTTGTCTCCTTCCCGCTAAGGCAATCAATCCAGCGGCACAGTCAACACTCCATTCTCTGCGGATAATGTGCTCGCCTCCGGGACTGCCTTTTGCCGCTCCCCTGAGTTTCCGCACTACAGCCCAGACTCCCTCTGTAAGAGCCTGGGTCCCCAGGGTCTAGCCTAGAACTGGGGTTCAGTGCTGTCAGAACTGGGGCTCAACACAGTCCGGAGCTTTTATCTCTTTCCCGCTAGGGAATGCCAGCCAGGCACTCAGCCACCCCTCCTCTCCGGCTCCGTCCTCTCCCCGCGCACACCGTGTCTTTGTACCTTAGGCTTTTACAGCTCCTCTGATTTTTCCTTCTGGTTTTCTCTTTCCTTCTAGTTGTAGAATTTCCAGTCAGTCAATTTTCCTGTAGTTCTGGACAATGTCCATTTTGTATTTTAGTTGTATTTTTTTTAAATTGTTGTATGAGGCTGCAGTTAGGCATTTACCTATGCCACCATCTTGGTTTCTCTCCTAATCTGTTTATTATAATCCAATTTGTTCATTTAGATTTGGTGCCATTTAATCCAATCCAATTGCCAATCAACTCAGTTTAATTAATATAATTTAAGGAAAATTAATTTTGTATGGCTCAGTTTGATTCAATCCAAATCAATTTGATTCAATTCAATTAAGTGCAAGCTCAATGTATTTCAGGTTCAATTCAACTAGATTCAGTTTCATTAAACTAATTCCAATTATTTGCTGCAGTTCATTTGCTGCAGTTCAGTTCGGTGCAGTTGTTTTGTTGAGCACCTTCTGCATGTCAGTATAGTCTGGGCAGGGGTGTGGAGCTGATGCAGTGCAGCTCTTGTGTTCAGGAGTTGGAAGCAGGCAGCACAGAGCCTGGGAGGAGGCTGCATAAAGATGGGGCGAGTGGCCTGAGCAAGCCAGTGAGGCCCCTGGAGGGCAGGAAAGTGGGGTGCTGAGGCTGCACACTGCTCCCCTCCAGGTGTGCGCTACGGACAACCTGCAACCAGTGAGGGGGCGGACGTGCCCTCCAGCAGCGGCAGCTCCTTGGTGACAGTGTCCACAGCCTTGCACCAGGTGTCCCCCACAGGCCTGGAGCCCAGCCACAGCCTGCTGAGCACGGAAGCCAAGCTGGTGAGTGTCCCCCCACCCCACACCCAGGTGGGTGAGAACCCCCAACCCCATCTTCCCTCGGTGGGGAAAAGCAGTCCTCACTTAGCTTGGTTTCCCCTCCAAGGTCTCAGCAACTGGGGGTCCTCTGCCCCCGGTCAGCACGCTGACAGCGCTGCACAGCTTGGAGCAGACGTCCCCAGGCCTCGGCCAGCAGCCCCAGAACCTCATCATGGCCTCGCTCCCCGGGGTCATGACCATCGGGCCCGGGGAGCCTGCCTCCCTGGGCTCCACGTTCACCAACACCGGCGCCTCCACCCTGGTCATTGGTAAGCCGGCGGGAGGGCACAGCCCAAGCGCCTCTGGGACCAGGGCTCTCATTCATGCTCACTGCGTGCTCTGCGCCGCTCTGCGCTGCACGTGATACACACGTAACCAGCGGCCCAGACCTCAGCGGCTCAGGTGGGGGGGCAGACAGGAAACAATGCCTAAGCCACGTAGGCCGTGGGGAAGATGGAGCGGCAGGAGGGGACCCATGTGTTCTAGGCTTTAGGCTTTTCTTTAAAGCCCAGAGGACTTTACTTACAGGAACTATTATAAGGCAGATGGGAGCTGATGGGAGAGGAACGCAAACCTAAGCCCAGGGCCTCGACTGCACGGAACCCAGGGCTCCAGGGAACCCATTAGACCCACCTCCCGCCCATGTAATGAGCCAGAGGCTCAGAGGAGGGGGTGACTTGCCATGAATTAGTGACAGGCCCTAGGGCAAAGGGATTTCCTGTCCACCTCCTCTCCTCCCCCGCCAGCACACTGTCTCTGGGAGGCAGGGGGGGATGGTGCCCCAGGGCCCGGGAGGCAGTGGACATGGTGGCCTGTCTGACTCCTGCCCCTCCTGCTCCAGGCTTGGCCTCCACACAGGCACAGAGTGTGCCTGTCATCAACAGCATGGGCAGCAGCCTGGCCACCCTGCAGCCGGTGCAGTTCTCCCAGCCGCTGCACCCCTCCTACCAGCAGCCGCTCATGTCTCCTGTGCAGAGCCACATGGCCCAGAACCCCTTCATGGCCACCATGGCGCAGCTGCAGAGCCCCCACGGTGAGCACGGGGGGAGGGGACCTCGCAGATACTGTGGCCTGTGTGTGTGTTGGTACAAGTGTGTTTGTGATGGAGGGGGCTCTGAAGGGGCTCTGGAGTGTCTGGGGCCAGAATGTGTTTCCATGTGCCAATACGTGTGGCCATGTGTGTGCTGTGTGAGTGGAAACACATCTAGGTGTTCATCAGTGTTTAGGGGTATGCCCACGTGTGGGCACACAGGCCAGTCTTTGTCTAAACGTTTGGGGCCATATGTATTTCAGAATTAACTATTTTCAGATTTTCAAAGGTTAATATAGGGACCATACTATAGGTTACATAACTCTCCCAGCAGCATTTGGGGTTAACACTGTCACCAAGCCCTACGATTTCTGCAGCAAAAAAGTAGAATCTCACCAGGTAGATTAATAAAGCCCTTGCTGGTTTGGCTCAGTGGATAGAGCGTTGGCCTGAGGACTGAAGGGTCCAGGTTCGATTCCAGTCAAGGGCACATGCCTGGGGTGTGGGCTCGATCCCCAGTAGGGGCGTGCAGGAGGCAGCAGATCAATTATTCTCATCATTGATGTTTCTCTCTCTCCCCCTCTCCCTTCCGCTCTGGAATCAATAAAAACATTTAAAAAGAAATAATAAAAATAGACTTAAATAACCTCACTTCAGGCTCAGGTCAGATTGTGCCACCAAAGCACCAACCTTACGAATTGGGACTTGGGGGTAAAGGGCTGTGTGCATGATTGAGTGCATGCGTTTATGTGGGTGCTGTGGTTTTATCTGTCAAGGGGGAGTGAGTTTTTTCCTGTGTCTGGGGGTGGCTATGAGGTGACATTTGGATTACGTTCAGAGGCATCCTAGCATGGACATGGCTGCCCTCTGTCCTGCAGCCCGTGCACAGGGGCGAGGCCTTCCCCTCTGAGGCCTGTTTAGCCTCCTGCTCCCTTTCACACCTGCTGTCTCAGGTGACAGGCGGAGCTGGGTGTGGGTCCTGGACTTTCCCCGCTTCTCTCAGGGGCTGAGCAGGCCCCGGTAGTTGGGGAGGGCATCCAAACCCTCTACCTGGAGCTCCATTTTGGAAATCAGCCCTGAGTCTCCACCCACTGCCCCACCAGCCATTTCCCAGGCCTCACCCCCACTTCCCCAGAGCACCCAGCCCTGAGGCCCTCCTGGGAGGGGGCCACGTCTGAACCCTCTTCTGTCGCCTCCCTCCTGGCAGCCCTTTACAGCCACAAGCCTGAGGTGGCCCAGTACACCCACACCGGCCTGCAGACCATGCTCATCACCGACACCACCAACCTGAGCGCCCTGGCCAGCCTCACGCCCACCAAGCAGGTAAGGCCCCGGGCTGCCCCGCACCCCCGCGGGCCCCTCCTCAGAGGACACCCTGAGGCTCAGAAGGCGGCTCTGTCCTCCAGGTCTTCATCTCAGATGCCGAGGCCTCCGGCGAGTCTGGGCTCCACACGCCAGCATCTCAGGCCACCACCATCCACATCCCCAGCCAGGACCCCGCCGGCATCCAGCACCTGCAGCCTTCCCACCGGCTCAGTGCCAGCCCCCCCGGTGAGCCTCTCCCTGCGGGCATGGGCACGGGGTGGGAACGACCGGCCGCAGCTGGATAAGGCCGTGACGCCATTTGGCTGGCCCTGCCAGGGCACTAGGCGTGAGTTAAAACATTTGACCCAGTATAGCAGGCTGGCTTTCAAGTTGTTAATTGTGTGTGGCCCACGAGTGTTATATCCAAATGGCCCCGGGCACAAAAACGGCTCCCCACCCCTGATGGGGCAAACTGTGAGCTGGGGGTAATGGGGCAGATGTTGGAGGGACTGGACACTACAGCCTGGCCAAGCTGACACACAACATTAACCACCTCACATGTCTAACTTTTCCACTAAAATGCTGAGGGGTTAATGGCCACTCCCTGGGGGTTAATGACAAGCTCCCACCTCCTCCACCCCAGTGCCTCCAGGGAGGAGTGGGCAGGGTCAAGCAGCTTCCTTTGCCTCCGCAGTGTCCTCCAGCAGCCTGGTGTTGTACCAGAGCTCCGAATCCACCAATGGCCACAGCCACCTGCTGCCATCCAACCACAGCGTCATCGAGACCTTCATCTCCACGCAGATGGCCTCTTCTTCCCAGTAACCATGGCAACCACCTCCCAGGGGCTGGCACCTGAAGCCTGCAAATATCTGCTTCTACAGAGCTGCAGTGTCAGAGGGAGGGCAGCTCAGTGCACAAGGGGGCACTGTGGAGAGCTGGGAGGCAGAGCCTGCTCCTGGCAGGACAGGAGGGCCTGTCCCTGCTGCTCCTGGTAAACCTTGTCACTTCGAAGAGAAGGGGACAGACTCTGGACCCCAGAACAGCCAGCCTGGGCCTCTGGAGAGCCCAGCACTCCCCGCTCAGGACAAAGCTGTGCAGCTGTGCCTCAAGGGGCTCTGAGAGGCCTCAGCCACCCTGCCCCCTTCCTGCTATTAACCCAAGGCCTGCCGTTCCCGCCCAGCCCCTCAGAGAGCATTCCGAGGGGCTGGCCTGCCCAGGCCTGGAGCTCAAGCCCTCGAGGAAGCGAACTGAAGGCACCAGGGCTCTCAGCTTCCCTCTCCCGGGACCCTGGGATCTCCTTTCCTGGGACACTTGTTCCCGAGCAGCATGCCTTCTGTGCCAGCCTGCCGTCTTGCCTCTGCTGAAAAGCCCCCCTCCCCCAAGGCTGGCAAGTGTCCTCGCTCTGTGGGAGCCTGCGACTCTGGGCCTGGTGCTAAGTCCTGGGCAGCAGCTCCCGGGCCTCTGGGGCCTGCAGACCCTTCCCTGGTTTGGAGACGCTGCCGAGCTCAGAAGGCAGAGGCCTGAGCAGCTGGCAGAACAGAGGTGCCCAGAGGGAGAGGAGAGAGACGAGGCCAGCAGAGAGGAGTCCCTGTGTGGACAAGACTGAGGCCTGGGAGTCTGGGGCCTGAGAGACGAGGCGGTCCAGGCAGATGCAGCCCCAAAGAGCCGAGCTCCACCCGAGGAACAAGGTGCCATCACTGGGGCTCCTGCGTCCTCCCCTCTAGACTATGTGAGAACCCGGCCCTTTAGACCAGCGGTCGCCAAACTTTTGGACCTCACAGAGCACTAGTGGTCCAAGGGCCACCAGTTGGTGACCGCTGCTTTGACCACCTCCATCCTGGGACCATGAAGAGCCGCATCCCCTGCAGCTGGCAGCCAGCTAAGGACGAGCCTGTACATTATTTAACTTTTAATAAAGTAAACGAGGAATGTACTGGGAACTTCTTACTTGTCCTTCATTGCCCAGATGGGGTTGGGCAGGCAGAGGGGTGGAGGTGGGCCAGGGGCCGGAGGAGAGATGGGTCCAGCACACACAGACTCTCAGGGGCCACCTGTCGTTCTTTTTTAAAAAACATATATTTTATTGATTTTTTACAGAGAGGAAGGGAGAGAGATAGAGAGCTAGAAATGTCAATGAGAGAAACATTGACCAGCTGCCTCTTGCACACCCCCTACTGGGGATGTGCCCGCAACCAATGTACATGCCCTTGACCGGAATCGAATCCGGGACCTTTCCTTTTATTTTTTTAAAATATATTTTATTGATTTTTTACAAAGAGGAGGAGAGAGGGATAGAGCGCTAGAAACGCCGAGGAGAGAGAAACATCGACCAGCTGCCTCTTGCACAGCCCCTACTGGGGATGTGCCCGCAACAACGGTACATGCCCTTGACTGGAATCGAACCTGGGACCTTTCAGTCTGCAGACCGAGGCTCTACCACTGAGCCAAACTGGTTTCGGCCGAACCCGGGACCTTTCAGTCCGCAGACCAACGCTCTACCACTGAGCCATACCAGTTTCGGCCACCTGTCGTTCTTGCTCTGCTGAATCTACGATGCCAGAATGTTACCTTCACCTTGGCCTTCTGCTCCTTGAATAGGCCTCGTGCACGAAGCCCAGCAAAGCCAGTCCACCAGGCCCGTGACACTCCTGTAAGCCGCAGCTGGGCAGGGACCCTCCTGTGGTGCCGATTTAAAATGTCTCATCAGGATTCAGCACTGCTGGAGGCAGCACCCCATCACTTAGTTACATGCTGGGTCTGACACTTACTTTTCCACAGTCTGGTCGGGAGATGATCGTGTGTGGTTATGTTCCCAAATGTAGAAAGTTCTGGAAAATGAGGGGGGAAATCTCTCCTTTCTCAGACAGTTATATCCAGTATATCCAGTCTACATGGCACTTTGGGCATTGACACCTCAAGGACCTCTTCCTGCATTTTCTTCAGACTGTCACCCACAGCAGGCTGATGATGGGGTGCGATCTCCCCTCACGCACCTCCTCCGACAGCCCTGGGGAGATGGGAGCGCCACCACTCGGCTGTCAGCCTTGACTGACTGGAAGGCTCCACGGACGTCCTGGTTCCACAGTCTGCCCGGCCCCCAGGGAGCACAGGAGGGCGGCCTTATTCAGGCTTCTCACTCCACAACCAAGGCTTTCCCCGACTCATGGGCAAACCCAGTCATGGGCAGAGTCTGGACTCGCCAGCCAAGTCCCTGACGTGGAGAGGGGGGCAGTGCCTAGAAATGCCCGTCCCAGGGGGCACCACGTCCTGGGACCGGTGGGCCCCGCTGGCGCCTGGTCAGTGCGCAGGCGCGGCTGCTGCGCTCTTCGATGGTGGGAGAGGGGAAGCCTCAGTGGCCTTCTTGGCCTTTTTCTTCCGTTTCTTCTTTTTGCTCCCAAGTGGCACAAGGTCTCCGTTGAGCGTGGCGGACTCCTCTTCCTGCTTCCCGGCGGTGGCCCTGCCGGTGATGGTGGTGGCGGCGGTCAAGTCCGTGCTGGCCTCCTTCCTGGCTTTCTTTTTCAACTTCCTTTTCTTCTTCTTTGCTTCTTTTTCCACCGGGGCAGGACCATGGATGGCGGACTCCCGCAGAATGGCAGAGGCTGCCACAGCGGCCTCCTGGCACCGCTGCCACTCCTCCTCGCTGTCCTCACTGCTGCGGGAGAGGGCAGTCTGGGTCAGCTGGGGTTGGGACTGGGCCCCAAAGCTGCCCCCGAAAGCGCCCACGGGGTGGGGGGCAAGTGGAGCTCAGGCGCTGGGTGTGAGGCAGACCAGGGTTCCTGCTTTTCTGCTTCCTAGCTATGTGATCTCATCAGGTAACTTCTCTGACCCTCATGTCTTCATCTATAAAATGGGATCTTCACTGAGCCCAGGCCTCACTAGGATGTCCAAGGAGTGAGCATCTGGCACAACATGGGTGCTCAGAAAGCAGCAACCTCCAGAGCCAGCCCGCGGAGTGTCCTCCCCTGCCCCGGAGCGTCACAGGGCTCCTGTGGGCCGGGCCCGCACCGATCTGCCTGGCTCTCCTGAGACACTGGCCAACACGGAAAGTGGGCAGAGCCGAGGGGCCTTGAGGGGAGGGTGCGTGCCTCACCTGGAGCGGGAAGGCAGGCGCTTTCGGCGGGGCCGGGGAGCAGCTTTCTCCTCGGGGCCTTCGGGGACGGAGGTGAAGAAAAGGCGGAAGCCTAAAACCCACAGGGGCAGAGTCAGCACTGCCAGGCCCCTCTCCTCCCAGGCGCCTCTGCCCTCAGGAGCGCCTAATCCAGAGGCAAAGGCCCAGGAGTCGCTCCCGTCTAACCACAAAATGCGGCCACATGCGCGGAGGGGCACGCTGAGGACGCTGGAGCCGGGGGACGGGGTGTGAGGTGCCAGCAGGCCAGCGCGCCCTTGCGGCTTTTGGGAGTCAGCAGTTGAGCCTCCTGCCTGAGGCAGCTTCCAAAGCAGCCATGAGCCTGACAGGGGACAGACAGGCTCAGACGGGAGAGGCTGTGCAGTGTGGTGGTGGGAGCTCTGCTCAGGGTTAGACAGACGTGGTCATCTCAGGCAAGTGCCTTCATTCCTGAGAGCCTCAGCCTCCCTTACAGTCCCCCCGTAATGGGGGTGTCATACCTGCCTCAGAGCAGGCTGCACGGATGACAGAGGTAATACACCAATACTATTTCCTAGCTCCAGACACACAGGAGATGCTTACCAAATGACAGCAGATATTAACAGGACTAGAGGCCTGGTGCATGAAATTCGTGCACCAGTAGGGTTCCTAGGCCTGGCTGGCAATCAGGGCTGATCAGAGCCTTCTGGCTGCCAGCTGGGGCCTTCCTTCATTCCACGCCACCCCCTGGTGGTCAGCGCACGTCATAGCGAGTAATGGACCTCCCAGTCTCACAGTCCAGCTCCTAAGGGGACACTTTGCACATTAGCCTTTTATAGAGAGAGAGAGAGAAGATAACTACTCACCATCATCCTCCGGGGTGGCTTTCTGTGCCTCAGCCTTTGCTGGTTCCTTCACAGATTCTGAGATGGTAATGGAGCTAAGGAAAGAGGAGATGCTTGATTTAGCATAAAATTTTAAGTACCTACAAAATCTTTTCCAAAAAATTAACACCATTCTTTTTAAGTGTAGGGGATGGAGCATGCAGTCTTAAATGCAAAAGCAGACAGCACATTGGCCTGAAGAATGCTAACACCGCCAAAACCGGTTTGGCTCAGTGGATAGAGTGTCGGTCTGTGCACTGAAAGGTCCCAGGTTCGATTCTGGTCAAGGGCATGTACCTTGGTTGAGGGCACATCCCCAGTGGCAGCTGGTCGATGTTTCTCTCTCATCGATGTTTCTAGCCCTCTATCCCTCTCTCTCCCTTCCTCTCTGTAAAACATCAATAAAACGTAAAAGAATGCTAACACCCACAGCTGTAACTGCTGGGCGGCTCCTGCCAGCCCAAACCGCACGGCTTCATTTGTTTAAACCCCACTTCATCCCAGAAAACGCTGAGGACTTTTAAGATACTCACAGTACAACAGAATAAATACAATTTCAAATAGGAATAAGAGAAAATAAACACCGGAGAGACAGAAATAGCCAAAGCGTAGTGAGGAAGTCCTATAACACTTGCTTTTTGTTGTTGTCCTTTTCAATTTTGATTAAAAACTTTTTTTGAGATAACTGTAAATTGATAAGCAGTTCCAAGAAATAATACAGAGAGATTCCATATACTCTTTCATTTATTTTTGTTTGTTAATCCTCACCAGAGGATATTTTTTGCATTATTTTTTAGAGAGAGTGAAGGGAGAGGGAGAAAAGAGGAGAAAGGAGGAGAGGAAGGAAGGAAAGCAGGGAGGTGGGGAGGGAGAAAAGGAGGGAGAGAAACATCAATGAGGGACAGTCACATTGATTGGCTGCCTCCTGCACAAGCCCTGACTAGGACTGGGGATAGAACCTGCAGCCCAGGTATGTACACGTGACCGGGAATCAAAACCATGACCCTTCAGTCTGGTACACTAACCACTTACCAACATTGGCCAGGGCAAGATTCCATGTACTCTTCACCCAGTTTTCCCTGTGGTAACATGTGCGTAACTGCAGTTCAATATCACAACCAAGAAACGGACATTGATAGAATCCATTGGCCTTCTTGAGGCTTCAGACCTGGGTTTTGAATCCTGGCTGTGTCTCTTTTGGCGAGTGACTTTATCTCTCTAAGCCTGTTACCCATCTGTACACTGGGCGCCCTGCCCCCTTAGGACTGCCACAGGAGCAAATGAGATAGTGGATAGTGGATATCAAGCCCTTAGCACAGAGCCTGGCCACAAGCAGCAGCTCAGTGCACGGCACCTATGACGACAATCACTCATCACAATAAGCAGTAAGTTTCACAGGCCCTCTAACAAAAATAAGCCCTCTCCCCAGAGCTCAGAGCAGGGAGAGCTGCGGGACCAGGATGCCGGTCTCTGGTGAATGCACAGAGGTCACTCTGCACTCCGGAGGGCAGTGCTCTCAGCACTGTCCTCTCAGCAGACACAGCGTGCCGGCGCTTTCTCCTAACCGCCTTCCGCACACCATCCCCAGGACCTCCGCTGGGAAGAGGAAATGGAGACGATGCCACCCATGCCTGACTGACCCTTTATCTTAACAAAATGGCTCGATGTTGGTCCCTTGGAGTATCGGACAATGTCTGTAGACATTTCTGGTTGTCATAACTGCTGGGGGGATGCTACTAGAACCTAGTGGTGGAGGCCAGGCATGCTGTCACCACCCTACAATGCACAGGACAGTCCCACAACCAGGAATTACCAGGCCAAAGGTCAATACGGCCACGGCTGAGAAACCCGGATCTCACACACGGGAAAAACAAAAACTCCCCAGGGAATATCCTGACGCGGTCTGCGCATCCTGCTGGGTTTCCCTGGGGCTTTCCATAGCGCCAGGTGGGCCCTGAACACCCTGAAGACAAACAGTCACAGACTCACTGCTCTCACAGGCTGCAGTGCCAGCTGACCTTCCTAACACGTTTCCCACTTTCTCCAGTTCCGGGCTGGCCCTGTGTCAGGGGGGTTCAGATTGCTGAGCTGTGGTCCAACACTGTCTCGGAAGAGCTTACACGGGGAGAGGGCTCACTTGTTCTTTTTGGTGCCTACTTCAAAATGAAGGACTCCGGCTTAACATCCTCACCTCCCTTTCAGAACCTGCTGTCAATCAGGAATGGATCTAGACCATGTCCATGTTATATTATCAGTCGTCCACGAAACGAAGGACTGTAGCCAAATGAACCCAAAACTCCTGGGTGAGCAGTTACACGGGTGGGTTTACTGCAAGGGCACACAGGAGTGTACAGGCTCCAGGGTTATTCACCTTCTTTGTGGTTAGACCCTTTTCCTGGTCACACTTTGGACTAGTATTCCTTGATGCCTATTTTAGAAGTGCTGAGCTGGATCTTTATGAATTACTGGAGGCCTGGTGCACAAAATTCATGCACGGGTGGGGTTCCTAGGCCTGGCTGGCAATCAGAGCTCAATGGGGCTGTCTTGCCCAGGCCTAATTGGGGCCGAGCCTGCCGGGGCTTGCCAGTTTCCGGCTGCCAGATGGGATCTGCTGGACAGGGGGAGGGACCCCAGGAGGTTGGCTGGCCGTGGGAGGTTGGGTGTGGGAGTGCAGACCACCAGGGATCATCTGCTCCCTGGTGGTCAGTGCGCATCATAGGGACTGGTTGACTGGTCGTTTGGTCTTAACGGTCGCTTAAGCTTTTACTGATATTCTCAAATATAAGAAAGACCTGGCACAGGGCCTGACATACAGAGCGGGCCCTCACAGTAATTCTGTCTGTCCCTTGCCCTTTTGTGAATGGGCTCTTGCTTCTGTGGTGCCTCTTATCCCATGGGAGCCGGACAACACAGAGCTTAAGAGCAAGGCCTTTGGCGCTGGCTGGTCTGACTCAGTAGACAGAGTGTCAGCCTGCAGACTGAAAGGTCCCAGGTTTAATTCCGGTCAAGGGCACATGCCAGGTTACCAGCTTGATCCCCAGTAGGGGGTGTGAAGGAGGCAGTCAATCAATGATTCTCTCTCATCATTCATGTTTCTGTTTCTCTTTCTCTCCCTCTCTCTCTCCCCCAACCCCAAACCCTTCCTCTAAGGAATCAATAAAAATTAATTAAAAAAAAAAAAAAAAAAAGCAAACACACCTGGCTTTGAGTCCCAGATGTGCTCCTTCCTCTCTGTGACGCCAGCAGATGCTGCTTTTCACAAAGAGCCTCTGTCTCCTCGTCTAGAGAATGACAGGACCTGCGCGGCCAGGTGGTTTGGAATGCAATGAGGTGACATATGCCACATGCTTGCCACGGGGTTGGCTTGTATGCAGTGAGCTCCCAGCCCATATGAGCCTTACTGTTCCAATGACTGAGGGTGGGGGAAGAGAAGCTATGCTTTTCGTTACCTGTCCAGCAGGTCTCCCAGCTTCTTGGCCACGTAGGCTCGGAATTCGGGGGTGGTCTGAAGCTCATTGCCATCTTGTTCGTGCTCATCCACCTTATGCCTACAACACACACATAAGACCTCACTTTCTGCCAGCTCAGCAGCTACCCCCATGAGGGCAGGGACCACATGTGTCTCGTTCACCCTGTTATTCCTTGACTTAACCCAGCACTGACATACAGCAGGGGAAATATTTGTTAATGAATGTATAAACCTGGACCCAAAGTGCGCAATACCTGAGGCTCGGCTGGGCAGTTGGCAACTGATTATTTGTAGCATCTGTGAAAATAATGAAAATTGAGGTATTGATAGAGGAAATGACAATAATATATCCTTTGTATGCCACTCATGATTTTAAGTGACTTACATTTATAACTCATTGACTCTTCCCAACAATCCCATTACAGGGATCACCATTATCTCCACTTGGCAGATGACACAAAAACCCCACAAGTATTGATATTTCTATATATACATATATATAATAAATAATAAGTGTGGGGAAGGAAAATAAATCAGGGGAGGGCGGTAAGAAGCCTACCTATGGGAAGTGCAGTGTGGCAGGACAGCAAGAAAGGAGAAACAGGCAGGGAATAGATTACAAAAGGGCTTATAAGTCCTTTTAAACAAAAGCAGGGGTTTTATTTTTATTTTATTTTTACTCCTCACCCGAGGATATTTTTCCACTGATTTTTAGAGAATGGAAGGAGGGGGAGAAGCAGAGATGAACTCATCAATTGGTAGAGGCAGAGGCATGTGACCTTGACGGGAATTGAACCCAAGACCCTTCAGTCCGCAGGCCGACCCTCTATCCACTGAGCCAAACCAGCTAAGGCAAACGCAGGAGTTTTATTTTATTTTATTTTAAAATATAGCTGAAACGGGTTTGGCTCAGTGGTAGAGCGTCGGTCTGCAGATTGGAAGGTCCCAGGTTCGATTCCGGTCAAGGGCATGTATCTTGGTTGCGGGCACATCCCCAGTATGGGGTGTGCAAGAGGCAGCTGATCGATGATTCTCTCTCATTGATGTTTCTAACTCTCTATTCCTCTCTCTTTCTCTCTGTAAAAAATCAATAAAATATATTTTTTAAAATATTTTTATTGATTTCAGAGAGGAAGGGAGAGGGAGAGATAGAAACATCAATGATGAAAGAGAATCACTGATTGGATGCCTCCTGTACACCCCACACTAGGGATAAAGCCCAAAACCTGGGTATGTGCCCTGATGGGGAATCGAACCGTGACCTCCTGGTTTACCAGTATAGGTCAACGCTTAACACAGCCATGCCAGCTGGGCTAAAGTAGGTTTTAAACCATGCTTTACCATGGCCTGCTCTGGCAGTCTGTATAGGTTGGATTCCTTCTCAGAATAACGTTTTAAATTTTAAAAAAACAAAACACAAAACACACACACACACACACACAGAGGCCCTAGCTGGTTTGGTTCAGTGGATAGAGCCTTGGCCTAGAAACTAAAGGTCCCGGATTCAATTCTGGCCAAGGGCACATGCCCAGGTTGCTGGCTACATTCTCAATAGGGGGGTGCAGGAGGCAGCTGATCAATGATTCTCTCTCATCACTGATGTTTCTATCTCTCTCTCCCCTCTCTCCTCCTCTCTGAAATCAATAAAAATATATTTAAAAACACATACACAAATAGGACTACAAAAAAACACACACAATTACGTATATTGAAATTCAGTTACCATAACAGTAAAACTGCAATCCTGGCATACTAATATGTGTGCTTCCTTTTTAATGCATTAAACAAGATCTAGAGATTCTTTTTTAAATATGTATTTTTTAGCCAAAGCCGGTTTGGCTCAGTGGTAGAGCGTTGATCTGCGGACTGAAGGGTCCCAGGTTCGATTCCTGTCAGGGGCATGTACATTGGTTGCGGCACATCGCCGGTAGGGGGTGTGCAAGAGGCAGTCGGTCGATGTTTCTCTGATGTTTCTCTCTCATTGACGTTTCTAGCTCTCTATCTCTCTCCCTTCTTCTCTGTAAAAAAATCAATAAAATATAAAAAAAATAACCATTTAAAATATGTATTTTTTAAATTGATTTGAGAGGGGATAGAAACATCAATGTTGAGAGAGAATCATTGATAGGCTGCTCCAGCATGCCCCCTACTGGGAATCGAGTCTGCAAACCCCATGTGCCCTGACCTGGAATAGAACTGTGACCTTCTGGTTCATAGGTGAAAGGAAGATCAACCACTGAGCCACACCAGCGGGGCTAGAGATTCTTTAGGGTCTAAAAATTATTGTAGCCGAAACCCGTTTGGCTCAGTGGACAGAGCATCGGCCTACGGACTGAAAGGTCCCAGGTTCGATTCCGGTCAAGAGCATGTGCATTGGTTGTGGGCACATCCCCAGTGGGGGGTGTGCAGGAGGCAGCTGATTGATATTTCTCTCTCATCGATGTTTCTAGCTTTCTATCCCTCTCTTTTCCTCTCTGTAAAAACTAAATAAAATATATTTTTAAAAATAAAAAAATAAAATTTATTGTTACTTTAAAGTAGGAATGAATGTAAATTACTTTTTCCAATATTTATCTGCAAATCTGTAATGGAGTAAGAAAATCCGTGACTTTTGCCAGGGCAAAGTACCAGGTGTTGTCAAAGCTACTTGTGGCTTGAGGCGCACAGGAAAGGAGGATGGGGAGGGATGCTAAATTTCAGAGGTTAATGAAAGTACAGGGGGAGCCGAAACCGGTTTGGCTCAGTGGTAGAGCGTCGGTCTGCGGACTGAAAGGTCCCGGGTTCGATTCCGGTCAAGGGCATGTACCTTGGTTGCAGGCATATCCCCGGTGGGGGGTGTGCAAGAGGCAACTGGTCGATGTTTCTCTCTCATCAACGTTTCTAGCTCTCTCTCTCTCCCTTCCTCTCTGTAAAAAATCAATAAAAATATATTTAAAAAAAAAAAAAGTACAGAGGAAATGTCTCCCCATTCCACATCCATGTACTGATGAGTTTTGGACGTACTCCCGCGAGGCCAGGGAGTCCGGTCAGAGTTAGCCTTGGACTCGGCTCCCCGCAGCCCCGGCGGGAAGGTGTTGCGGGCGGAGGAAGGGTGGATGCGAGAACCCCTCAGCGGCCGTCGCAGTCATTTCCGAGGTGGCGGGCTCCCCGTGTGACGCCCGCGGGAGCCGAGCCAAGAGGCACTCTGGTGCCTCGGTTTCCCTGAATGGGATCATGAAACAACCCGCTTCCAGTCCCGGGAGCTCTCGCGGGAAAGAAGTCGAGTCCCCGAAGTCTCCTTCTCACCATCCTCCCTCAGCCCCCGGGGAAGACCCTCCGCCCCTCGGCCAGGCTGCAAGAACACGGTCCCTACCGGCTCTTCGCTTCTCCGGCGCCTCCGGGCGCCGCTCCAGGCCCCAGGCCGGCACCGCCGCCGCGCGGCACCGCGCCAGCTCCTCGGCGTCACTGCTGCCGCTGCTGCTCTCCACGTCGCTCGTGGAGCCTCTGGGCGCCGTCATCTTGAACCACCGCAAAGGGTTGTGGGAGCTCCTCCAATAGGGTTACCTCTCCACGACCCCACGTGAGAGCGGAGGAGTGCAGGGCATTGTGGGGATTGTAGTTCTCACTCGCAGGCCGCTGATGGTCATTGATTTCTTGTGGGAGTTCCCACAAAGTAAGAGTTTAGAAGTGCCAAAGAAATCAACTGCTCCATCCTTTAATTTTTTTAAATATATTTTATTGATTTTTATAAAATACATTTTTATTGATTTTTTTACAGAGAGAAAGAGAGCTAGAAACGTCGATGAGAGAGAAACATCGACCAGCTGCCTCTTGCACACCCCCCACCGGGATGTGCCCGCAACCAATGTACATATCCTTGACCAGAATCGAACCTGGGACCTTTCAGTCTGCAGACCGATGCTCTTCCACTGAGCCAAACCGGTTTCGGAAATTTTATTGATATTTTAAAATATATATTTTATTGATATTTTACAGAGAGGAAGAGAGAGGGATAGAGAATTAGAAACATCAGTGAGAGAGAAACATCGATCAGCTGCCTCCTGCACCCCCCCCCACTGGGGATGTGCTCGCAACCAAGATATATGACCTTGACCGGATTCGAATCTGGGACCCCTCAGTCAGCAGGCTGACACTCTGTCCACTGAGCCAAACCAGTTTCTGTTCCATTCTTTAATTGGTAAATAAAATGAGACATTCAGAGGGAGGAAATTGTCTAAGATCATACAGGAGTTAATGACAAAACCAGGGTTAACACCCAGGTTTTGATTCAATTTATTTTCTTTTTTTTTCTCTCTTTTTTTTTGATTCAATTTATTTTCAATATTATTCATTTATTCCAGGAATTGTGAAATCCACCTGAGAATCAGAAACAACTTAGAAAACCTGTTAAAATGCAGCCCGAGGTGGGATAAGGATACGTATGTAATAATTAATAAAGAAAAATGAAACCAGACTAAGTGTGGCTCAATGGTTGAGCATTGACCTATGAACCAGGAGGTCACAGTTCAATTCCCAGTTGGGGCACATGCCTGGGTTGCAGGCTCAATTCCCTGTGTGGGGCGTGTAGGAGGCAGCTGATCAATGATTCTCATCATTGATGTTTCCATCTCCCTCTCCTCTCTGAAATCAATAAAAATATCCTATATAATAAAAGCCTAATATGCTAAATGTCTGGTCGTCTGGTTGTTTGTTCAACCAATTAAAGTGTAATATGCTAATGATATGCTAAGGCCACTCAACTACTTGCTATGACATGCACTAACCACCAGGGGGCAGATGCTCCAACTGGTAGGCCTGCTGCTGGGGTCTGGCTGAAGGGACTGAGCAAGACAGGCTGGACAAGCCCTGGAACCCTCCCACAGTCCCTCCCTGGCTGGCCAACCTCCAGCATCTCTCCTTGGCCCTGATCATGCACTGGTGGGGTCCCTTGGACTGGCCTGCACCCTCTCACTATCCAGGACCCCTTGGGCAATGTCGGAGAGCCAGTTTTGGCTCAATCCCTCAGACCTGGCCAAGGGACCCCACTGGTGCACCAGGTCTCTAGCATATTTTTTTTTTTAAATGGTGTCAAAACAAGCCAGAGAAAAATCATTTGGGCAAAAATCAAAAAAGGATCCCAAGACAAATTTATAAAAAATGTTCCTTTATTAACTTTTGGTCAAGAATATGTTTGTATATTTTCAGAAAACAACTCCGAGACCATGTGGATTCCGGCAACAGAGAGGAATTGACCATAAAGACAGAAGAGAAGAAGTCCAGAGATGGAAGATGCTGACGACGCCTTGCCATAATAGCAGTCAGCAGCTGTGTATCACTGCAGGATGCCCAGGACCAAACCAGAGAGGGTTGGACCTGCATTACCACCATTTGTCCACATCCAGAACTGAAATATCATTTTTACATAAGGAACTGTTTGACATTGAAATTGGGTCTCAAAAGAACTGTTGGCCCAGAAAGAAACTCACTACAGATTGATTCATATGCCTTTCAGCATAACCATTATTGCTTATCTCATTTTCGATTCTTATAAGTATATTTCCAGTAGGACATGATCTCACTCATTTAGGGGAAATGGTGACAACATAGACTGATGAACAAGAACAGACCCAGAGATAAGGAGCCATGGGTCAGACTGTTGGACCTCAAAGAGAGGGTGGGGATAAAAGGGAGAGATCAACCAAAGGACTTATGTGCATATATATGAGACTAACCAGTAGTCAAAGACAATAGGGGGGTGGGGACATGAGTGGGAGGGGTGGGTGATTGGAATGGAGGGTTGAGGACAAATATATGATACCTTCATCAATAAATAAATTAAAAAAAAGAAATGCAGAGCCTTGATTCAGCTTAGTCTTACTGAATCACAATCTGCAGTTAAGTAAGTTCTCCAGGTGATTAGAACACACAGGAAAGTTTGAGATCCATTATCCTAGGTGATTCTTCTGCGTAGTTGGGTTTGGGAAACAATGGTAGTTTTCTAGCTCAGGACTTCTCCAAAGTTTCTCATCTTAGAAACTTTTATTTATTGATTTTTATTGATTTTGGAGAGGAAGGACAGAGAGACATAGAAATATCAATGATGAGAGAGAATCATTGATCGGCTGCCTCCTACCGATTGAGCCCACAACTCAAGCATGTGCCCTTGACCACAATCAAACCCAGGACCCTTCAGTCCTCAGGCTGATACTCTATCCACTGAGCAAACCATCCAGGGCAACATTGGAAACTTTAAAATAGTGACTCCTAAGAACCAGCAAGACCAAATCATTAGAATCTCTGTGGTTACATGGAACACTCCACTATGAAGGATGAACAAAATCTGTTTTGTCTTTGGATTGCTTTTTATCATGTTTTATCTTTGAAGCTGACTGTGCTAAAATTTAAAAAATTCATTATTATTATTTTTTAATAAATCTTTATTGTTCATATTTTTACAAATGTTCCTCATTTTCCCCCCTCCATTGCTCCCCTCCACCAGGTTCCCACCCCACCCTCTACCCTTTCCCCACCCCCCACTGTCCTCATCCATAGGTGCACAGTTTATGTTCAGTCTCTTCCCACACACACCACTCCCCTTTTCCCCAAGAATAGTCAGTTCACTCTGCTTCCATACCTCTGATTCTATTATATTCACCAGTTAATATTGTTCATCAGGTTTTTTAATTCCCTTGGTTTCTAGATTTACTTGTTGATAGTTATGTATTTGTTGTTCATAATTTTTAATATTTATTTTCTTCTTCTTCCTAAAGAACCCCCTTCAGCAATTCATATAATTCTGGTTTGGCGGTAATGAACTCCTTTAGCTTTTTAAATCTTTATTTGTGAAGCTCTTTAACTGGCCTTCAATTCTGAGTGATCACTTTGCTGGGTAGAGTATTTTTGGCTGTAAGTTCTTGTTATTCATCACCTAGAATATTTCTTGCCATTCCGTCTGGCCTGCATGGTTTCTGTTGAGAAATCAGCTGACAATCCTATGGGTGCTCCTTTATAGGTAACTACCTGCTTTGCTCTTGCTGCTTTTAATATTCTCTCTTTGTCTTTTGCTCTTGGAATTTTAATTATGATGTGTCTTGGTGTGGTTCTCTTTGGATTCCTATTGTTTGGGGTTCTGTGCACTTCCTGGACTTGTAAGTCTAATTCTTTCACCAGGTGGGGTAAGTTTTCTTTCACTATTTCTTCCAATATGTTTTCAGTATCTTGCTCTCTTTCTTTTCTTCTGGAACCTCCATAATTCTGATGTTGGTTCGCTTGAAGTTGTCCCAGAGGTTTCTTACATTATCTTCAACTTTCTGGATTCTCTTGTCTTCTTGCATCTGTGGAGGAGTGTCCTTTGGCTCTTTGTGTTCCAAATCTTTGACTTGATTCTTGAGATCTTCCATTCTGTTTTTAGGACTCTGTATAATATTTTTTATTTCAGACAATGTATTATTTATTTCTAGTTAATCTATTTTCATATCTTCATAGGTCTCATTTATTTTATCGGCCTTTTCTAGGAAATTCTTTAAAAACCTTATAAGCGTGGTTTTGAACTCTATATCCAGTTGCTTGTTGTTTTCTATTTCTTTCATTTGTGATCTGTTTCCTTGTCTTGGCATTTTCGCAGCTTCCCTGAGTTGGTAGGGTGGCTTTGTGTGCTAAGGTGTCCTAGATAGTTCAGTGGGTCAGCCTCCCAGTTATCTGAGGTGCACACCCTTGATGCACCCCATTGTGGACTGTGTGTACAGCCTTATTGTAGTTAAGTCTTTTTTTTTAATGTATTTTATTGATTTTACACAGAGAGGAATTGAGAGGGACAGAGAGTTAGAAACGTCGATGAGAGAGAAACACGGACCAGCTGCCTCTTGCACACCCCCTACTGGGGATGTGTCCGCAACTAAGGTACATGCCCTTGACCGGAATCGAACCCGGGACCTTTCAGTCCGCAGGCTGACGCTCTATCCACTGAGCCAAACCGGTCCCAGCTGTAGTTAAGTCTTGATTGTTGTTGATATCACTGGGAGGAACTGACCTCCAGGCCAACTGGCTGTGAGGATAGACTGTGTCTATGCTGGGAGACAGCCTTGTTCAACTAGACTTGGAAAATTGCAAAAGCCTCTGTGCTCAGCTTGGATGGGGTAGAGCTTCAGGGTGGAGCCTACAGCCTTGGCTTCCCATCAGTCCCACCCTATGAGGTTCTTGAGTCTCAGTGTCCCTCAGTTCTTGCTGCAAACACCTGTGAGAGAAAGGTGGTCTCCATCAGGGTCGGGTGCGGCCAGGCCCGGAGCAGCGGCTGCCAGGCTGGGAGCGGCCAGGCCCGGAGCAGCAGGGTCGGGTGCGGCCAGGCCCGGAGCAGCGGCTGCCAGGCTGGGAGCGGCCAGGCCCGGAGCAGCAGGGTCGGGTGCGGCCAGGCCCGGAGCAGCGGCTGCCAGGCTGGGAGCGGCCAGGCCCGGAGCATCAGGGTCGGGTGCGGCCAGGCCCGGAGCAGCGGCTGCCAGGCTGGGAGCGGCCAGGCCCGGAGCATCAGGGTCGGGTGCGGCCAGGCCCGGAGCAGCGGCTGCCAGGCTGGGAGCGGCCAGGCCCTGAGCAGCAGGGTCGGGTGCGGCCAGGCCCGGAGCAGCGGCTGCCAGGCTGGGAGCGGCCAGGCCCTGAGCAGCAGGGTCGGGTGCGGCCAGGCCCGGAGCAGCGGCTGCCAGGCTGGGAGCGGCCAGGCCCGGAGCAGCAGGGTCGGGTGCGGCCAGGCCCGGATCAGCAGCAGCCAAGTCCAGAGCAACTAGGTCGGGAGCGGCAGTGGCCAGACCCGGAGCAGCTGGTTGTGGTATGAACGAGAGCAACAGAGGCCAGGCCCGGTGCAGCCAGGCCCGAAACAGCTCGCTCCTCGCCTGCCCCTGCCCCAAGGCTGCCTCTCAGACACGGCTGGAGACTTTGGCGGGAACTTGAGGGTCTGCTGAATCAAGTGATGAAGGCTTAGATCTGGATGTGTTGAGTTAGTATAGCGCTGGGGTGTTGATCTGTAAGCGCCTTGGGTGGGGCCTGGATGAGGTTGGTTGAACTATTTGGAAATGTCTGTTGTCTGAAGTATATCATTGGGCATGTGGAGGTATTATTATGTCTGTTGTCTGAAGTATATCATTGGGCATGTGGAGGTATTATTGATATGAGAAAACGCTAAGTAACTGATTTACTATCTGAAAAGGGATTTACTATCGAGGAAAGGGAGGGAGGAAGAGACTAAACATATACTGTGCACCTATGGATAAGGACAGTGGGGGATGGGGAGGGGGTGGAGGGTGGGGTGGGAACCTGGTGGAGGGAGGAGGAAATGAGGAACCTTTGTAATACTATGAACAATAAAGATTGGTAAAAAAAAAACCAAAAAAAAAAAAAAAAAAAAAAAAAAAGAAAGGTGCTCTCGAGTTTCGCCCAATACCAGACAGTTTAGTCTCTCCCCCAATGAGCCTGGAACTGGGGTTCAATGCAGTTGGAAATGAGGTTGGAAGTGGAGTTCAAAGCAGTCTGGAGTTTTTGTCTCCTTCCCGCTAGGTCAATCCAGTGGCACAGTCAACAGTCCATCCTCTGTGCGCATTCACATGCACACCTCCGGAGCTCTGCCTTTTGCCGCTCCCCTGAGTTTCCGCTTTACAGCACAGATTCCCTCCGTATGAGCCTGGGTCCCCAGGGTCTTGCCCAGAACTGGGGTTCAGTGCAGTTGAAACTTGGGTTCAGCACAGTCTGAAGCTTTTATCTCCTTCCCCCCTAGGGAACATCAACCAGACAGTCAGCCGCCCCCTCCCCTCCGACTCCGTCCTCTCCCCACGTGCGCACCGTGTCTCCGTACAGATCCTCTGATTTTCCTTTTGGTTTTCTCTTTCCTTCTAGTAGAATTTCCAGTCAGTCAACTTTCCTGAAGTTCTGGATAATGTCCATTTTGTATTTTAGTTGTATTTTTTGAAATTGTTGTGTGAGGCTGCAGTTAGGCATTTAACTATGCCGCCATCTTGGTTTCTCCTTCAAAATTGTTATTTTTAAATTAAGGTTTTATATGTGTACATATCTTACCATTGCTCCCCCCTCCCAATCTCATGCATGCCCTCCCTCCCCAGAGTTTTGCATCCATTGGAAAAATTTAAAATTTTTATTAAAATAAACTTCCTGGCTTGTGCTTTTCTACTATGAAAGAGAGGAAGGTGACTAATTCTTTGAAACACGAACACATACACACACACACACACAAGTATGTCCATTACCTACAATGTGAAGGGTACAAAGATGGGAAGGGCAGGGTCTAGCCTATCTACCCCAGGGAAAGGAGCCACTCTATTCCCCATTCCCCTGAAGGCAAAAAGAGGTGGGAATTAGGCAGATTACATGGATACATTTCTGAGAACCAATCATAAGATGCATTTTATATTCTACTAGTGGCCCGGTGCATGAAATCATGCGTGGGTGGGGTCCCTAGGCCTAGCCTGCAATCAGGCCCATCTTCCACCCGGTTGCCAGTCCCCAGTCCCTCCCCGCAGCTGCCGCCAGCCAGCCAGTTCCCCTCACCAGCCCCCCACCTCATAGTGACTGTTCAAGCGGTCATTCTGGCATTACACTTATGGTCACTGGCCTTTTATTATATAGGATTGAAAGTGAGGAGGGTGAGAAGTACCACAACACAGAGTATGGCCCCAGCCCCTGGCAGGTTGTAGACAATGGTGATGACCACTTTGAGGCTCAAAGGATTAAGCAATAACCACTAGGACAGCATTTGCACCAGTGGAAAGAAATTAAAACTATCCAAAAGAGAATAAACAAAGGTTATTTATTCCCAACATCCCCGCATTTGGCAGACTTGAAGACAAGCAATGGGAGAGTTTTATAGTGGGAAAGAGAGAAGGCCTGAGGTGTGCTGACTGAGGTGGACTCTCTGGAAGCAGGATGTCATCCTATCTGATTGTTAGAGAGGTTATTCGGTTTCCTCTGGTTGGTCCTGAGTTGAAAGATAGGGGGGAGGGGAAGGGAGGTTAAGGAAACTGGCAGTTATTGACCAAGTCCTGACGATTTTGTGTTGATTGCTGCACGGGTTGTGGTTTAGCTTCCCAAAGTGGTGGCTGCAGAGATTGTGGGTCAGAATTCTATTGTCATATGTGGTCTGTTCATTTGTATTGTGGACGAAAGGGGCCACATGCTAACCTGACAGACGGAGGGGAGGCCTGCATGGTGGTCTTGAAAATTCAGAGACCTAAAGTAACCACAAAGGATGGCCTGAAATTAAACTTTAACTAAAAGAAGTTATGGTGGGTAATTATCTCCTAGGCTGGTATCTTCACCGACAAGGTCAACCTTTACCTTAACTGGACCTATCTCTTTGCATTTATAATAACCCTAGAGGCCCGGTGCACAAAATTCATGCACGGGGGTGGGGAGGTGCCCCTCAGTCCAGCCTGCACCCTCTCCAATCTGGGACATCCCTCTCACAATCCAGGACTGCTGGCTCCCAACCGCTCCCCTGCCTGCCTGCCTGATTGCCCCTAACCACTTCTGCCTGCCAACCTAATCACCCCCTAACCACTCCCCTGCCAGCCTGATTGATGCCTAACTGCTCCCCTGCCAGCCTGATTGCCCCTAACTGCCCTCTCCTGTAGTCCTGAGTCCCCCCCAACTGCCCTCCCCTGCTGGAATGATCACCCACAACTACCCTCCCGTGCTGGCCATCTTGTTGCAGGTCATCTTGTGTCTACATGGGACGGCCATCTTTGTGTGTTGGAGTGATGGTCAATTTGCATATTACCTCTTTATTATATAGGATACACTTAAAATGTCTGGGTAACTGGTAACTTCCCTTTTTCTGGACCCCTTGGGGCACAACCTAATGTGCCTGGGTTCCAGGATGTAGACCACAAATTCCTTTATTATCATATTCATTGTTCTTGCATCCACCTGAGTATATGTCTATCATTTTACTTTTTATCCAATCCCAAGGGTTAACCCCACCTCCACTTTGCTTTCTTCTGCCTCTCTAGTCTAACACTAATGGATTTCATGTAACCCACCTACGTCCCTTCCTTTGATTGTGATAGATTAAATAGAGAAGGGAACCGGAGACCAGGATGGCAGGACACAGGCTTTATTGGAGGGAAGAGCACTCCTGCCGGCTGCTTCCAGAGAGAGAGGCGGAAGAGAGTGAGGGCCGGGGTACAAGCTCCTTTTAGGATAGGGGATGGGGCTTAGGACACTCAGCACATGCTGATTGGTGATTAGGGACCTAGGGACTTAGGATTCGGGGGGGCTTAGGGTATTTGGCAGGTGCTGATTGGTGGTTCAGAGCTCAGGAATGTCTGGCTGCAGGTGGGGTTTACTTCTTTCCATCAACTAGAGGAAAGGAGGATCCATCAGATTGCAATGTATAAATATCGATGTAACCTGCCTTTCTCCGGAGCATTATCTCAATTTCTTGAGGTTCTGCTTCCCAGCAATTGTCCACAGTTTGGCTCAAATAAACCCACAAAAATTCTTTACAGGTTTGAACGTTTTTTATGTTAAAGTATATCTAATCTCTCACACTCTCCTCATTCTTCCACTGCAGGGAGGGCTGGGGTAACTCTTTACAAAGCTGGTGAAGACATGGGACCCTCAGCGGCGAGCTGACAGAGTGACTGACAGGGTGAATCCTGGGTTAGAGGGCAGGAAGCCCAGAGAGGGTCCCCCGGGGAAGGCAGCAGGGCAGAAAGGGGAAATCTGTGTCTCTCTTCTTGGACAGGATGAGGGTGTCGCTGTCCTTGATGCCGTAGCTCCCCAACGCCGACCAGTCCTGCAGGACCTGGCCCAGGAACAGCAGCTCCTGCTGCTTCCGGAGCAGCCCCTGCCTGTCTTCTATCTGCTGCTTCAGGCCCAGCACGTAGCTGTCGGGGTCGATGGCGTAGGCGTGGCTCCCGCCTTCCGGGTTCTTCACGAAGACCTGGATCTCCGGGGGGATGGTCTCCAGCAGGTAGACGCGCGTGTCGCAGAATATCCCGAACTTGGCCAGGGAGCCGCGGCTGCTGAGGAGCTTCCGCTCGCCGCCGGGAGTCTGGAAGGACAGACGCTGCTGCACGCCCGAGGAGCACGGTCCCCGCCAGATCTTCTCTTTAACCTTCCTTATGGGGTCATACGGGTTCACCGTGAGGACGCAATCCGGGCGGCCCCCCTGCTCCACGGTCAGCTGGATGTCTCGTGCCTTCTGCAAGAGAGAGGAGAGGGTGGAGTGACCACGCTCCTCTGTCTGACGTGCCACAGTCCCCCTTACCGGCCCTCATCTTCCCAACAGCAGCAAACGTTCAGGGAGTGCCAGCCGCCGTCCAGGCCCTGTGCTGGCGGGTGCCTTTTATTCTCTTCCTAATGCATTTTATTCTCACGGCAGCCCTAGCAGGGGGTGGTTCTCCTCGTATCCCATTTTACAGATGAGGACATTGTGGACAAGAAAGGTGAAGCGGCCGGGACTGGTTTGGCTCAATGGATAGAGCGTCGGCTTGGGGACTGAAGGGTCCCGGGTTCGATTCCGGTCAAGGGCATGTACCTTGGTTGCGGGCATATCCCCAGTGGGGGGTGTGCAGGAGGCAGCTGATCGATGACTCTCTCTCATCGATGTTTCTAACTCTCTATCTCTCTCCCTTCTTCTCTGTATAAAATCAATAAAATATATTTTTTTTAAAAAAGAAAAAAAAAAGAAGGGTGAAGCGGCCCAGTCAGCATGGCTCAGTGGTTGAGCATTGACCAGGAGGTCAGGGTTCAATGGCCGGTTAGCACATGTGCCCAGGTTGTGGGCTCGATCCCCAGTAGGGGCACGCAGGAGGCAGCCAATCAATGATTCTCTCTCATCATTGATGTTTCTATCTCTTCTTTCCTCTCAGAAATCAATAAAAATATATATTCTGTACAATAAAAGGCTAATATGCAAATAGATCGAATGGCAGAGCACCCAAACAACTGGTCGCTATGATGTGCGCTAACCGCCAGGGGACATGCAAGGGGCTGCCAGCAGACAGGGGACCAGGGGCCATGGTGGGAGGGGCTGGGTGGGGGGCACAGAGGATGGGCTGAGACCAGCCTCTCAGCCCACAGTTCCTTTCATGGTGCATGAATTCGTGCACTGGGCTCCTAGTGTTTGTATATATATGTGTGTGTGTGTAATATATATATATATATATATATAGAGAGAGAGAGAGAGAGAGAGAGAGAGAGAAAGGGTGAAGTGGTTTACTACCTCACAGAGGTAGTAAGGAGTAGAGGAGACATTTGAACCTGCTCCAACATCAGAGGCCACACTCAAGGGCCTGAGAATCCCAGGTGGCTGAAGGACACACCTGGAAGGTGCTGAGGAGGCCTGGTCCTCTAGTTGATCCTTTCTAGAAGGAACAGAGGCCCAGCGTAGTCAAGATAAAAATCTTTGCACGATGGTTTGTCTAGTTAGGAAAAACCCAGAGGCGTACACGCTTCAGCCCACCTGTGGGCTCATTCGGCTGGTGGCCTCCAGTCTGTCATCCTGCACCTTGTCAGAGAGCCTCTGGATCCACTCTGCCCCTCCTCCAAGCAGGTCTGCTTTTGTTCCATCACACACCTGCAGTCCTGTGGCCTCTCTCGCCACCAAACCCCTCTCTCCCCACCTGACCCTCTACCTGGACGGAGTGCCCTCTGTTCTTAGTGTCTATATCCTTCCCTGGCTTTTTATTTTTATTTATTTTTACTTTACTAGAGGCCCAGAGTACGAATTTGTGCACTGCTGGAGTTCCGCTGGGTGGCCTAAGGGATCAGATGGAAACCTGCAATTCAAGGCCGCCTGCAGCTCCTGCCTGCTCCTCCCACCCATCCCAGCCCCACTGTGCCTGCCACAGGCTCGTTCCCAATCAGTCCCCATTGGGAGAGGCTCACACTGCCGCACTCACCAGCCATGAGCCCTGTGTCTGGCGTCCTCCCAAGGGAGTGGCCTGTGGGATTGGGCTGAAACCGGCTCTCTGACATCCCCTGAGGGATCCCAGATTGTGAGAGGGCACAGGCCAGGCTGAGGTATCCCATCGGTACACCATCGGGCAGGGGAGGGACCGTGGGAGGGCTCCAGAGTGTGTCCAGTCCTGATAGGCCGGACTCCAGCAGCAAGCTGACCTACAGGTCAGAGCATCTATCCCCTGGTGGTCAGTGCACATCATAGCAAGTGGTTGAACAGCCTTAGCATATCATTAACATATTATGCTTTGATTCAGTTGTTCTGCTGTTCAGTCTATTTGCATATTACCCTTTTATTATAGTACTAGAAGCCCGATGCACAAAGATTTGTGAAGAATGGGCTTTCCTTCCCCTGGCTGCCAGCACTGCCTTCGCTCTGGCTGGAGCTGCCTTTCCAACTGTCCAAGCTGCCCAGAGGCCTGAGTGGCGGGGGCAGTGCAGAACGCCTGCATCATTGCCAAGCATCCAGCCCCGCCCTCGGCCATTCAGCACCTGCATTTGCAAATTAACCCACCATCTTTGTTGGGTTAATTTGCATGCTCACTCCTGATTGACTGGTGGGTGTCGCAAAGGTGCAGTCAATTTGCATCTTACTCTTTTATGATTGTAGATTTTATTATTTTTTTAAAAGATTTTATTTTTATTTATTTATTTATTTATTTATTTATTTATTTTAATATATCTTATTGATTTTTTTCAGAGAGGAAGGGAGAGAGATAGAGAGCTAGAAACATTGATGAGAGAGAAACATTGACCAGCTGCCTCCTGCACACCCCCTACCGGGGATGTGCCCGCAACTAACGTACATGCCCCTGACCGGAATCGAACCTGGGACCCTTCAGTCCACAGACCGACGCTCTACCACTGAGCCAAACCAGTTTCGGCAGATGATTGTAGATTTTATTAGAGGCCTAGTGCATGAATTTGTGCACTGGTGGGGTCCATCAGCCTGGCCTTCAGGGATCAGGCTGAAAACAGCTCTCTGACATCCCCCGAGGATTCTGGATTGAGAGAGGGTGCAGGCCAGGCCAAGGCACCCCACCAGTGCACAGATCCATGCACCGGGCCTCTAGCATGCATATAAGATCTTTGGTTAATCTCTTCCTGCCCTCACCCCTCCCCACTTCCCTCTGAGATTCATCAGTCTGTTCCATGTTTCCATGCCTGTGGTTTCCACTCCTGTGTTGAGCGTCTGCTCCCAGTGGCCATTGCATGCCATAGCACGGTTGCTTAGGCTTTTATATATATAGATTAGAGGCCCAGTGCACGAAATTCCTGCATGGGGGGTCCCCTCAGCCCAGCCTGCACCCTTTCCAATCTGGGACCCCTCAGGGGATACCCGACTGCTGGTTTAGGCCCGATCCTGGGGGTCAGGTTAAACCAGCAGTCAGACATCCCTCTCACAATCCGGGACCACTGGCTCCTAACTCTCACCTGCCTGTCTGCCTGATCACCTCTAACTGCACACCCCTTACTACCCTCCCCCCACCAGCTGGTTACCCATAAATGCCCCCCTGCTGGTTTGGTCACCAATAACTGCCCTCCCCCCCGCCCCACACTGGTCTGGTTGCCCCTCACTGTCCCCCTTTCCAGCCTGGTTAACCCAAATGCACCCCTGCCATCCTGGTCCTCCAACTGCTCCCCCCCCCCCGCCAACCTGGTTCCCCCCAACTGCCCCCCGCCAGCCTGGTTATCCCCAACTTCCCCCCTGCTGGCCTGGTCACCTCCAACTGTTCCTCCCTGCTGGCCTGGTCACCCCCAACTGCCCTCTGATGGCCTGGTCACCCCCAATTGCCCCTCCCTGCTGGCCTGGTCACCCCATGCAGCCTGATGTTCAGTCATCCATCCAGTTGTTTTGGTCGTGACAGCCCCTGACTTTTTATATATTAAGATTGTTAAGCTGAGACCGGTTTGGCTCAATGGATAGAGCGTCGGCCTGCAGACTGAAAGGTCCCGGGTTCAATTCCGGTCAAGGGCATGTACCTTGGTTGCGGGCACATCCCCAGTAGGGGGTGTGCAAGAGGCAGCTGGTCGATGTTTCTCTCTCATCGACGTTTCTAACTCTCTGTCCCTCTCAATTCCTCTCTGTGTAAAATCAATAAAATATTTTTTTAAATAGGCCTACCTCTGGCCCGGTCTCCTTCAAGGAATCTTCTCTGGTGATTCAGAGGTAATATTTATTTATTTCTAGAGCCTCACAAAGACCTGGGTGTGAATCCTCCTGCCTCTCAGCAATGTGACCTTGGTCAATTAACCTTTCTGAGCCTCAGTTTCTTCATCTGTAAAGTGACGATAAGTGATAACAATAATCGTATATAATAAAGATGTAATATGCAAATGGTTGTTATGCCATGAAGTGCAATGACTGACTGTAACAACCAGATCACGGAGCAGCAGGTGGGTGGGACAGTGAGCTACAAGCGGGCGGTGGAGAGCTATGGGAGGGGGCAGGGCAGCAAGCTATGAGGGGGGTAGGGGAAAGGGGAGCCAGGGGAGCTACAGGAGATCGGGGCAGTGGGCGGAGAGCTACTGGAGGGCAGCAGCAAGCTACTGGTGAGCTACTGGTGCACAGATTCATGTGCAGGGCTACTAGTAATCTATTTATATAAAAGCCTAAGCGACCATTCAACCAGTAGCTATGATGTGCACTGACCACCAGGGGGCAAACACTTAACACACAGGCATGGAAACATGGAACAGACTGATGAATATCAGAGGGAAGGGGGAAAGGGAGGGTGGGAAGAAATTAACCAAAGATCTTACAAACATACTAGAGGCCCGGTTAGCCTGGCCTAAGGGGATGGGGCCAAAATCAGCAGTCAGAGATCCCCCAAGGGGTCCCGAATTGTGAAAGGGTGCAGGCCAGGCCCAGGGACCCCACTGGTGCACCGGGCCTCTAGTAATAATGATAATACTTGACATTTATACTTTACAAAATTATCAATGGACAAGCACTTTGCACATTTTATTTATTTATTTATTTATTTATTTAAATATATTTTATTGATTTTTCGCAGAGAGGAAGAGAGAGGGATAGAGAGTTAGAAACATCGATGAGAGAGAATCATCGATCAGCTGCCTCTTGCACACCCCCTACTGGGGATAGGTCCGCAACTAAGGTACATGCCCTTGACCGGAATCGAACCTGAGACCTTTCAGTCCCCAGGCCGATGCTCTATCCACTGAGCCAAACCGGTCCCAGCCACTTTGCACATTTTAAAGTTCAATTTGAATAAAATAAATTGTTATGGCCTTTGACTGTACTGTAGGTTTGGCATCACTCACGTAATATTATTTGTTATTTAGTATTTTTGTTTGTTTTCTGAGTATCTTCTCTGGTGATTCCTTCTAACATCCCCGCCCCCCCGAATTTGGAGCAAGGAAAGATTTACTGATCAAGAATGCCTAGTTTGCCGAAACTGATTTGGCTCAGTGGATAGAGCGTTGGCCTGCGGACTGAAAGGTCCCAGGTTTGATTCCGGTCAAGGGCATGTACCTTGGTTGTGGGCACATCCTCAGTAGGGGGTGTGCAAGAGGCAGCTGATCGATGATTCTCTCTCATCGATGTTTCTAACTCTCTATCCCTCTCTGTAAAAAATCAATAAAAAAATATTTTAAAAATTTTCTCACTGCATCTTAAAAAAAAAAAAAGAATGCCTAGTTTGAGAACATGAGAGAACTAATTCTCCAATCCATTTCCTTCCTTCCTTCACTTATTTATTTATTTAAAATATATTTTTATTGATTTCAGAGAGGAAGGGAGAGGGAGAGAAAGAGAAAAACATCAATGGTGAGAGAGAATCATTGATCAGTTGCCTCCTGTATGCCCCATCTTCCCTGTCCGGGAATTGAACTGCCACCTCTTGGTTCATAGGTCGATGGTCAACCACTGACCCACACCAGCCAGGCTCCAATCCATTTTAAGACAACTCAAAATGCAGGTGTCCTTTAGCAGTTTTGGGCAAGTTTGTTTCAGAGACTGTTCCCCCAACCCCCCACACTTGCTCCAAGCCCAGCGTGTTGGCACAAAACAGCTGACTGACTGATTGGACTTGCCCGGGCCCAGTTTGTGCAAGGAGTGATTGGGAGCACGGAGCTGATTCTCAGGGAGGTATGGAAGAAGGAAGGAAAGCAGAACAAGGATTGGAAGATAAGAAATCTGAGGCTCAGAGAGCTGAGTAATTTCCCCAAGTTCACAGAGCTGGTGGGTCGTGCAGCCAGGACTCAAACTTCCGACTCCGATGCCCTGTTGGCTCCATTGACACAGAAATAAGTAGGTAAACACCACGCATTCATCTCATTCTGGCTTCACGCCCCTGGCAGCAGCCCAGAGGGGAGCCCGTACCTTCACATTCCAGCTGGGGACGGGCTTGTCTTCGCTGTCATAGCAACAGTCCTGCTTCAGGCACTGACAGGCTCTCTGGGCCACTATGTCCCATCTGTGCCCTTCCGCCACGTTGTGGGTGGGGTCGGCCGGGTCCAGGATGATGGGCCTGCAACACAGGGAGAGGGTGCCAGGCTCTTTCTGGTTTGGAGGCCTGGCCAGAAAGAAGCCTTCTCAGGCGTCACCCCTTCCAGGCCTGAGCATCTACATGTCCGGAGCCCGAGCCCTCAGTCCACGCGGGCTCAGAGACATTGCTGGAGGGTAACAGCATAGAGACCATTAGATTTCCAAGAACTCCTCTTGGGGAGAATTCTCTAGATGTTTGTAAGAAGTTTTACCCGGTGGGCATGGCTCAGTGGCTGAGCATCGATCTATGAACCAGGAGGTCACAGTTTTATTCCCGTTTGGGGCACATGCCCGGGTTTCAGGCTTGATCCCCAGTAGGGGGTGTGCAGGAGGCAGCCCATCAATGATTCTCTCTCATTACTGATGTTTCTCTCTCCCTCCCTCCCCTTCCTCTCTGAAATCAATAAAAAATTTTTAAAATGTATTTTATTGATTTTTACAGAGAGGAAGAGAGAGGGATAGAGAGTTAGAAACATCAATGAGAGAGGATCATCGATCAGCTGCCTCTTGCACACCCCCTCTGGGGATGTGCCTGCAATCCAGGTACATGCCCCTGACCGGAATCGAACCCGGGACCTTTCAGACTGCAGGCCGAGGCTCTATCCTCTGAGTCAAACCAGTCTCGGCAATAAAAATATTTTAAAAGGGATTTTGATGATGATGATGATGATGGGGGGGGGGGGGAGTAGGGGAAAGGGTGAGATGCCAAAGGCATGGTAAAGCAATATCAGATGCCCACCCAGGAAGGTGGGCCTCTTAAGTTCAAAGGTTTTGCTGACAGCCACATAAGTTGGAGGCTAGAGCTGCTGAATCGTTTTAAATAATAACGCCCCCTTCCCCGACTACTGATATTTGAGGTACTGGGACAAGCCCTCTGTGAACTTCCCTCTTTCAATCCTTACGATTCCATAGGCGGGGACTAGTGTTCCCCATTTTACAGATGAGAAACCGAGGCACATAGACCCCCCTCAGTTCTCACAGCCAGCAGGTGGGACTCCTCCTCCAGCGGGACTGGAGTTGCCTCTAGGTGTCTCTCCTCTGCTGGGGGAATGTTTTAAGGAATACAAGCTGGAAGGGGCTTAGGCTCAGGGTTAGTTTCCTTGGGTTGCTCACGTGACAGTGTGTGTTGGACGCCACGCCCGTGATAGGAGCCGGCCTCGTTCCTTAGGAGGAGCCGTGGCCTCGGGGACAGAATGCGACAGCGGGCTACTGGAGTGGACAGAACAGTTCAGGCTCCAAGCTCGTTACTCCCAACATCCCCGGCTCCTGAATCACCGAGAGACCCAGGCTGCGGGGGGAGGGGGGGGTCACCTGACCCAGAGTGCCCATCTGGGGACCCGACACACAGGGCTGATGCCCAGTGGCCAGCCTGGCTCTCTCGGGAGTTTGGACCAGGGATGTAAGTAAGCGGGAGCAGAGCGGGTGGGAGAGAAGCAGAGCAGAGAGGAAAGAGTGTGGGCAGTGAGGCAGAGTGTCAGGGAGAGAGGGAGCCAAAGGTTTGTCAGGTCCTGATGGTTTCCAGCCTCAATTTCCTGGGCATCCTTATAATCAGCCCTCTTTTCTTAAGGAGACCAAGCTTGTCTTCCTTGTTTGGAAAAAAACAAAACAAAACAAAAAACAACAAAACCATCACTCACGTAAAAGAGCAACAAACATTCCTGTGACATGGCTTGCACTGACTTAGACCTTCTACTGCAAAGAACAGTCTCAGGCTGGGTTCTCCCCGCGGCAGATTCCCAAGGAAAGGATTTGACCCAGGAGGAGACCCAGGAGACGCCGCCAATGAGGAGCGGGGGAGGGAGAAGGCAGGAAGGGTGCCCCTAGGGGGAGGGGGGTGTCCAGGTGATTGCTGCAGTGGGGCTGAAGGTAGTCTCCCGGGAAGGACGCTGGGATTAACCGTGCAGCAGGCGGGACCCAGAGCGAGCCCCTCGGTCTGCGATGGGAGGGCGCGGGGCTATTTATCCACCAGCTGCCACAGGCAGAGGACTGCAGGCGCTGCCTGAGGGGCTGAGCCAGCTTTCCTGGAGAAGCGGCGGCCGTTGCACGTGCTGCGATCGTGACCTTGTACCCGGCGCCACCCGGGGCCCTTCGCGGCGTTTCCCCCAGCCCCACAGTCCCGCATCCGTGGTGCCGGCAGCTCCTGTCTCACCCACCGAGAAGGAACTGAGGCCGCACTGGATTAAACGTGGGTCTCCGTGATTCTTCCCACTTCCTCATGCTCTCTCTAAAAAATACTGAACTGCCGAAACCGGTTTGGCTCAGTGGATAGAGCATCAGCCTGTGGACTGAAAGGTCCCAGGTTCCATTCCGGTCAAGGGCATGTACCTTGGCTGCGGGCACATCCCCAGCAGGGGGTGTACAAGAGGCCACTGATCGATGTCTCTCTCTCGATGTTTCTAACTCTCTATCCCTCTCTCTTTCTCTCTGTAAAAAATCAATAAAATATATTTTTAAAATAAGTAAAAATAAGTAAATAAATAAACAACACGGAACTGCTCTTCTGAGGGCCAAGGTTGGAGCGGGCAGGGGTTTGAGGGCCACGGAAAAGGCCTCTAGCTGCTAAGGCCCTGGCGGTTTGCGAAGGCGGCCAGGTCGCCATTTCCTGGCAGCCTTGCTGCTTAATAAAGCTCCCTTCCCAAAAGAGAGACATCCAGAGCACCCTCCCTCAGCTCTCTCCTTTCTGGGGTGTGTGTGTGGGAGCGGGCCCGCACCTCCCTCCGCTCTCTCCTGCCTGGGACGGGTGTGGGGGAACAGGGCCCGCACCTCCCTCTGCTCTCTCCTGCCTGGGACGGGTGTGGGGGAGCAGGGCCCGCACCTCCCTCTGCTCTCTCCTGCCTGGGACGGGTGTGGGGGAGCGGGGCTCGTACCGCTGTCTCTGGAGCTGCTGTCTGACCACGGCCTCGATCACGGGGCTCTGCAGCGTGTAGTATGTGGTCCAGAAGATGCACAGGGCCTCGTGCTCCTGCAGCAGCTCCATCACGGTGGTGAGGCCCTCGTCCAGGCCGAAGCTCTCGCTCTCCTGCGTGCCCACCTCCCAGGCGTAGATGGTCAGCAGCTCCAGGGCGTAGAGCGGGGGCAGCGCTGCCCGGGGGCTCCTGGCCTTCACATACTGTGCCAAGAGACGGGGAGAGAGAGCGAGACCTGAGACCCTGTGTCAGGATGGCACAGGACCGGACCCTGGAAAGCCCAGGTTCCTCTAACAGACACTGTGTCTGTGAATGCTGACCCTGCCTGATGATGTGCAGCTTGTAGGGGAGCAGCATGTTTGTACTCGAATCCTAGGGACCAACTTCGGAAGATCAGACTCCGGCCTCCAGCCGCCCGTCCTGGGAGAAGTGCTGACCTTATGACTTAGAACCAAGAGGAGGAAGACGGGGGGCGCACAGCAGGCCTCACTGGACCGTTCCCGGGCCCTCGTGGGAGTGGACGGAGCGGCCTGCGTGTGGAGAAGCCGTCCAGCTCCTCCGGCCCCTTCGCTCTGCTCTCGCTCCCCCTCCTGCGCTGAGAGGGGGGATGGGCTTTGCCACAGGCGTCCCTGTCTTCGCAGGTGTCTGGGCTTGAATTAGTGTCTTTCCTCAAGACTTTGGGTTTTCAGGGCAGCAGGCAGCTGAACTTGGGTTCCAATTATAGTCTCAGCTCTGCCATCTACTGGCTGTGTAATCTTTCCAACTTTTAAAAAATTTATTGGTTTTAGAAAGAGGAGGAGAGAGAGAGAGAGAGAGAGAGAGAGAGAGAGAGAGAGAGAGAGAAGGAAAGGGAAAGGGAAAGAGAAAGGGAAAGGGAAAGGGAAAGAGAAAGAGAAAGAGAAAGAGGAAGAGAAAGAGAAAGAGAAAGAGAAAGAGAAAGAGAAAGAGAAAGAGAAAGAGAAAGAAAAAGAAAAAGAGAAAGAGAGATTTGTTCCATTTATGCATTCACTGTTTGGTTCTTGTATATGCTCTGACCCGGGACTGAACCTTTTTTAAAAAATATATATATTTTATTGATTTTTTACAGAAAGGAAGGGAGGGAGATAGAGCTAGAAACGTCGAAGAGAGAGAAACATCAATCAGCTGCTTCTTGCACACCCCCCACCGGGGATGTGCCTGCAACCAAGATACATGCCCTTGACCGGAATCAAACTTGGGACCCTTCAGTCCGCAGACCGACGCTCTACCACCGAGCCAAACTGGTTTTGGCTGAACCCACAACCTTGGTGTATGGGCATGATGCTCTAACCAGCTGAGCTCCCTGGCCAGTCGGGTGCCCCATTTTAGATTCAAGGGACTGGATTGTCCAGTGGTTTCAAACTGTGCTTGACATATTCCTGGAATGGAGTACGAAGAGGCGTCTCCAGGAGTGAGCAGGATCCCAATCCAAGAAGCTTCATTTTAATTCAATTTAATTAAACTGGGATTTAGACAGGTTTTCTTTAAAGAAAACTCTTCTTTTTTAAAATATATTTTATATTTATTTCAGAGAGGAAGGGAGAGGGAGATAGAGATAGAACTATCAATGATTGGCCGAGACCGGTTTGGCTCAATGGATAGAGCGTCGGCTTGGGGACTGAAGGGTCCCGGGTTCGATTCCGGTCAAGGGCATGTACCTTGGTTGCGGGCATATCCCCAATAGAGGGTGTGCAAGAGGCAGCTGATCAATGACTCTCTCTCATCGATGTTTCTAACTCTCTATCTCTCTCCCTTCCTCTCTGTACAAAATCAGTAAAAATAATAATAATAATAATATATTTAAAAAAAAAAGAAATATCAATGATTGGAGAACAGTATGAAGTTTCCTCAAAAAAACTGAAAATGGAACTCCCATTTGACCCAGCAACCCCACTCCTAGGACTATATCCTAAGAAACTAGAAACACCCATCAGAAAGGATATGTGCACCCCTATGTTCATAGCAGCACAATTCACAATATCTAAGATTTGGAAACAGCCTAAGTGCCCGTCAGCAGATGACTGGATCAGAAAACTATGGTACATCTACACAATGGAATACTACGCTGCTATAAAAAAGAAGGAATTCCTACCATTTGCAGCAATCTGGATGGAATTGGAGAACATTATGCTAAGTGAAATAAGCCAATCAATGAAAGAAAAATACAATATGACCTCACTCATTTATGGATAATAAAGAACATTATAAACTGATGAACAAAAAGATAGATACAGTGATAGTAAAGCATCAAACAGACTGTCAAAGTACAGGGGGAAGGTTAGGGAGAGGTGGGGGAGATAAGAGATCAACCGAAGGACTTGTATGCATGCATATAAGCATAACCAATGGACGCAAAAGGCTGGGGGTGAGGGCATGTATGGGAGTGGGTGAGGGAGGCAAAGGTAAGGTATGTACACATATAATACCTTAATAAAAAAAAGAAAAAAGAAAGAAACATCAATGATGAGAGAATCATTGATTGTTGCCTTCTGCACTCCTCACATTGGGGATGGAGCCCACAACTGGGCTTATGCCCTGACCAGGAATTGAACTGTGACCTCTTGGTTCATAGATTGATGCTCAACCCCTGAGCCGGGCCGCTGTTGCTATTTTTGATTCTGGATTAAGTCTGAGTTTTGGCCAAGTCTGATTCTGGTTCTTGCTCTTATTTGCAAAGGCCACTTACGTCTGTGTTGGTGACAACAGTCCATGAATCTGGTGGTCGCTATCGGGAGATGGATGATAGGAATTTATCTTTGGATGGGGGCCAGTCAATGGGGATTGGATTGTATTTTCTATTTTTCATTCTTCCTTTTCCATCTGTGTCTTGAGAATTCTGATATCTTCTGGGACCCTCACTATCGTCTTGCATGTCAATGAACTTGAATCACTCAAACATTCATCTGCGCATGTAACTCCCAGAAAATAAGCTGTAAGATTAGGCGCTCACTGATGCATAGATTTTATGCTGCGTTAATTTTGACCTATAATTAAAGCAGTAAAACCAAAGCCATTAGTTCTTTTTGTCTTTATGTTTATGAATGAAAGACAATGATCCTATTACAATATAATGTATCTGTGGGAAAGTCCCCTTCTCCCTACTCCACTCTGGAAAGATTACGGAGTGTGGCTAGGAATAAATTCATGGGTAAAGGCTCAGATCCTTACCAAATGGGACTGAGTCAGAATTTCACTGTACGCTTTTATTCCAGAAATATATGAGTTCATAAAAGCAGTTGCTTAGCCAAGGTAAGAAAAAAGAGAGAGAGAGAGAGAGAGAGAGAGAGAGAGAATTAATTACCCTGGTTAATATTCTATATTTGATGGATATGTAAGAAAATAACTTTTTCTTCTTAATATATCTCATATCCTCACAAAAAGATGATAGACTTGTGCAAACTAAGATTAAACATTCTTTGAATGATATATTATTCTAACTGGAACCTCGGAATTAAAAAATTCCATAAAAATTTCTGCTGTTGGTTATAAACTAACAAATCCTCAGGAAACACACACACACACACACACACACAAAGAATTATTCTGCAAAATAATAGCATATATAGGCCCTGCTTACAATGATGATTAAATATTTACAAAGTGACTTTAAGTTCCTGTTTTCATGACTATGTAGTATTTACATAATGTAAATACACTATGTAGTATTTACATAAGCGCAATAAAAATTTGTCCTTCTTCCTACCAGGATAGAATTAGAGAAAACAATCTATCAATAAATCAATAACAATAACATATCAGCAGAAGATGGTTTGGCTCAGTGGTAGAGCGTCGGTCTGCGGACTGAGAGGTCCCAGGTTCGATTCTGGTCAAGGGCATGTACCTTGGTTGCGGTAGGGGGTGTGCAAGAGGCAGCTGGTCGATGTTTCTCCCTCATCGATGTTTCTAGCTCTCTATCTCTCTCCCTCTCTCTCTGTTAAAAATCAATAAAATATGTTTTTTAAAAAACAATAACATAAATAAATAAATTCGTGTTTATGCGAGAACTCTAATCCAATTAAGTGTGATAATCAACCCCATTATTACAAATCAAGGACAAAATAAGATAGACCAAAAAGACAAATATCATATGATCCCACTTATATGAGGAAGCTAGAATAGGGAAATTCATAGACAGGAAGCAGAATGGCTGTTCTCAGGGGCTGGGGGAGGGTAACATGGGGAGTTAGTGCTTAATGTGTACAGTTTCTGTTTGGGGGGATGAAAAAGTTCTGGAAATAGATAACTGTGTCTATACAACATTGTGATTGTTGTATAAACTTAAAATGGCAAAAAATTCCCCCAAATAAACAAAAAACTTAAGTATCCTGGCTCAACTATCCTGGCTGGTGCGGCTATTTGGTTGGTGTCTTCCCATGCACTGAGAGGTGCAGGTTTGATTCCCCGTTAGGGCACATGCCTGGGTTTCTGACAGCCGAGATGGGCGTTTCACTCTCCCATCGATGTTTCTCCCTCTCTCTTCCTCTCTCTTCCTCTCTCTTCCACTCTCTCTCTAAAAAAATCAACAATCAATAAATAAGTAATAAAATACGCCTGGGAAAAGAGTGCCCCACCCTAACCGCCCTATGGACAATGAGTGCTGGCTACCCTGTTAGCTCCAGATCCGGGCTGAAGGGCAGCCCCACCCCGTTGGCTCACCTCACCCTCTGGCTCTGGGATCTGCAGGTAACAGGTCCTGTGACTGTGCCTTCGTGTAGTAAGTGAAAGGGCAGCTTCAATCAACATGACCCTGAGGCTTTCCCTTCCCCAGGTAGGAGCTCAGATATGGAAGGAACGACCCGCTGACCCCTCACTCACGGGGCCTACTCTGCATTTTCATAATTTCCACACCCCAGTTCCGGCTTCTCCGCACTGTTCGTTGGTCCTTGACCCCAGGCCAGGAACTGATGTGAACACTAAAATACGACTGAGCCATAAAAGTCAATGCTGACACCAGGGACTTCACCAAACTTCCGGACAGGAACTGTGAACCCCTTAGCCTCATGGGACTCTCGTTTGTTTACCATAAACACAAGCTCTTTATGTCCTTACGTATCCATCAATAGCTTGTGACACCCAGCTGGATAAAACTTGTCAAATAAAAGAAAACACCAAAGTAATAGTACTGAATCTGTCAAAAAACAGCTTCATAAAACCCTGTGTGGCCGAATCCTTGCCTCAGGGGCAGAGGCTTGACCAACGGGGAGTGATAGATCCTCCCTTTCTCCAACTGATGGACGGAGCACTGAACCACCAATCAACTCAGGACCATGCCACCCAGCAGGGCCAGAGGATCGTCCACGGTCACCGGGTCTGAGGCACCAGTATGAAAGATGAAGCAGAGTGGGGCGGAGACTGGGATGGCAGGACACAGGCTGTATTGGAGAGAAGAGCACCCCTGCCGGCTGCTTCCGGAGAGAGAGCGGAAGAGAGCGAGGGCCGGGGTACAAGCACCTTTAAGGATAGGGGGCGGGGCTTAGGGCACTCAGCACATGCTGATTGATGGTTTCATGTAAGGCCTAGGATTAAGGACCTAGGGACTTAGGAATCAGGGGCTTATGGTATTTGGTAGGTGCTCGTTAGTGGTTCAATGCTCAGGAATGTCCAGCTGCAGGTGAAGTTTACGTCTGTCCATCAGTTGGAGGAAGGGAGGATCTATCATCTTAATAATCATTCTTTTTTTCAAGTGCAGTTGACATTCAATATTATATTAGTTCCAGGTGTCGTATGGATATTTTGAAATATACATGATTCCATGCAGACATCGCATGTGAAATCTGAAAGGCAACTGCTATGAAAATGTTCACTCAGTTAGTCATGATCCCAGGAACCCGGCCATAGGAGGGGAACTGGTGTGGGCGGAATGCGGTGAATCTTTCCTCTTTTTTTTTTTTTTTTTTTTTTTTAATATATTTTATTGATTTTTCACAGAGAGGAAGAGAGAGGGATAGAGAGTCAGAAACATTGATGAGAGAGAATCATCGATCAGTTGCCCCTTGCACAACCCCTATCAGGGATATGCCCGCAACCAAGGTACATGCCCTTGACCGGAATCGAACACGGGACCCTTCAGTCCTTAGGCCGACGCTCTATCCACTGAGCCAAACCGGTCTCGGCAGAATCTTTCCTCTTGTTAGCGGCCTTCATGGGCAACGATTAACGTGCGGATATCCCATTGCAATTGGCATTAACGGAACCAGACTGTGTACTTGATTACTGAAATCCTGTAACTTCCTTATTTTTCTCCTCCCTCCAGCTTTTCTTTCTCTTCCCCTCCCCTCCTCCTTCTCTTTCCCCTCTTTCTCTAGCTCCTTATTTATTTATTTGTATTGATCTCCGAGAGGAAGGGAGAGTGAGAGAGAAACATCAGTGAGAGAGAACCATGGATGGGCTGCCTCCTGCGCGCCCCCTGCTGGGGATGGGGCCGCGGGGAATGGAGCCGTGACTTTCTGGTTCAGCCCGGCTCTCTCCAGCCTCTTTGTTCCACTTTGTATTTAAAAGACCGCACGCTCCCTGGCCGGCTCCATCTCTCCGGAGCCTCCTCCTTCCTCCCTCCTCCTCCCTCCTCCGTCACCCACCACCCACCACCCCCCACCCACAGGCTCACCCGCAGGAACCAGTGCTTCACCAGCCGCAGCAGCCCCTTGAGCTTGGTGGGCCGGTACTTCACGAAGTCCCGCTGCAGCTCGCAGAAGGAGGGCGAGAGGCAGCCGGGGTCCGGGCAGGCTGCGGCCAGGCGCTCGTAGACCTCGGGGGGCGGCGGCGAGCTGGGAGCCGAGGGCCCTGGGGCGAGGGGGGCGCAGGGGGAGGGCTCAGGACCCGGCTGCCCGGGCCGGTGCGCGGGGGCTGCCGGGGCGGACGAGGGCCGGGGAGGGCGCGGGGCGGGCTCCCTCCTTACCCAGGGCCCGGTAGGCGGGCACGATGGTGACGGTGACCGGCTCCGCGGTCCAGCGGGTCCAGATGGTGAAGGTGAGAGCGTCGGGGACGCCCGGGGCCACCTCCAGGTCCTCGAGCTCGAGGTCCAGCAGGTCCCGGCAGGTCCACAGCGCCCCCCGCAGAAGCCGCAGCGCCGCCTGGTGGCACCGGGCCGCCTCCTGGAAGCTGCGGAGCCCGCTCAGGAAGGCCACCAGCTGTACCTCCGCCACGCCCCGCAGCGCCGTGCCCGTGCCGAAGGAGCCCACCTGCGGGCACAGGGCACCGTCACCGCCCCGGCTCAGCCCAGCCCAGGGTCCGAGCCACAGCCCCGAGGGCTCAGACCCAGCCCCGAGGGCTCAGACCCAGCCCCCGGGGTCAGAGCCACAGCCCCAGAGGTCAGAGCCCCAGCACTAGGGGGTCAGAGCCACAGCCCCAGGGGTCAGAGCCACAGCCTCAGGGGTCAGGGCCACAGCCCAGGGGTCAGAGCCACAGCCCCGACGAGGGGACCCATCCCCCTCTTTCAGGTGAGAAAGCGGGAGCTGGGGAGAAGCCACCTGCCGGGTCACAGGTGCGCAGCCTGAGGCCGGAGCCCGGGGCCCGGGTTCCCACGGCTCCGCTCTGAGGCCGCCCTCCCTGCAGCCATGTGTGTGCCCGGACATGGATGCCCTCCACAGGCGGCTGGATGGGCAGCGGGAGGTCTGAGTGGTTTATGACATGAGGTGGGGGGGGGGGCTGCCTGTGGATGGAGCCTGGGCAGCCTGACCTGGACCTGACTCCTGCCTGGCTTCTCCAGCTATGTGATCATTCAGAGCCCTACAAATCACCCCTCTCTCTCCTCTCCTTTCTCTCTCCTCTCTCTCTCTTCGGGAGGTAGGATTGCTGGGCATGAACAGGCCTCAGATCAGCCCCTTTCCCCATGGGGTGAGCACTGGCTGGGTCTGGCCGCCTGAGAGCCTTTTGCACAGACAAGACCTTTGCGTCCTCACGCCCGGCGACTGAGGGGCCACTAGTAACATTATCTCTGAGGTGCAGATGAAGAAACTGAGGCAGTGGGGGTAAAGCTACTTGCCCTGGCTCCTAGCCCATAGTCATGGTCACAGTCAGTTATAGAGTCAGCCCGGCCAGCATGGCTCAGTGGTTGAGCACTGACCTATGAACCAGGAGGTCACGATTCAATTCCCGGTCAGGGCACATGCCAGGGTTTCGGGCTTGATCCCCAGTGTGGGGCACACAGGAGACAGCTGGCCAATGATTCTCTCTCATCATTGATGCTTCTAACTCTCTCCCCGTCTCTTTTCCTCTCTGAAATCAAATATATATTTAATGTAAAACACAGAGAATAAAGTGAGCTCATATATCCAGTTAGATTAACAATCTTAACTTCTCGCCACATTTGCTTCATCTAACCCACATTAAAGTAAACGATAGACACCAAGAAACTGTCCCTAAATAAGTTAGCATTTGTGTACAAGGTAAGAGAACATATCTCCCTTAACCACAGAACTGTCACACCTAACACAACCAGCAGTGATTCACTCATATTACTTAACATCCAGGTCAGGCTAAGATGTCCTCAGCCCTGCAGCTCAGGTGGTTAGGGTGTCTTCCCAATAGGCCAAGGTTGCTGGTTCGATCGCAGGTCAGGGCACATACAAGAATCAGCCAACGCAGTGGCCAGACCCAGAGCAGCAGATTGTGGAGCGGACCAGAGCAACAGCGGCCAGGCCCGGAGCAGCCAGGCCAGAAACAGCTCGCTCCTCGTCTGCCCCCGCCCCAAGGCTGCCTCTCAGACATGGCTGGAAACTTTTGTGGGAACTTGAGGGTCTGCTGAATCAAGTGATGAAGGCTTAGAGCTGGATGTGTTGAGTTGTTGTAGCATTGGGATGTTGATCTGTGAGTGCCTTGTGTGTGGTCTGGATGAGGTTGGTTGACCTATTTGGAAATGTCTTTTGTTTGAAGTGTATCCTTGGGAATGTGGAGGTATTATTGATTTGAGAAAATGCTAAGTAACTGACTCACTATCTGAAAAATTTAAAGTTCTGAAAGTTTAAGGTCTCTTGCCAAAAAGAGGTTTTAAAGCTAACACCTTAATTTTAATGGAGAAAGGGGAGGACAAGCCCTTCCCACCCAGAACAGGTAATCCAATTCCAACCAGCAGCTATCTTTAAATAATGTGTTCATTTACATTTGAATGGCTACACCCTTTGATAGCCCAAGGGCGAGTTTACATGTAAACAAGTTTGCTTCTCAATTCCCAGCGCAGAAAAAACAAGGTTTAAAATTATTAGATTTTAAAATTTATTCTTAGAAGTGTAAAAGTTTATTAATTAAAAAAAAAGAGATTGAAAAACCTGATGAACAATATTAGCTGTTGATTGTAGTAGAATCGGAGATACGGGAAGGGAGTGGACTGACAGTTATCTGGGAAAGAGGGAGTGGTGGGTAGAGAAAGAGGGTAGAGACTGAACATAAACTGTGCACCTATGGATGAGGACAATGGGGGATGTGGAGGGGACGGAGGGTGGGGTGGGAACCTGGTGGAGGGGGGAAGAAATGAGGAACCTTTGTAATAATATGAACAATAAAGATTGATTTAAAAAAATTAGCCAAATAAGATAATAAAATGCAATCATTAAAAAAAAAAAAAAAAAGAATCAGCCAATGAAGGCATAAATAAGTGGAACGAGAAACCCGTTCCCCTCTCTCTCTGGTGATTTATCTATTCACACCAGGAGCAAAGACTTGGCTTTGCACTTGGTTGCTATCAATCTCAAGTCTCTGAGCCTCCATTTTGCTCTCATCTGAGAAAAGGGAAGAGAACAGCATAGAGATCAGACCTGTTGAGGGGTTATGCTGGTGCACCTCAAAAAGTGAACTGTTGCCGAAACCGGTTTGGCTCAGTGGATAGAGCCTCGGCCTGAGGACTGAAAGGTCCCAGGTTCGATTCCGGTCAAGGGCACGTACCTTGGTTGCGGGCACATCCCCAGTAGGGGGTGTGCAGGAGGCAGCTGATTGATGTTTCTCTCTCATCGATGTTTCTAACTCTCTATCCCTCTCTCTTCCTCTCTGTAAAAAATCAATAAAATATATATATTTTTTAAAAAAGTGAACTGTTATTAGCTTCCTTACCAGGTTGTTCTGCTCAGGGCAGCGTGGGGTGGGGTGCAGGCAGCCAAGTGCTGAGAGTCAGCAGCGTGGGGTGGGGATAGCGAGGCGGAGATCCCCAGCGTCTCAGGGGTCAGGCCCCTCTGGCTGCGTGTGCAGCCCTGGCCCAGTCTCACCTTCACCAGCTTCAGCACCCGCACCTCCTGGTCCAGCCAACACGCTCCCTCCAGGGGCTCTTCCCTCAGGAACTGCTCCACCGTCTTCACGGCCTCCAGCACCTCCTCCTTCCACTCCCGGCTGGGCTGCAGCCGCTGAGCCAGGAAGGAGTCCAGCCTGGAGGCGGGGGTGCCGTACAGCTCCTTGGGCAGTGCCATCGCTGCTGACAGGACCCCTGCCGGGCAGATATGTAGTCACACGCCCAGCTCCTGGCGTGCACGCCCCCTTTTTTTTTTTTTTTTTTTTTTTTTTTTTTTTAAGGGAGCTCCTCCTCCGCTCCCCTCTCGCTGCCTGCTGGGATACAGATAACGGAGAGGAAGCCCGGAGCGAGGGGGCTGGCCTGGGGCCCCCTCCTTGGGGACCCCTGGCTGTGGCAGAGGCCCAGAGGGACTCCGCAGAGCTTGGAAGGAATGGGGCCACCTTAACAGGCTTGGCTTCTGGCCCAACTTTCTGCTATTGGTTTCGATTCTCAACTCTTTAAGTTTCCTTTTAATGACGTTTGGAAAGTGAAATTGGCTTGGGTTGGTCCTTAGAGGAGGCAATCTGCCAGCAAGGTCCGAGTTGGATGGTACCTGCCACCCTTGTCCAAGGTTCAGGCAGAGAAGGGGTGGGGATGAGCAGTTGGGACTCACGTCAGGTGGAACAGACTATTTACACTTTTTAATTTGGATATTTTTTCTTTTTTCATTTGCAGTGTATGTTCCGTATCATTTTGTATCAGCGCCAGGTGTGCAGCATGGTGGTTAGACAATCATACGCTTGACAAAGGGTCGCTGGCATTTCCAGCCCCCGTGGCCCCGGATGCAGTCACCACCACACGATGGGCTGTGCTCCCTGGGCTGTGACTGCCAGGCTGCACCTCTCCGTCCCCCTCCTCCGGCTGGCGGCCATCAGCCCACGCTCCGTATCTATGAGGCTTTTCTGTTTTGTTGGTTCATTTACGTTGTCCTTTGGATTCCACATATAAATGAAATCATATGCCAAAACCGGTTTGGCTCAGTGGTAGAGCGTCAGCCTGCGGACTGAAAGGTCCCAGGTTCAATTCTGGTCAAGGGCATGTACATTGGTTGCGGGCACATTCCCGGTAGAGAGTTTGCAGGAGGCAGCTGGTTGATGTTTCTAGCTCTCTATCCCTCTCCCTTCCTCTCTATAAAAAATCAATAAAATATATATATTTTTTTAAAAAGAAATGATATGGTATTTGTCTTTCTCTGACTTAGCTCACTTAGCATATTACCCTCTGGGTATAACACCGTCCACGCAGTCACATAAAATGGCTGAGTAATATTCCAGTGTACACAGGCACCACAGCTTTAAAAACACCCACTCCGGCCGAAGCCGGTTTGGCTCAGTGGATAGAGCGTCCGTCTGCGGACTGAAAGGTCCCAGGTTCACTTCTGGTCAAGGGCATGTACCTTGGTTGTGGGCACATCCCCAGTAGGGGGTGTGCAAGAGGCAGCTGATGGATGACTCTCTCTCATCGATGTTTCTAACTCTATCTCTCTCCCTTCCTCTCTGTACAAAATCAATAAAATATATTTTTAAAAAATAATAAAATAAAAAAACACCCACTCCTCTGTGGACGGCTGCCTCGCTGCTTCCAGAGCCTGGCTGTTGTAAGCAACACTGCAAAGAACACCAGTATGCATTCATCCTTTCAAATAAGTGTTTTGAGTTTCTTCAGATGTATTCCAAGAGGTGGTGTCACTGGGTCATAAAGCAGTTCCATTTTAATTTTTTTTGAGGAAACTCCATACTGTTCTCCACAGGGGCTGCACCAGTCTGCATTCCCACCAGCAGCGCATGTGGGTTCCTTTCTCTCCACACCCTCGCCAGGACTGGCTGTTGATTTATGGATGGTGGCCATTCTGACAGGTGTCAGGTGATGTCTCATTGTGGTTTTCACTTACATTTCTCAGATGATTAGTGTGACTGAGCATCTTTTCATAAGTGTATTGTCCATCTGTATGACCTCCTTGGAAAAATGTCTATTCAAGTCCTTTGCTATTTATTTATTTTTATTTTTGTAAGAGAATATTTATTGGGTAAATTATAGAGGTAGAAAAAGTAATTCATAAAGGAAAAACCAAGATGACAGTGTAGGTGAGCAACTAATCTGCTCCCTCACACAACAATTTCAAAACTACAGCTAAAAGACAAAGCATCTATCACCCAAAACCACGGGAAAGCTGGCTGAAAGAGAAAGGAGCACAAGCGCTGAAAAGCTGAAAAGCCTAGAGGCGCACGCAGCAGCTATTGTTTACTGCACTGGAGCGCGGGGACTATGAAACGCTCACAGGCAGAGACAGCTGACGCCAGCCATCGCTGCTTGCCACGCCCCAGCCTAGAGAGGTCCGGAGACCCCGCCCCGCCCTGAGGCCCCGCCCCGCCCTGAGGCCCCGCCCTAAGGCCCCGCCCCACACATTCTACAAACCCGCCCAGGCTCCACACAGCTGCTTTTTTTTTTTTTTTTTTTTAATATATTTTATTGATTTTTTACAGAGAGGAAGGGAGACGGACAGAGAGCTAGAAACATCAATGAGAGAGAAACATCGACCAGTTGCCTCTTGCACATCCCCTACTGGGGATGTGCCCGCAACCAAGGTACATGCCCTTGACCGGAATCGAACCTGGGACCTTTTCAGTCCACAGACCCATGCTCTATCCACTGAGCCAAACCAGTTTCGGCCACACAGCTGCTTTTGCATAAGCAGCGAAAATGCCAAGAAAAGGAAGGAGATCTCAAACAAAAGAAATGGAGAACAAACAAAAGACTGGATATAGAGTTCAAAACCACGATTATAAGGTTCTTCAAGAATTTCTTAGAAAAGGCTGATAAACTTAACAAGATCCTCGAGGATATGAAAAAGAAATTAAACTAACTAGAAATTAAACATGCACTGAGTGAAATAAAAAATATTATACAGAGACCCAACAGCAGACTAGAAGAATGCAAGAATCAAGACAAAGATTTGTAACATAAAGAGACAAAGGACACTCTTCTGGAGAAGCAAGAAGAGAAGAGAATCCAGAAAGTTGAAGATAGTGCAAGAAGCCTCTGGGACAACTTCAAGCGAACCAACATCAAAATTATGGAGTGCCAGCCGAAACTGTTTTTGGCTCAATGGATAGAGTGTCGGCTTGGGGACTAAAGGGTCCCGGGTTTGATTCCGGTCAAGGGCATGTACCTTGGTTGCAGGCATATCCCCAGTAGGGGGTGTGCAAGAGGCAGCTGATCGATGACTCTCTCTCATCGATGTTTCTAGCTCTCTGTCTCTCTCCCTTCCTCTCTGTACAAAATCAATAAAATATGTTTTTTAAAAAATTATGGAGTGCCAGAAGAAGAGAGAGAGCAAGACACTGAAAATCTATTTGAAGAAATAATGACCAAAAACTTCCCCCATCTGGTGAAAGAAATAGGCTTACAAGTACAGGAAGCACACAGAACCCCAAACAAAAGGAATTCAAAGAGGACCACACCAAGACACATCATAATTAAAATGCCAAGAGCAAAAGACAAAGAGAGAATCTTACAAGCAGCAAGAGAAAAACAGTTACCTACAAGAGAGCACCCATATAATTATTAGCTGATTTCTCAACAGAAACTAGGCAGGCCAGAGGGGAGTGACAAGAAATATTCAAAGTGACAAATAGCAACAATCTACAATCAAGATACTCTACCCAGCAAAGTTATCATTCAGAATTGAAGGGCAGATAGAAAGCTTCACAGATCAAAAAAAGCGAAAGGAGTACATCACCACCAAAGCAGTATTATTTGAAATGCTAAAAGATATTCTTTAAAAAGAGGAAAAAGAAGAAAAACATAAAGATAAAAATTATGAACAAATACATATCTATCAACAAGTGAATCTAAAAGTCAAGTGAATTAAAAATCTGAGGAACAGGATAAACTGGTGAATATAATAGAATCAGGGTCATAGAATGGGAGGGGATTGATAATTCTCAGGGGAAAAGGGGTGTCTGTGTTGGGGGGTACGGGAAGAGACTGGACGAAAATCATATACCTTTGGATGAGGATGGGGGGAGGAGGAGGTAAGGGCAGAGGGTGGAGTGGGGACCAGGTGGAGGGGAGCTATGGGTGGGGGGAAAGGAGAACCAATTATAATAATATGAACAATAAAGATTTATTTTTTTTTAAAGAGGAAGATTAGCCAGTCAGAGAAAGATAAATATCACATGATCTCACTCTTTGTGGAATATAACGAACAACATAAACTGATGAACAAAAACATAACCAGAGGCATAGAAGCATAGAATAGATTGTCCAATCTATGAGGGAAGGCAGGGGAGGGGGAGGGTAAGAGGTCAACCAAAGGGCTTATATGCATGCATATTAGCATAACCAATGGGCACAGATGGGGGAGAGATGAGGGTTAGAGGAGCGGGGGTGACCGGGGAGAAGTCAATGGGCGAAAATGGAGACTTATGTAATACTTTAAACAATAAAGAACTTAAAAAGAAAAAAAAGGTAATTCCTAGAGGAAATGGGCTCGGGAAACCAGTTGTAGAGCTAAAGGAAGGGCCCTTGGAGCATGGGAGTGAAGGGGCTCATGGCCACAGGCCTGGGCGGGAGGAGAAGGGGCAGGGGCAGGGCGCAGAAAGGCATGCGTGTGCTCCCGAGGCGAGACCTCTGCCCGTTTTTAAATTGGGTAGTTTGTCTTTCTGGTGTTGATTTGTATGCGTTCTTCATAAATTTTGAATATTAACCCTTTAACAGATGTATCATTGGCGAATATCTCCTATTAAGTGGATTGTCTTTTCATTTTATTGATGGCTTCCTTTGCTATGCATTTTTTTGTTTCCCTTGCCCAAGGAGATGCATCAGAAAAAAATATTACTAAGAGAGATAGATGTCTGAGAGTTTACTGCTTCTTTTCCTTAGGGGTTTTATGGTTTGAAGTCTTACATCTAAGTTTTCACTCCATTTTGAGTGTATTCTGGTATACCATGTAACAAAGTGGTAGAGTTTCTGTTTGTATCTGTCCAATTTTCCAGATTGATGTTGGTGGAATCTTTAGGGTTCTTTAGGTACAGAACAGACTTTAAATTCCAGTTAACTCTGCAGACTCTAAACCTTTTGACCCCTTGCCCCATACGTTGTCATGCAAATTAAATATGGGAATACTGAGCAGATAAAACTCTCACTAAATGCAAGTATTATTCATTTTCTAATTATCTCAAGAGTGTCTTCTAGGTGCCAACATTGTGCTAAGAAGACTAAATAAGACTGGTTCCTGCCCCAAGAGGCACCCCGGGCAGTGGAGGGCACAAACTAGAGCCTGAGAGTGATGTGTGCCAGGTAGGAAAAGGGCATTGAAGCCTAGTGGGAAGCTGGCAAAAGAGTTTCTTTGGGGGTCACCTATGGTGTCAGTTGGCACCTGACTGAGAAGAGTCTTAAAAGAGTGGGGATGTGGCCAGGAGAAAGAGGGCACAACGCAAGTGAAGACAGAGCAGTGTGAACTATCCAGAGGTGTGCCAAGGACTCAGATGCTAAATTTGCCTTGGCATGGAGAGTTCAGAGGGGGAGACCTCAACCAAAGGCTTGGCCTGTACCAGCACCAATAACTTTGTCTGGGGAAGGTTTATGGCCTCTCTGGAATGGGAGTAGTCTTATTTTCCTTATTATTTAAGCAAGGCAGGCAGGAGGGCAGGAGTTTAATCTTAGAGTGCTATTCATTCATTAATTCAACAAACATTTTTTTTGAGCATCTACTATGTGCCAGTCAGGAGTTGGGCATAAAGCAGTGAACGGGCAAAATTCCCTGCTTGCAGAGGGCTTACTTTCCGATGGTGAAGACAGACAAAAACAAGATAAATAAAATTATAGTAAACGAGATGGTGATAAGTGCTAAACAGAAAAAATAAAGCAAAGAAAGAAGTTAAGAGGTACTGTGTGTGTGTATGTGTGTGTGTGTGTGTTCAGTCTTAAATGATGTGGTTAGGGAAGGCCCTAAAAGGTGACATTTGCACAAAGACATGAATGAGGTGAAGAGTGAGTCATGTGCATGTCAGAGGGAAGGGGATCCTTCAATGCAGAAGGAACAGCAAATGCAGAGGGCCATGCGACAGTGGGCAGTGGGTTTAAGGAATATCACTGTGACAGGAGGGAAATGATAGGGGGAGGAGGGTGGGAGGGGATAAGGTTTGAGTAGTAGAGGGTGTCAAAGGGGGATGCGGGGGGGGGGAACGAAGGGTGTAGGATCTTGAAAACTACTAAGATTTTGACTTTAAAATATATCTATTTCCGAGGGAAAGGGAGAGAGAGAAACATCAATGAAGAGAGCACCGATTCACCAACCAGCTGCCTCCTGCACAGGAGACCAAGCCCACATCCTGGGCATGTGCCCTTGACTGGGATCAAACTCCGGGCAGGGGTGAAGCATCTTATATGAAAACTGCTGTTTGAAATTTTAACCCTGCTATTTTGGCTCCTGTAAATGCTTGACTGCTTAAATAATAAGGAAAATAAGACTACTCCTATTCCAGAAAGGCCATAAACCTTCCCCAGATGAAGTTATCAGTGCTGGCACCAGGCCAACCCTTTGGTTGCGGTCTCAAAGCCCCAGCGCATAGGGCTCTTTAAGAACGTGCAAAGGGAACCAGAAACACCCTTACTTGAGCTAGAAAAAGTACAAACAGCGTAGCTTCCTCCATGTTTCTTTGCCCAGAATTTGAAAGGCATTTTTCTCTGAGGCTGCACGTAATTAATAATAATAAAGTGTGACTCCATTTCTCCAAGTGCTGCTTGGTTTTTCTGCAACGGAGGTGGGGGAGAGGGGGGCCTTTTAGTCCACAGACGGACTCTCCGTCCACTGAGCCAAACCAATAAGGGCAAGACTCTAACTTCTACTCTGAGCGAAATGGAGAGCCACTGGGGAGTTTCCAACAAGGCAGAACGCGGTCTGCCTTTCATTTTAACAGGATGACACTGCCTCCTGGCGGAGGATCAGAGTAAAAGCAGGGGGTGTGGCGCAGGGAAAAAGGGAAGCGGGAGCTCAGTAAAGGAGCTTCCGCAACAATCCAGACAGATGTGGCCGCTTGGAGAAAGCTGGCAGGCGTGAAGGGAAGGAGAAGCAGGATTATTTATTATTATTTGTTTTATCGTGGGAAATTAAAATAAAGTAAAATTTAAAAAGCCCTGGCCGGTGTGGATCAGTCGGTTGGGCATCGGCCGCCGGTTCCCTTCCTGGTGGGGGACGGCAACGCGGTTACCCTGGCAACGGCGCGCGTCGCCCCAGCGGAAGCAGTGAGTGGAGACAGAGGCGGGGCTTCCGGCGGAAGCGGGCTCGGCCGCTGCATGCCCGGGAGGATGCTGCGCGCAGGGTGGTGGTGGCTGTGCCTGGGCCTGTGTGGCCTCCTCGCGGGGCGGGCGGAGGCCCCGAGCCCGGGGGAGCCGCCGGAGCAGAGCCGGCCGTACGCGGTGCTGCGCGGGCAGAACCTGGGTGAGCGGCGCGGGCGGGCCGGCGGCGGGATCGGGCTCCGCTTCCGCCTCTGGGGCGCCGGAGCCGGGCCCGGCGGGGCGGACGGCGGGGACGAACGAGGGTTAGGGGTGCGGGTGCGACCCCGCCGGGGCCTGGGGAAAGGGCCTGAGCTGTGCAGCTCGGCGCCAGCCTGGTGCACAGGCGCTCGGCATGGCGAGTCCGGGGTCCTGGGTCTCCATTCGGGTCCCCTCCTCTCCCGCGCCGGGTGCGCCAGGCCAGGCAGCAAGGAGTGTGATAGTGTGCACCCCGCTCCCGCTTCTTTCCTCCTGGGGACCGTGGTCACAGCGGTGACTGGCCCATTTCCGGGGTGCCTTGTGTTGTGCTCAGCACTTCGTACACGTGACTTCATTCCGGCCTCACCGAAAGGAAGCGGTAGTTTTCAGCATATTTTACAGATAAGAAAAAAGGAAGCTCTGAGAGATTTGCCCAAGGTCACACAGCTAGAGAGTGGTGGCGGCCGGGATAGGACCGCGGCTTTGTGTGAGAGCGTCTCTTCCTCAAATACATGGTCCAGGGGCCTCGGCTACGGAGGGACCGACTCTCGAGCTTCAGAATAACTTCCTCTTTTTGGTCAAATCCCTTCCTTCCCGCTGTGCCTCACTCTACATCTGGACATCAACAAAGTTGCCACATAGTATCATTTCTGGATTATCTTTACATGAACTCATTGTCATGTATTTTTAAAAATATATATTTTAATAATTCAAGAGGGCCAGAGCTAGAAAGGCCATGGAGCATCCGGCAGTCTCTGTCCCTCATTTAAACATTAAGGAAACCGAGGCCCAGAGAGGGTGAGAGGTGTCCCAAGGTCACACAGGAAGCTGGTGGCAGGCAAGACTAGAATTAAGGTGTGATCCCCCGCCCCCGCCCCGAATTCTGCTTTCTAGCCCCGTGACCTAGTGCTCCCTTCAGGGCAGGCCGCCTCCAGGAAGGAGTTAGAAGCCTCAGGCCCCATCTCTTCTTTGAACCCATCCCCAGCATCTGAAGCTTGAGGTCATGTGACTTGTTTCTTTTAATATTTTTATTGATTTCAGAGAGGAAGGGAGAGGGATCTAGAAACATCAGTGATGAGAGAGAAATATTGATTGGCTGCCTCCTGCGCTCCCCCTATTGGGGATTGAGTCTGAAACCTGGGCATGTGCCCTGGACCAGAATTGAACCTGGGACCAGGTTCAGTCCACAGCTCTATCCACTGAGCCAAACCATTAGGGGTCATTGTCATGTATTTCCCACGCACTGTGTTGTGTGCCTAGCTAGCTAGTGCTGTGCTCCGTGGTTTCCACACATGATCCTGCTTTATGCTTTAGATCCATCATGCTGATGGGATCATTCATTGTCAGGAGGGAGGCGTGGAGACATGCTGTCCTGCACACTGTGAGATGTTTAGCGGCCTCCCTGGCCTTTACCCACTAGATCCCAGCCCACACAATAAATCAGAATATCTCCAGACATACTTTCCAACACCAACGTACATGCGCTTGTTAAAAGTAATGGCATTTTTTGCCGAAACCTGTTTGGCTCAGTGGTAGAATGTCGGTCTGCAGACTGAAAGGTCCCGGGTTCGATTCCGGTCAAGGGCATGTACCTTGGTTGCAGGCACATCCCCATTGGGGGGTGTGCAAGAGGCAGCTGGTCGATGTTTCTCTCTCATCAACGTTTCTAGCTCTCTAGCTCTCTAGCTCTCTCTCTTCCTCTCTGTAAAAAATCAATTAAAAAAAAAAAAAAGTAACAGCATTTTGAACACCTCCCACAATTCTGAGAGTCACACAGTCGGGAGTGCCTGTGACTTCTGACAGGTTGCTGGTTACATTGACTTAAAGCCAGGCCCTTCTGCCTAGTCCTGTACCACAGATCAACCTGAGTTACCAACTGCAGGTCCCAATTCTTACCTGAGCACATTGTAAATTTTAGTTGTGAAGTTTCCTTTCAAAAACATAGGTTTGTGAAGTTAGTAAATTGCTTCTTTGATCAAAAAGGCCCTTCTCAAAACTCACATAGAGAGACTGAAATACTTTATTCTTTATTGAATTTCTAGTTTTTATAAATGGCTTTAAAAACATAGTTGGGCTCCCTGCTTTTATTCAGATCGTTATTCTTTGCCTATAACCCTTTCTTTAAACTCAGAATAAAATCCATGTTTCCTTAAACATGCAATGGCTGCAGTCTTCCTCTCCAGCTCCATTTCCTGCCTTCCTCCCTTCACTGTTCCCATCTCTGCCACGCTGGCCTCCTGTTCATTCATTTGCTTTTTGGCTTGCTCTGGCCTCAGCGGCCTCCATTTGCTGATTATGGGGCCGACAGTGCTCTCCCTGCAAATCTTCATACGGTCATTAAAGTCTCAGCTCATGTGTCCCCACTCAGATGTCTCCGCGCCCCCCCGCCCCCCCCAACTGTCACAGGAGTTTCGTCACTGCAGCCCTTCAGGCTGTGAAATGCTCTTGTTTACATTCTCCCCAACACTTGGGAGACTTCCAGAGAGAGGGTCTGTTCGAGGCTGTTCCCTCCCTGGCACAGCGCCCGGTACTGAGTGGCATTCGGTCCGTCGCCGCCGGTGAATGAGGACTTACGGAATCGGGGCCGCCATGAGGAGGTAACTTGTATTCCTTTTGCAGTGCTGATGGGAACCGTTTTCAGCATCCTGCTGGTGACCATGATCCTTATGGCATTTTGTGTCTACAAACCCGTTCGGCGTCGCTGACAGCCGAGCAAGCCGTCCCGGAGTGTGGGAACAGAATAAGTTGTGTTGCGCACGGGTCAGTGGAGAAGTTGGAATCCGAATTTTCATGCTTGGAAATGACCTCTGGTCTGGACAATTGGTAAATGCTGACTTAGAACATCTAGCAGATTTTCTGTAACACTGTAATTCAAATAATTAGCCACCGAGTCTACTTCTAGTATTTTCTTTTATATGTGGCTACACTTGTCAAAAGTAAAACTAAAGCTCAGCGTAAAGTTCTGTGTGAAAATGGAGTGCTCCTGAGAAAGGAAACACGGTAACCTTGTGAGTGATTGGGAAGGACTAATCGTTAATGTCTGGAAAGAGTAAGACGACTTAGACAGACATTCAGCACTTAAGAACCACAAACGTTTGTAATTAGAGGTGGCCTAGAGCACTCTGGCTGCAAAGCAGTGTCCTCTGTGGGGAGCCTGGGCTGTCATTCCTCAGGCAGCACCAGCTCTGCCCTCACTGAAGTCGGGGTCACACCAGGTAGGCTCTCTCATGTGTCCCCTTGGGCTGGCAGGCTCTGGGGTTGGACTGGAAGCTCCTAGGTGACCCGTCTGAAAAAGAACTTCCTGCAAACGTGCGGACCTCCCTGGTTTGCACTTCAGCCTTCCCAGCCCGTGGCCCGAAGCGTGTGGCAGCTTTTCGGATTTGGAATCTAAGAGACTTCGGCCCCGGGTGGGAAGGACTCCCTTCCTGTGCTAGGCAGAGTGGGAGTGGGTATGTGTTTACAAATTTCACTTCAGCTTTGGAAATGCTGCTGCTGCTGGTTTGCACTGTTGGTGAACTGGATCTCCCCCTATTGCAGTGATACTTTCGTACTTAAAATGTGGCCATCAGTATTTATTTTACTTTAAAGGTGCTAAGTTTAATTACGTTGTTAAACTGAAATGCATACCTTGTGCTCCTAATTTTTTTTTTAAACCCGCACTTAATGTGAAATAACTGATGTGGGATCCTGTAACTCTTTGACGTATTTTGTTTGTAACTTTCAAATGTTAACTGTTCTGTGCTTTTCAGCAAATGTCAATTAAAATTAAAGTAAAATCTTACATTCTGTTTTACTCCTAGTTATGTTCCAAGCATTTAAAAATGCAGGTGCGTTTGAATCAAATCTCTTAAGGAAGCACTGTGAAGTGGATTTTTAAATTCATATGTGAAATAATACTATTTCCCCAAGGCAAGGCATCATTTCTGAAAACAGCCAGGATTAATCCCTCAGGCTGGCCAGAGGTCTGGAGACCTGGACTCTTGTCCTAGCTCCAGGCACAAACAGCCTGAACTTCCTCAGAGCCTCTTTCTCGTCTTTGAAATGGTGACATACACTTGTTCTTAAATATTGTATGGATGAAATGATTTGAAAGCTAGCTCAAATGAAGGTGGGATTACTAGTTAGCCTGTCCCGTAGAAATTTGGCTGGAAGGAGGTGTGGGTGGGATGCCAAGACTGGCATTGACAGGGTTAAGTCCCACCTCATCTGGAACACCACATTTTGATATGCTACCAAAAAACTTATTGCCACTTTTAGGATTTTATTTTTTGTTAATCCTCACCCAAGAATATTTTTCCATTGATTTATAGGGAGTGGAGGAGAGAAAGGGAAACATCGATGTGAGAGAAACACATCAGTCGGCTGCCTCCTGAGCCCTGACCAGGGCCCAGGCCGGGAGGAGCCTGCGACCAAGGCACATGCCCTTGACCTGGAATCAAACCGGGGACCCTTTGGTCCACAGGCCAACGCTCCATCCTCTGGGCCAAACTGGCCAGGGCCACTTTTAAGCTTTTAAAAGGAAACGGTAAGAACTTGCCAGCCTGCTGTCTGTTCAGTAATCACCAGGCAGGTAGTAGGGCCGTGTTCATTTTCTGAAAAAACTTGGCAGTAGTTCACATACAATCCAAAACCCAGCCTCCGTCCTCATTCCATGTTCCATCCGTGCAGGATGACTTCAAGTTAGAGGAAGAAAATCGTTTTTGTAGAAGAGGCTTATTACAGAGAGACTTCAGGTCTTGGGGAGGGAGGGAATTATACTGAAAAGCTTTTGAGAGCAGAGGCTGACCAGCTGGTACCTTCAGGTAGATTCTTTTCCTGACCATTTTAGGGAGCACGGGGGACCTAGACCTCACAAAGTGAACTGTACTCAGAATACCCGAGTACCCAAATGCACACACATAACTGACGCCAGTCATAAAAATGAGTTCCTTTAGCGAACACTAATCTTAAAGCTGAGATGGAGCCGTGCCAGTGCTGCTGGAGATTAGGGGTTCCGGTCTTAGGAGGACTTCTTCCAGCTGGATGTTTTAGATCACACATGGGCCTGGTCGGGTTTTGAAATGCATCACTTACTGAGCTGCAGGCATTTGAAGTTGCCATAGTTCAGCTTGCCTTTGATATCATCTGTGTCCAGCAGGAAACGGTTGGTTTTTAATTAAATAATCCATCGGTATTGTGTTTCCACCAGAACAGTTTTCTTCCTAGTGCCCCACCTGGCTATTTACTTCCCCAAAGCAAAGCCGCACTTTCATTTTTCCAAGGCCTCGTTTCAGAAACCATCTTCCTAGTCATTGCCTTGTTTTAATACCAACGTACTTGGTATAGGATATGTCCTAAAGCCCTAATTATCAACTGAACTGCTAAGAGCAGCCTCAAAATGTACGGCTTCAACCTGGCAGGTGCGGCTCCGTTGGAATGCCCTACCCTACACCGAAAGGTGGCGGGTTCGATTCTGGGTTAGGGCAAATACCCAGGTCTCAGGTTCGACCTCCCATTTGGGGCGTGTATGGTAGATGGCCTAACGACTTTTCTCTTTAAAGCAGCGTTTCCCAAAGTGTGGTACGCGTACCCCCAGGGGTACGGGGAGAGTTTGGTGGGGGTACGCGTTGCACCGGGGTTTGGTGGGTATATGCAGTGCACCGTGCTTAGCTGCACCTAATTCTGCGTTCTCATGAGTACAAGGGGTACTCAGCGTTACGAAAATTATAGAAGGGGTACACATATGTCAAAAGTTTGGGAAACACTGCTCTAAAGCAATGAAAAGCACAAAGACAGCCGAAACCGGTTTGGCTCAGTGGATAGAGCGTCGGCCTGCGGACTGAAAGGTCCTGGGTTCGATTCCGGTCAAGGGCATGTACCTTGGTTGCAGGCACATCCCTAATAGGGGGTGTGCAAGAGGCAGCTGATCGATGATTCTCTCTCATCGATGTTTCTAACTCTTTCTCTCTCTTCCTCTCTGTAAAAAACCAATAAAATATATTTAAAACAAACAAAAAAACAAAGACAAAAAGCTCTTCAACCTCAAAGGCGAGCGCTGCTCAATTCACCGTAGAGAGCAGATGCTGGCTTGGTTTTCCTTACTCCACCAGAGCCAGCCCCGCTCCAGCTGCGGGAGCCGGAGAGCAGCCCACACTGGTTTGCTTCTCGTTTCCATTGGAGACCAGGAACACTGGGCATGTGGACTAGGATTGGTCAGGAAGGCAGGAGGAGCATGCCACCTTGTAATATACACCTGAGCATGGGGCGGGCGGGCATCCTGATGTTCCAGCGTCACACAAAACAAAGTGTGGGTTCATTCAGTGACTAAGAACCTGAGGAGAGGGACTCCAGGCTGTCTGGGATGCCGTATGAGCATTGCTAAGGAAGTGGTCTTTGCATTTTAAGAGCATGAACACATAAATGAGACACTGCAGGCAGGTTGACAAAAAGCTCAGTCCTTTTTAATAGACTTCCTGGGATAAAGTCAGAGATACGGGGAAGCAGGACAATGGAATGCAAACATAAGAGATTACTAATGGTTCACCTCAGTGAGTAAACTGTTGCCTAACTGCAGCCGTTCCCAAACTGTGTCCTCACTCAAGGCAAACATTCAGTAAACAAAATGCCAAGGTATGCACTTGGAACAAAGTGCTGCTGCGTATACTGGCCTGGTGTGCAGGGAAGGAATTTTGGTCAGACCATGACAAGACAGACAGGTGGTTATACTGAATCAGAAGCACATTTCTTTGTGGCTAGGAACATTTTACTGGCAATGCTAACTGTATTATAGACTCTAACTGGAACGTAATTCTTGTTTCTCTTTCCATCCCAAAAGAAGCCCAGCACACAGGAAACTGATGTCAAACAGGAGGATATTATTGACCAGGTCATTTCAGTGCAGCTGTGAGCATGAGTACACAGAGCAGGCCAGAGTGAGGGTACCTTCTGCTGTATATTCTGTGATGGCTATTTACAGAAGGGTTAGACAAAATAGTTAACTACTAAAGGTATCCAAAAAAGGCCTGAGAAAATCTGGTTAAAATGTATAACCTTGTATTGCTACTGATGGGAATAGTTTTTATATCTTTTAAAAATAATAAAAAGATTCTGTTAAAAAATATATTTATCGAGAAAGATGTTGATTTGAACTCTAAAAAGCAATGTGGAATCATCACTTTCCCTTCTGAATACAGAGCCACTGGGTTCCATCTGTAGCCCCTGTCTAACTCCACCCCTTCTCCTCCAGCGAGCCGAGGACTGCAGGACGGGTCTTCCCGGGCCTCCGCGTGGAATCCTGCATGAGGGAGTGTGGCACACGCACGTGCGGTTTGGTTCTATGCTGTCTGCTGTTTGGCCAGCCTGCCCGCTGCAAGAACAAAGCTCATTCTAGCTGCTCCTTCAGGGCCAGGATTAGCTGCCTTGGATTTAGCCTGGAGGACCCTATTCTCAAAGGAACTGCCTTTACAAGTTCAAATCAGATCCCTCAATGAATGAAGTGAGGTGGTCTGAAATTATTAGTAATTCTTAAGGCTAAGGCAACATCCACGGTAGTATATCTTAATTTGATGCAAATAGTTAACCCTAATCTAAAATAGATCCTGTACACATCTCCTCTTTAACTGTAGCTAGGGATGGAAAGAATGGAATGAGGTGGAGATGAAGGGGGAACAGTGATGGTGGCCTAGAAACCCTGTATAAAGGTAAAAATAAAAGAGTAGATCGGCACAGGTTATCCATTTCTTTGGTGAACTGTAAAGTATCATAAATTTTCATAAACCACACTCTACAAAGGCTGCTGCTCTCATATATAAAAGCACCCTGACTGCAATAACTTGTTTTGTTATCACTCCTTGGTAAAAATGAACCTACAGACCTGCGGGGATTGGGTTTGTCTAAAGCTGGTAGTAAAAATGTGACCTGCAAGCCAACATAGCTAATGGAAACTGACGATGCTCTCCTCCCCCTGGTCTGGAGATGTGGCCTGCCAGTCCCCGCCCCTTCCCGGGGAGTGTGTGGATGGGCCTGGGGCCCCTGGTCCTGCACCTCTGCGAAAAGAAGGGGCAGCTGCCGTCGCTGTGCACATGTGAGGTGCAATCAGTCCCTCAGCCCAGGGCCCTGGTAACGTAGCACCTGCCTGCAGCCCAGAGCGCTGCTTGGCGCAGCCGTGGGCAGAGGTCTACTTCTCGGTGAGAGACAGCTGTAAGACCTGCTGGAGCTCCGCCTCCTCCTCCCGGAGCCGCAGCTCCCGCTCCTCCAGCTCTTTGGCAGAGAGCTCCATGGCCAGCTGCAGGTCACTATCAAAGTGGCTTGTCTCACTCGAGGCACCAGACAACAGGCCTTCCGAGTTGGTGAGGAGGCTCTCTTGGATGGCCCTGGGTTGGAAAAAGAGGGGGGAAAGAAACAGGGATGATTATCATCATCATGGCAATGGGAGCAACTGCATTCTTAACTGGTCACCAAGTGCACACTATGTGCATGCATAATGCCATTCGATCCCCCATGACCCGGGAGCACAGAGGCTGTATCCAGGTGAGAAGTCAGGGAGGTTAAGTGAGGCTCAGGGAGGTTAAGACACCTGTTAAGGATCACCCAACTACTAAGTGATGGGGCTAGGAATTAAATTTGGATCTACTTGAAGCAAACCCCAAGTTTTTCAACAGGTTTTCATATGCCCAAAGTTTAGGGAAATGCTTTGCAAAAGGAATCTTTCTGGTTTCCTCCATCTATATATATAAAGAGCCAGAGTCCGTAACGTCCAAAACAACCGAAGGCTCCACCGAACACCAGAAGTCAAGTCCTACAGTCAGTGCACGGTTGCCGTGGTGACCCAGCACTGACTGCTGAGGGGGCTGTGGGTCAGACCTGGAGAGAGAACTGAAGAGAGAGGCAGGGCCTTCGTGGCAGCTGTTGATCAGCCATTGCCTCTCTTTCTCTCTTTCTCCAGGCTTCACCAGCAGTCATGCCTCTTATTTCTCTTTGGGCCTCCGGGGGCTGCTGATCAGCCCTACCTCTCTGATGAGGCCTGGAGATGCCGATTGGCATAGAAACCAACCAATCAGAACCAAATCTGGGTGAGCTGTGAGGAGCTAATGGCTGCCCAGGAGGCAAAGCTTTTGATGCTGACTGGCACAGAAACTGACCAATCAGAACCAAATTGACCAGCATGGTAGGGCAGTTGGGGGCAAGATCAGGCCAGCAGGGAAGAGCAGTGGGGGGCAAGATCAGGTTGGCAGGGGAGGGCAGTTGGGGTGGGCAGGTGGGCAGGCAGGCAGGCAGGCAGGCAGAGGCAGGGGTGATCAGGCAGGCAGACAGGTGAGCAGTTAGGAGCCAGGGGTCCCAGATTATGAGAGGGATATCCAACTGCCCGTTAGTTGGACATCCGCCAAGGGACCCCTGCTTGGAGAGAGTGCAGGCTGGGCTGAGGGACCCCCCGCTCCATGCACAAATTCCATGCATTGGGCCACTAGTTTAAAAATAAAGGAAGAAAATCTAATAATCTTTGTAGCTCTTCCCCAAAATGCCATTATCTTTAAAATTATATAAAGGTCCCACTGAGAGCATTTAGACCCTGTGTGATCACACATTCTTGGCAGATCAGGCAAATCGGAAAACATTTCCTCTTGGCCTGGCTGCCAATGGCACTGGCCTGTGAACTAGTCAGCAGTGCTATCACCCACTCCTGGAAACTCAGCCACCAAGAGATTACAGCTATTTTAATGAGTAACTGCCACAGGAAGCAGCAGGAGAATTAACACTTTATCAGTCTCTCCCGCCAGGCACAGTGTTGTGTGTACAAAGTGCCTGTGCCAGGAATTATGTCAGTTACCTCTCATATTGGATATCGTAGACATGTGCCTGGCTGATCCCTCCGTTAGAAGCTGGTCCTGAAAGGTCCTACGAAAAACAAACATAATGGACATGAATATCTCTTAGAAGGAATAGGTGTCACTGATAAGAAAATAAAGCAGCAAGAACAAAACTAAAAATATTTGCATTATTGAGAGTACTGTGTGAAAAACTAATAGGGACTTAAGTTATCTCTAAAATGAAAGTGCCAGGTAGTATATGGTACACTACCCTTCTTAACAGCCTTTCATACTTGACAAGAAAACCAGTCTATTAAAAAGTAGCTAACCTTGGGCAAAGTTTAAATGAACAAAGCAGGCAATTCTTTTAGAGCAAGGTTAGAATACATCATTCAATACAGTCATGTACAATATGACAAGGTTTTAGTCACTACTGGACCATGTACATGATGGTGGTATACCATTAGCTTAGGAGTGTAGTAGCCTGTACCATCTAGGTTTATGTAAGTGCATTTTATGATATTCACACATGAGGAAATCTAACGTCTAACCTTGCATTTCTCAATGCATCCCCATTGCCCATCGTGAAGCAGTGCCTAGCTGAGTCTGTTGTCTGTGACTGGCCGCTCCTTTTTGTAAAACTAGGGTCACGTAGGCCTATGTAGGCCCTGGAGGAAAGCAGCAGCTCGCTTAGAGAGGGAAGGAAAAGAGGCAATGGACTGACCGCGATGCCCAGGGCTGGATCTTCTCCCAGGAGGGCTCTCCTCGGGAACTCGCCTGCCCTGAGGTCTGGCCCTTGGCCCAGCAGCCTCAGAAAACGAATGGCTCTATGAATGGGTTCCATGAAGGGGAATAGTGGGGCTCACATTACTCAAGCTCTGAGACTCAAAAATAAAAGCAGAATGTCAAAAACCTAAGCCCTGGGAGGAAGGAGGGGTCAGGAGGAGTTGCTGACGGGGGAGTACCACAGGCCCTGGACTGTCCCAGGATGGGGAGGCCTGGGGGAAGAATCATGTCAGAAAACAAAAGGCAACTGTTCTTAATGCTGGTCTGTCCTGTCCTTAGCTCTTCTAGTACTTGTAGTTAGAGGCTCAGAGAGCTTGGGTTTATACCCCTTAAAACAGAAATAAAATACCTGAGTAAAAAAAATGCTCACAAAGCATCATCAACCAACATTTTCATCATACCCTTACTAAGACAATGATTTGTCTTCCTGGGGAGGAAGTGAAATTAAAACCCACATACCTTCTATGACACTACTGACACCGATAATATTCTAGGGAAAATATGGTATAAACTATTATGAATTTACTGTTTCAACACTAGGAAATTACATAGCAACCCCAAGAGATATGTTACCATTAGCTATACGGGTGAACAAGAGGAAAAGGGAAATCTGTCAGGAGACGATGCTGATAAGATTATGCAGATTATATGAGATTAGGAGCCCTGCTCCCCCAGGCCCCCAAAGCGGGTCTGCCTCTCTCTCTGGGCCCCACAGCAGCCGAGGCACTGCCAGTCCGGCCCTGCCTCCCTCTCTGGCCCTTGAATCAGCCCCGGCTGCTGCAGATCAGGCCCTCCCCAGTGCAGGCACATAGAGGCCCCTGCCGCCCGCCCCCGAAGCTGTGTGTGCAACCCTTCTGTCCAGTTTCAACCAGTTATGGCATCCCTGTTAATTAGCATATTTCTCTAATATATACACACATACATACATATACACACATACATACATACATATACACACATACATATATATATATATATATATAGAGAGAGAGAGAGAGAGAGAGAGAGAGAGAGAGAGGGAGAGATAGAGAGGGAGAGAGAGAGGGAGCTATCTCGTAATAACCTTTGGGAAAGACCAGGTGTGTACAATACAAAACAATTTCTGAAAATTCCATAAATATGCCGAAGTTGTTATTTTTAGAGGTCAAATGGAGGGTAAACCTCCCATGCCCCGCCCTTTATTCTGAGAAATGCACCTGACTCCTGCTGGATTCCAGTAAGCTCTGCTGGATGGCAAACTGCATGATCTCGTAGTCCTCGTCCTGCAGGTGCATGTTCTTGCCGTTGTCTTGAACATGGTAAGATTCAGGAATTTCAAACACAGACTGATCAACCTCAAAGTTTGTGACCGGGGAAGCTGGAACGCAAAGAGTGTATCTGAGTTAGCCTATGAATTTCCACTTCAACTTTTATACACATTTTTAAAATTTAAAAATATGATTAAAATAAAAGTTTGCTAGATGTGAGATTTAAAAATATATATTTTTTTTATTAATTTCAGAGAGGAAGGGAGAAATAGAAACATCAATGATGAGAAAGAATCATTGATTGGCTACCTCTTACACACCCCCTACTGGGGGTCAAGTCAAGAGCCCAGGCAAGTGCCCCTGATTGGAATCAAACCCAGGACTCTTCAGTCCTCAGGACAACGCCTTATTCACTGAGCCAAACAGGCTAGGGCTGTGAGAGAGATTTTGAGGAATAATCTTGACAGATAAAAGTATTAGAATACTGCTCTGACTGGTTTGGCTCAGTGGGTCCTGGGTCAAGGGCCCATGGCCCCCGTTGCGGGCTTGATCCCTAGTGGGGAACATCCGAGAGGCAGCCTATTAATGATTCTCATTAATATTTCTCTCTCTCTTTCCCTCTCCCTTCCTCTCTGAAGTCAATCAAGATATATATATTTTTTAAAGTATTAGGATACTGCTTTTCTTTTTCTTTTTGCCTTGATCATTTTTTAGTAATAAAATTAATGCAGAGTTATAAAAAAAATAGACTATAAAATGAAAAGTGAAAAATAAATAAATAAATAAATAAAATGAAAAGTGAAGATCTCTCTCCCTGTACCCTTTCTCCTATGACCAAATTCCAGAGGTAACCAGGATTTTACTCAAGCGTCCTTTGAGGAATGTGTGTGTATACACACAGTCACACCAATGTGCAATGTGTCTTTTTCTTTTTTCATTATGAAATAGAGTGAACATATAAAATAGTGTGTATATATGTAAACAAAATAAAAATAATATAAAACAAACATCTGTGTATCTTTCTTTCAACTAGCCTAAGACACAGAACACTATTTTAGCATAATTTTTAAAAACTGAAAAATATTCAATTATATTTCTATATACTAGCAATGAGTAACTGGAAAATAATAATTAAGAAAATAAATCCATTTACAATAGCATCCAAAATACGAATTGGCTTGATGGCAAAGGAGGCCGAGGAAATTTGGGGGAATGATAGAAACGCTCTCTCATGACTGCAGAGGCGGTTACATTTGCCAAGATGCACTGACCTATCACACTTAAAAATGAGAGCCTTTTATTGTATCTACATTACACCTGAATAAAATCATTTTTAAAGAATATGCTGTTTTTAATAAACATTCTCAATTTTTTTCATTGAATTTAAACTAAATCCAAAAATTTCCTGATTTAGTACAGAGAACTACTTTATAAGATACTCCAATTCAAAGAGAATAATTAGTATAATGACTAAATGTATGAATTTTCTCCTTTAAAAATCACAAAACCCCATTTTCTTTTACCTGAATCTGCCTGGGTCCCTTCCACAGTTTGAGTTTCTTCAGCAGTGCTACAGCCATTAACATTTCCAAAGGTAATCCGTGCATTTAATACATGAAACAAGGGAATTTCTAACAAAATAAAAGCTTTTATAAATAACTTTATTGAGAATAACAACCGCCATCATTTAATACTTAGCTATGAGTGCTTACTATGCTGGTACCATGCCAAGTACTCTTTATGAGTTTGATTTCATTAATCCTCATAACCACCCTTCCCAATATATAGATATGAAAACAGATTCAGAGAGATTAAGCAACTTTTCCTAGATCACAGTAAATAAATGATTGAGCCGGGTTTCAAGTGTCATGAATGTACAACTATCCAAAATATAAATTCGTCCCAAGTAACATGTATTGTATATGGTATTATGCATACTACTTCAGGCCCTAAGCCTATTTATGTGTCAAAGGATCTTGGTATCAATTGTCTTCCTCAATTAACTATCTAATTTGAAGTTTCACTCAAGGTCTGATATTGAAACAATGAATGTTTCACATTTTTATGCCTTTTCACGTCAATAAATTGAACTGGTGATTGGGGACTCTCCTAATTTTGCTATGCAAAGTGACCGAATATCATGACACTTCTTCAAGCCAAATTAAACCAGAGGCTGTGCCCTCCTCCATTTTCCCTCCTGTCTGCTACTTTTGATGCAAGTGCTCCCATTCCCTACAGCACATTCTGTCTCCGCAAGAAGGGCACAACCTGCACGTGCTCCTGTGTTCATTCAGTTAACGTACCTATTTTGACAGGAAATCCAGGTGGGAAGTCCAATTTGATGAAATCTCTGAGTCTTGCGAAATGAGCGCTTGTTCTGGCCATCAGGTCAATGATGGGAATGACCTGCTCCACGAGGGAGAGAGGAAAGTCCTCACACATCCACAGCGTGGCTTTGAACCTGCAGGGTTTGACGGAGGAAGCGGGGGACATGATCATCAGACAGGGAAATGGAATTCTATGCAGTAGGCTAGACAACAGCAGCTTGCTCACCCTGCCGCCTTCCCAGTTATCTTACATCTCAATTCTGAGCTAGGCGGGGACTACTCCCAGTGGGGAATTCAGATCACTCTGAAATCTGGCAATCAGAGCTTTAACTGACAGCAAGCATGAAGAAACTGCTAGCTGGTGGAAACGGTTTCATTTAATCAATGGATGCTGTTGGCAGTAAAATAAATATCCAATTCATTCTCTACGAGGGCTAATAAGATGGGCTTTTGTCGTAGCCAGTTTGGCTCAGTGGATAGAGTGCTGGCCTATGGACTGAAGGATCCCAGATTAGATTCCAGCAAGGGCACATGCCTCGGTTGCGGGCTTAATCCCCAGTAGGGGGCATGCAGGAGGCAGCCGATCAATGACTCCTCAATGATGTTTCTATCTCTCTCTCCTTCTCCCTTCCTCTCTGAAATCAATAGAAATATATTTTAAAGATAAAATAAAAGATGGGCCTTGTAAAGTAATTTAAAATTATTTTTAAAGGCAGTGGGCAGAGAAATGACTGACCATGACACCATAAAACAGCATAGTTCTGAAACAAATACCCGTAAGTTGAAAAATGGCCATTGAGCCTTGGCCAGCACAGCTCAGTAGTTGAGCATCAACCTATGAGACCTTTGAACCAGGAGTCACTGTTCCATTCCGGGGAAGGGCACATGCCCAGGTTGTGGGCTGGATCCTCAGTGTGGCGCCTGCAGGAGGCAGCCAACCAATGATTGTCTCTTGTCATTGATGTTTCTATCTTTCTCTCCCTCTTCCTTCATCTCTGAAATCAACTAAAAAAGAAAGAAAATGGCCAGTAATTCCCTCTTACTTTTGTGTTCTGATCGTCAGCTCTTTCGGCCTTCCGATGTCCCTGTCTCTCAGATCAAACTCTTCATCGAAGTACTCGTCAGGTGTGATGGCTGTGGGGTTGTTTGCAGTGGCAAATTCTGTGGTGAGGTCCTGCCGGGCCAGAACTCAGGGGAATCAGAAATGCCAAGTGGTGCTCACAAATGCCTATGGCACTCAGTCTCTGAGGCAGACATGTTAATCAGCTACAGATCAGGAAGTTCTAGTCATTAACTTTTAAAAATTAAGTTACTGCACAGAACAAGAAAATCTATAAAGGTGTTACCAAGCTACATGGCAAGTCAAATGCATTTCTTCATTTCAAAATACTTCTCCACTTTCCTTTGCATTTTTATCTCCTGATTATAGAGAGAGAAAGGAAAGCACAGGAGGTCTGGGAGGCTTGGGGTGTGAGTTCCAGCTCTGCATTCTCTAGCTTGTGCTGTTGGAAAGGTAGTTCATATTTCTGACCCTCAGGGACATCCACTGTAGCAATTTCATAGTTATTTGTAAGGATCAAATGAGGAAATGATTAAGGTGCTTTGTTAAAATGTGAAGTCCTGAATCCTTTTTAATTTAAATTTTTACAGAGATCTTAGTTTATAACACATAAGAGAGAAAGCACCTGATTTTTATAATCACTTCGCTTCCCCTAAAATCTTTATTTTTAAAGTCTCACTCATTTAATTCTCTTCCAGCAGAGTGTCTCCAATTCCAGCTGGGAGTACCCTGCGGCCTTCTCAGTCGGAGTGGCCTATTAGAGATTCCGTAAACGCCACCAACCACAGGGAAGTCATCTCCTTTAAAGGGCGCTGAGAGCTCGCTGCTTCAACTTACCCCTTGCGCACCAAACTGGTGTTCCACAGTTCCCAACAAGGATTCCAGTGGGTTCCTGTCCGCTATACAGGGCAAAAAGTTCAATGTTTAATATCATACTTTACTTGTGACTATAGAAAAAGATTCTCATATTTTAAAGTTTCTGATCCAAGCTACCTGCATCAGGGTATCATTTATGGACAGACTCATAAAATCATCCACAAGAACCATCAGCTAATTTATCTTTTGTAGGGTCTCTAGATGAACAACAATCACAAGAATTAAAGCAGTACATTGTGTGCCGAAACCGGTTTGGCTCAGTGGTAGAGTGTCAGTCTGCGGACTGAAAGGTCCCAGGTTCGATTCCGGTCAAGGGCATGTACCCGAGTTGCAGGCACATCCCCAGTAGGGGGTGTGCAAGAGGCAGCTAGTCGATGTTTCTCTCTCATCGACGTTTCTAGCTCTCTATATCCCTTCCTCTCTGTAAAAAATCAATAAAATATATTAAGAAAAAGCAGTACATTGTGGAAATAGGTTGCATTTGTAAGTGAGCCAGATCTGGATTCCAATCTCCTCCTGAATGGTCCCTGCCCATGTGTCCGTGCCCTGGGTCTGTGTCCTCATTTGTCAAACTGCAGCCATAGCATTGCGGTGACATCGTTAACAATGGTGGTATTGGTGGTGGTGGTGAACAATTACTTGTGCTAGCCACATTCTGCAGGCACTGCTCTAAATGCTTATTTGTAGTAACTCACCTAATCCCCCCAGTAACTCTTAAGATCTGGAAGAGATCTTAAGAATTTAATTTAATTTTTGAGGAAGTTGAGGCACAGATGGTCAATAACTTCACACAGCCACAGAACCAGCCACTGGCAGAGCTGGACAATGGCGAGGACGTATTGGCGATGTTTTGGCTCAGAGCCCAAGTTCTGTCTAAATTTTTCATTGTGATAGTTTGGACCAAATCACTTATTCCAGTGAAAATATTCTCCAATAGCCTTATCTACTTTTTCATCCAACAATTGTTCTTCATAACCCATAAACAAGTCCTCGTGAATGGCTTTAATTATAGCTGAAGCCAAGTAAGGAGAAATATCTCCAAGAATAAGTCAGACTAAGGAAATTTTTATAAAAAGGAAGTCAGTATTAGGATTAGTACAACTGATCACATTAACCCCAAAACTTACCAGAGCCAACGAAGGTTCTCTCTAGGGTTAAAAAAGGGGTGGCGGCCCAGCTGGTGTGGCTCAGTGGTTGACCACTGACTCATGAGCCAGGAGGTCACAGTGATTCCCAGTCAGGGTTCATGCCCAGGCTGTGGGCTTGGTCCCCTCCTACTTGCAGGAGGCAGCCAATCGATGATTCTCACTCATCACTAATGTTTCTACCCCACTCTCTCTGAAATCGGTTAAAAAGACACACAACAACTTATTTTTTAAAAGGGGGTGGAGAATTACCTTTATATCTCTTTTTCTCTTCCTCGGTCAGATGTTCTGTCCGTATTTTGGTTATCACACTCACGTTATTTACAGTATAAACCTTGAGAGACATGTGCAAGAGAAAATAGTGACATGGGGAATCAAAACTCAAAAAATAAGCATAGCAAGAGCAAGAATGCTGAAGCCAAAAAAAAAAAGAAAAAAGAAAGAAAAAAAGAAAAAAGAAATGCAGCAAAATAAAAATGAGAAACGGTTAACAATCATTAGATCCTTCAGAGAAAATACACAAGCCATCAGCTTAGAAAGGCCTGAGCAGTCACTGTGCATCTCAGAGCGTTAAATTCTGAGGAGTTAACAGAGACAGGCTTCATCTTCTTGTTGCTAAGTGCTCTCAAAGAAGGTCCTGCACTTTAGGCCCCCCCTGCATTTCTAGTGTGTTAAGGCCGTGGTCGGCAAACTGTGGCTCGCAAGCCACATGCGGCTCTTTGGCCCCTTGAGTGTGGCTCTTCCACAAAATACCACGGCCTGGGCGAGTCTATTTTGAAGAAGTGGCGTTAGAAGAAGTTTAAGTTTAAAAAATTTGGCTCTCAAAAGAAATGTCAATCATTGTACTGTTGATATTTGGCTCTATTGACTAATGAGTTTGCCGACCACTGTGCTAAGGCATCCGAACCTGCACTGCGGACTTCTGCTGATTTCTGGCCATCCTGTAACAGGACTGACTAAGCAGTCATCAGAGGCAGGAGGAAGGGGAGCAAACAAAAGGTTCTCTACACTGATAAGCTTTACAGCCAGAGCCACTATTGAAGGCATGCCAGAGAGACAAAAATCACTGTAGCGCCAGTCAATGCTCTGTTAGCAAGGTTGACTGGGAACTATGGGGGTTTGGAAAATGAAATGTCTCGATTAACAGAGAACTGTATCTGCCATACGTTCAGCGGTCCAGGAAGCACACTCAGCACTGGATGACCGTTACTGAATGTATCTTGCTGAGCATGACGTAAGCTTTCTCTGCTGCTCAGAGGTCACCGGAGGACACTGCAGTGCCTGGCTCCGGCCTCTGGAGCCGTCAATCCCTGCTGTACTGCAGGCCCGGGGAGGGCCAGGAAACGGCTGTGCAGCGGACAAAATGCCAGCTGTCGTCTCCACTATGACAACTATGCTCCAAACTCACTGATGTCATGTAAGTGGGCTATGAGCCAATTGCTTACACAGAGGCTGACTACAAAAAAATGGAGACTCATAAAACTACTGTATTTTTTTTAAAAACACACTCAGGTTATAAAAAAAAGATGAACAGTCATGTTAAGTCCAATCCTTTCTGTGTGTGTGTGTGTGTGTGTGTGTCTTTTTCATTCTTACCAGGACAACTGGTACCTGTCCTCATTTCTCTACAGTAGTGTTTCTCTTTGGCATAACTAGAGACCGCCTTGGGACGTGCGATCCCATTTTCTGAGAGTCAAATAAGATAAAAATCCAAGTGAGAGACACGCTAGATAGTTCTTAGTCCCCAGAGCATCTCCATGGCACAGATGCATGACAATCTGAACAGACTCATTTGCATAGAAGCTAAATTGCTATATTAAATCTTATTTTAAGAGTTTCCTTTTACCTTTGCTTCGTAACCATTAACAACTTCTGCTTTATCTGTCCTCCAGCCCCAGAATCCGGATTTAGTTCTGATAAAAAGTGAACACCACAAATTTCTACATGTACAACATGCCATTCAGATTTATCCCTGCAGCCTTTACCGTTTCTTCCCCCAGCTTAAGTTAGTGAAGGACATCTGGAAACCATGGTCCAAGTGTCCATAAAGGATGTTACAGGGACAGATGGCTGAAGCACCTCCCGCCCCCGCCCAGCTATTCATCAGTTTGCCTCACCCCCGGCACAGAGGCCTCCGTTCTTGGCTTCTTTACAAAAATTGCCAGCACGGGCAACAAAGGTGGTGACATTTATTAGACAGCTGTCCTAAAGGAGTGAGTGATATGACCAGCATCCAAGCTCACCACAAAGTAGTATGTGGGTCAGCATTTATCTGGGTCATCTGAACTGTGGGCACAGATGTCGGGGCCCTGTCCCATAAGCAGCCACAATCATGGGGGAATTAGCGGCACAAGGAGGCATAGACCACCTTGCTCCTTGGGAGAGTGGGGGTGGGAGAGGAACTCATCACTGTGGCGAGCTGCGTGGAAAAACCACCAGTGCCCCCAGAATGGCGTGGGAGTCAGCCACGCATGTGATCGGGTGCAGCAGGGGGAAAGGTGTTAAAAGCAGGGTCTCAGCCCGGCCGTGGATCCCGGCTCTGTGAGCTGCTTTTAAAGCAGCCCAGCATTCCAGCAGCAGCTGCAGCATTGGTAAAGTGCCCCAAACCCAGTTATTCCACTCAACACACAACAGTCCTGGAAAAAATGCATTTAGGAACCGACAGCAGCCAAGAGGCTCTGATTCTCTTTCAGAGCCTCACAGCCTGGGAGATGTGACCGCTCACAGGGGAGCCGCGGCCAGCCTGCCCTTTGTCTGACATCACGTCCTAGCTCCGCTGGGACTGCACTTGGCCCGCACAGGGCAGCTGCCTGCCTTCTGCTCTGACCTGGCGTGAAGGGGGACATCAGGTGGCATGTTAGCCAAGCCACAGAGAAGGTCTGCGGTCATTTGCATATTGTGTTTCCAAACACTCTGCTTTTCTTCTAATGGGATTTAGTAAATGGAATTAGGCCAGATGGGGTATAGGAGTTTTATGTATGCATTACAGCCCATCAGAGAAAGGAGGGACCAAAGCTTTAAATGCCCTATTAATTGTCCACAATCAGTACGCCGTGACCCTTAGAGGGAAAGAAAGCAATCCTAAAGGGATTACACAAACTGCTAGCTATGTCCGAGTGACATTTCAGAAACAAATGATTCCGGGGTGCAGGGGCGAGAGACCTCACCTAACTGATTAACAAACCAGAGGCCCCTCTTAGTCATTGATAATTGAGATATTCCTTTTGGTTAACAAATTCAATCCTCAGGCCCTGTCTGTCACTGAGTCACTTGACCGTTCAGCACAGGAAATATTCCTTTTCGGGCACAGAGTCGTCCGAAGGACCGAAGGATGACCAGGTCTCTCCACTTCACCTGCATGCGTTCTGAGCCAACAGCTGCACTGTTTTCCCGGGAACCACGCTCCTCACTCACCTCTCTCATCCCCAACCCCCACTATTCCATTTCCCTTCCATCCTCACTCTCTGATGGTTTCTTTCTTTCTTTCTTTTTTTAATTAAAGAACTTATGGCCCAGCCAGTGTGGCTCGGAGGCTGAGTGCTGACTGATGAACCAGGATGTCACGGTTTGATTCTCAGTTGGGGCACATGCCCGCGTTGTGGGCTCAGTCCCCAATAGGGGGCAGGTGGGAGGCAGCTGATCAATGATTTTCTCTTATCGTTGATGTGTCTGTCCTTCTCTCCCTCTCCCTTCCTCTTTAAAATCAATAAAAATAAAGAACTTATTTTGGTATTTCTTCAGTAGAGGCATCTCCTTTGGAGTAATCTGCAGATAGCAACATCCACTAACCCAGCACCAATTCCTTCACAAAATCCACCACTAATCTGCCCTCTTGACTGAAATCCTCTCAGAGTTTAGCTCTTAAATTCAATGTCTACATCCTAGTTTAAAACCAAGACCCTAAAAACTCCCTGGCACTTAACTTTACACGCAGAGGCCTCTGAAGACAGCATGAGGGTTCTCAGCTCCCTCTTGCCATGTTCACCTCTGCCTGTCTCCACTGAGACCACCACCCAAAACTGGCTTGGAGCAAGCACTGGCTCGGAGCCTGCTACACAATTCGGAGAAGAGAGAGCTGTGATGGGGCGGGAAATGTTTTGTTTAGGATGAGTTGAGCATAATCCTTCAGATTAGAGAAAAACCCAAAATGCGATCAGAGGGCATATATTAGGCCAAAAATTTATGCAAGAAGGGCACTGATTTACAAGCATCAAGCCCCAAGGAACAAATTAGAAAAAGAACTGGATGAAAATGACTATCATAATATTAGAGCTCCACATCTTCCAACATTAATCAAATGAACGCTCCGACCTCCAGCGGCAAGCCTCTCACTCAGAGTGCCTGGATCCTTACTCGATGCACAAGCTGCTCACTAATCACACTTCACTCCTGAGTACTACACAACAAAGCAGCGGAGGAGACAGCATCCTGGAGGGAGAAGCCACCTGCCCGAAGCCGCAGTTAGCTAGCAGCCCTGCTGATGAGGCTCAGTTCCCAGCTCCTGTCACTACTGCTGGGACATGCAGTGAGGGCAGCTCCTCTGTCTTCCAGCTTAGGGACAGAGCCCTAGGCTAAATGTCTGCAGGGGCATGTGCCCAAGCCTGGAGATGTTTTCCCATATTCTCACTGGTAAAGCCATGGCCAACTGCTGTCCTGGAAGACAATGGCTGTCACGGGGGAGGCTGACAGTGTGGCACTGACCCTGCCTCAGGGGCACCCGCCCAAGCAGCAGCATACCCGAGTTTTGGTTTTCTCTTATGCTGTAAGCAAATACCCTAATTCTACAGCTCAATCTAAACTAAAGGAGAAGGGCACTGAACAAGTCTTCTCTATGACTCAACAGGAAGCTGTTTTATGAATAAATCTTATATTGGAAATGAAGAAAAGGCTAGGATTGTTAGCATATTTGTGAAGAGAAAAGGAAGACCACCTCCAGGACAGCGTTCTCAGTACGTCACGTTACGCTGCTCCGGTTCAGAGAGCTGGATGTGACGTCCTAGCAAACACTCAGGGCTCTGCCAGCCCCGGGCACAGCAGGGACAGGTCCCTTCCCTCACAAAGGCCCTCCACACCAGACAGAGGTTCCCATCTGGGCTAACAGACACAGACCGCGCTGAGGTTCTTCAAGGAGAGTCTGCAATAGGACTGAAACCCTCCAGACTCTTGCTCTAAACTGGTAGGCCTTCTGTAGGGAAACTGGGGAGAGAGAATCACATTTGCCTCTATGAAAGCTATGAATCTGACTAACATCAGGGTAACCACATTCAATAGCTTCCAGAAACTCAAAGTCCCATGGTTGGGGACTAGGGAGTCTTGTGGATCCCCAAACACCAAAACAAAAATAAAATTCAAGTAAAATCCATTAGAAAGGGCCCATGAAAGGATATGAAGACATTTATCCAAGACTTAAGCAATGTGCTATAAAAATGATGTCTGATGAAGGATGTCAGTAATGGTTTACATTTGGTGAGAGCAGAGATTAACTTTAAAATGCTAGTGCTTAAACTGCCATAGAAAAAAATCCCAATCTACCCATAATTTCCAATCAATACAAACACGCCACTACAGATGGCAGTAAAGGGATGAGAAATTAAAATGCAGAGCCTAAATTCATACCTTTCAAAAGCAATATTTTTAGTATCGAGGTTGGTGTTAATGACTGGGCTTGTGAGCCGCCTTTCAACCTCCCTGCCTGTTGGCTTCATCAAGTCCAGAGTGAGGCGCTCCATTTCCTGGGAAAGATCAAAGTGTTCGGTGGTGACCACTTTGTCATCATGGTTGACTTCCATCAACTCCGCCCAGTTGTCTGTTAATAGGAACAAGGGCATAACTAAGCACAGTGCAAGTCAGAGGAAAACCCAGAAAGCCTCATGTTAAAGTGCATCCTCTTTCCAAGTCTGCATCTTTGAGCCATCTTCCCCAGAGATGCAGGCTTTTAAAATAATTTTCACTTTTTGTTAGCAACACATTTATCTGTGTACTTTTAAAAATATATGATTACAAATTATACATTATTTATGCACAACAATGGATAAGCAATGCCATGTATGGAGGGAATATAATGAATGAGATATAAGACAGAGAGGCTTGTATCCAAAAGCTCAGGGACATAAGAGAGTAACAATGTTGGGTGGTAAATAATACACACAAAAGAATTATATAGATAACAAGTAAGGTACAGGAATTGAGAGGTGAATAAGGAAAGGAATGACAAGCCCGCCAATGTGGCTTAGTGAATGAGCACTGACCCATGAACCAAGAGGGCTGGGTTCAATTCCGAGTTAGGGCACATGCTCGGGTTGCGGGCTCAATCCCTAGTAGATCAGAGGGCATGCAGGAGGCAGTCAATCAATGCTTTTCTCTCATTGATGTTTCTACCTCTCTCTCTAAAAATAAATAAAAATATAATTAAAGAATAACAAAAAAAAGCCCAGAAAGAGCGGCCAGGCCCGGAGCAGCCGGGTCGGGTGCGGCCAGGCCCGGAGCAGCTGGGTCGGGTGCGGCCAGGCCCGGAGCAGCGGCTGCCAGGCTGGGAGCAGCCAGGCCCGGAGCAGCAGCAGCCAAGTCCAGAGCAACTAGGTCGAGAGCGGCAGTGGCCAGACCCGGAGCAGCTGGTTGTGGTACAAACCAGAGCAACAGAGGCCAGGCCCGGAGCAGCCAAGCCCGAAACAGTTAGCTCCTCGCCTGCCCCCGCCCCAAGGCTGCCTCTCAGACATGGCTGGAAACTTTTGTGGGAACTTGAGGGTCTGCTGAATCAAGTGATGAAGGCTTAGATCTGAATGTGTTGAGTTAGTATAGCGCTGGGGTGTTGATCTGTGAGTGCCTTGGGTGGGGCCTGGATGAGGTTGGTTGACCTATTTGGAAATGTCTTTTGTGTGAAGTGTATCATTGGGCATGTGGAGGTATTATTGATATGAGAAAATGCTAAGTAACTGATTTACTATCTGAAAAGGGATTTACTATCAAGGAAAGAGAGGGAGGAAGAGACTGAACATAAACTGTGCACCTATGGATGAGAACAATGGGGGATGGGGAGGGGGTGGAGGGTGGGGTGGGAAACTGGTGGAGGGGGGAAGAAATGAGGAACCTTTGTAATATGAACAATAAAGATTGATTAAAAAAAAAAAATGCCCAGAAAGGATTAGATAAGGCACATGAATGTGGATGTGTTTTATGGTTAAAAATCACTCTATAACTTAGCATGAACAGTGGTTACTATAACGAAATTACTCACCTTCTCCCTTAAATATGAAACTACGCCTCCCTCTTATCCAGCTCATGTTCTCAAACCCCAGCAATGTGATATCAACACGCAGTTTGGCACCACTTTTCCAAATGCGACAGACATCATTTGGGCATATTCTGGAAACCAAGGGCACTGAAGAAGAGAAGTTTATTACTGAGAAAAACCTGATGGCCAAGCGAAACACCCAGAAATCAGGATTCTGACTTTAATGAAAGGATAGGAATAGAAAGATGGTAACTGTCGCATAGAGCTGAACCTGGCTGAACTTGATACAAGAAGTCACTTTTAAAAAATAAAAATGGCCCAGCTGGCAAGGCTCAGTGGTTAAGTGTTGACCTATGAACCAGGAGGTCATGGGTTCAATTCCCAGCCAGGGCATATGTCTAAGCAGTGAGCTGGATCCCCAGTGTGGGGTATGCAGAAGGCAGCCTATCAATGATTCTTTCTCATCATTCATGTTTCCATTTCTCTCTCCTTCTCCCTTCCTCTCTGAAATCACTAAAAATATATTTAAAAAATAATAATAATAAAAAATAAAAAAGGTCCTTCTGTTTTCCAATGGTCTTAGGTGACCCTGCTAGTGGTTCTCAACCTGTGGGTCACGACCTACAGATTGAGAATTGCTGCTGTAGAGCCTAAGACCATTGGAAAACACATTATATTTACATTATGACTCATAACAGTAGCAAAATTACAGTTATGAGGTAGCAATGAAAATAATTTTATGGTTGGGGGTCACCACAACATGAGGAACTGTATTAAAGGGTCGCGGCATTAGAAAGGTTGAGAACCACTGGGCTAGAGTATGCTCAATGTCAAAACGAGCTCCTCTCCTTGACTGCCATCAGAGCTTGGGTGGGTCCATCTGGCCTTTCTCGTTCACATATGCTACTTTTGCCATATGGCTGCGGCTGCCATATTGTCAGATCCACCATTCAGATGATCAAATGTCTAAAATGTGCTGCTGCCGAAACCAGTTTGGCTCAGTAGATAAAGTGTCAGCCTGCGGACTGAGGGGTCCCAGGTTTGATTCCAGCCAAGGGCATGTACGTTGGTTGTGGGCACATCCCCAGTGGGTGTGCAGGAGGCAGCTGATCAATGTTTCTCTCTCATGGATGTTTCTAACTCTTTATCCCTCTCTCTTCCTCTCTGTAAAAAAATCAATAAAATATATTTCAAAAATAAAATAAAATGTGCTGCTTTTTAACAAAACCTGAAATCAGTGAATATCTGCATTAGAAAAAACTCATTCGTTTCACAAAAGAATCTGAAGTTCTCTTCTTTGTATACTTTTTACTCCATTTCAATGTTTCATTATAAATATGACGTCTTGCCTGCAAGGGAAGTCTGGAAGTGAAAATGGCTGAAAACTGGGAATTAGGAGCTGTCATTAACTGATCAACTTGAAATAAAAATAGAACAACTATGAAAATTACTGTCAGTCAATTTGCCTCACATAAGATTTTGGAGAGAAATACATCCATTTTGTAAAAAACAAGCTACTCCGATATTCATCTCATCTTCTTCCTCAGAATAACGAGTCTAAAAGAATCAAGCTAAACCACATAAGGAAGTAAGCAAATTACGGTAAGTCCTACTAAAATATCAACCTTTTAAAGAACTAATAATATAGGTCAATGTCAACTGGAAATGACAAGAGACAAAATTGTCTGTATGTCATATTTATGGATGCTTGGGAGAAAAAGTCCTACATGTGGGGAAAAGCCTAGAAGGGAAATGCTCAGAACACTAACACTAGTGGTGCTTAAGTGGGATTATAGGTGACTATTTTTCATAATTCTTATCTATGCATTTTCTAGATTTAAAAAAATACATGTAACTTTTATAAAGGAAAAATAAACCAATATTGAGGCTAAATAAAGTTGGGAACAGAAATAAATTACAATCTCACAGCCACTCACCCCAGCTGGTGAACTCCCATTTCATCTGCACATAGAAATCTGGCGTCTGAAGGACAAAGGTTTAAAAGAAATTACCCTTGTGCTATTAACTAAACACAAGCACAGTAAGGGTTAATAGGGCTTTTTAAAGTGGGGGAGGAGGAGAGAACAGAGAAAATAAGAAACACAAAGCGCAAACCCATCAAAATAAATGCTTATTTTACATTCAGGCTGTGATTTGTTCTTGATATAAAATGTCTAGACAGTTAATAAAGTTAACTGAAAGCAATAACGTTGGAGGGGGATAAAAGTCAAGTCTGATTTAGGGGCTCAATCTGGTTCCTAACAGGCACATAAGGAGAGCCTGGGAGGATGGGTAAGGACCACCAGGCAGCGTGCAGGACAGGCCGTTCCAAGCAGAGAGAGGAATGTCCGTTCCATCCAGCAGGCTGGGAACCTGCCTGAAAGGCTCTGTGTTCTGGAAAATGGCTTCTCATTAACTGGATGGCTCTGAAACCAACGAGAGGCAGCTAGACATCACTTCCCCAAGAAGTTTATACTCCCCTCCACCTTCCTCTTAACTCTCTGAATGTGGCTTTCTGACGTTTCACACCACCACAGCAGCCCTGTCTAAGATGATTTCTGACCTACAAGGTTCGTGGCGAGCTACTTAATTTCTTAAGTGCCACCTACTAACTTCCAGTTACCGCCCAAGAAGAGAAATGCTAGCAAGTCCAGGTGTTTTCCTGTCCCTCCCACCTCCAGGTTTTGCCAGAAGCTCAGGGCAGGAAGACCAAGAGTCTACCCTGGTGTAAGACCGGCCAGGATTCCAGTGCCGGGCAGCGACTCTCTCCAGGGCAGCAGAAAAGAAAGGCAAGCGTGTTATGAGACAAAACATCAGCCACGGCCTCTGATGCCAATAAGCACAAGGTCAGCTCTGGGCTGTCCATACCTTCCAGCAGGGAGTACAGTGCAATGCAGTTCACTATTGTGGATCAATAACAGGTTAAAAAGAAAAATCCTTTACTTTGAATTTTTAAAATGGGGGGTGACGCCATGTTAAATAAGTCATTTTCTGTTTTGTCAAATGGAGAAATGTTTTTAGTTCCTCCTGCAGTCAGATAAGAGAACGGTAAATCCCCATGTGATCGTTGTACAAACCCACACCTATTTTAAAAACAATGCATATAACTGTTTCATATGCCATGGAAGGCTTCTTTGCAGTACATGGAAATTAACATCTTAGGCAGCATTTACTTTACATGTCATAGAAATATTTCTTGAAAGGGGGCTCAGATAATGAGCTGTGATTATCTAACTTCTAGCAAAATTGTTTCTTTTCTCCACAGAACTGCTCGTTTTTCTCCAGAAATGTGTTTTGATTAACATCATAAAGCCAATTTATCAACAAATATCTTTGGAGATGTTTTGAGGAGCTCACGTCTGTGCTTAATTTGAGAATAAATGGCATGAAAATTGAGCCATGGCACTTTCTCGTCTCTTGCTGCCCTGGGAATATTCCACATGGTTGACTGATAAAATGGTTTTTGCAGGTAACAAAGGTTATCTGTAGAATGGCAACCATCATCCAAAACAATTCAGGGCCCTACAAGTAAAACTGTTTAAGAAACTTCTCTAGGTGTCAAACAGTCCTGCACTTTAATTCACAAAGACAGGTAAACTTCCCAAAAACTGTACATCACATACGGCAATGAATTAGAAGCCGCAGAATACTGATGGCTAGAAGTAACAGGAGTGACAAGGAGAAGATACACGCAGACCTGGGAACCTCAAGAGACCCTGACAATCCCTGTCCAGTCACCAAGGCCAACCATCTCCAAGGTGACCTATGCCCAGGATGCTACTTTTAAGAAATCAGGCACCTGGACAAATTCATTGTTTGATGCCTATGTTTTAGTTCTACTTTTTAAATATCACTTAAAAGGGTAAGTCTAGTAACATAGAAACATAACTTGTGGAAGATCCACACATTTAACAGCTGGACAGGCAGGAAATCATGCTCTCCAGTATCCAGTACATGTATTCCCGATTCATAAAGCTCTCCAGGCCGAAACCGGTTTGGCTCAGTGGATAGAGTGCCGGCCTGCGGACTCAAAGGTCCCAGGTTCGATTCCGGTCAAGGGCATGTACCTTGGTTACGGGCACACCCCCAGTAGGGGTTGTGCAGGAGGCACCTGGTCGATGATTCTCTCTCATTGATGTTTCTAGCTCTCTATCCCTCTCCCTTCCTCTCTGTAAAAAATAAAATAAAAAATAAAAAATAGCCAAAACCGGTTTGGCTCAATGGATAGAGTGTCGGCTTGGAGACTGAAGGGTCCCGGGTTCGATTCTGGTCAAGGGCATGTATCTTGGTTGCAGGCATATCCCCAGTAGGGGGTGTGCAAGAGGCAGCTGATCGATGACTCTCTCTCATCGATGTTTCTAACTCTCTATCTCTCTCCCTTCCTCTCTGTAAAAAATCAAAAAAATACATTAAAAAAAATAATAACAAAAATAAAATAAAATAAAATAAAGTTCTTCAGGAAGGCGCCCCACAGGGTATCCGCGGTGCTGCCAGCCAGCAGTAACCCAATGATGGCAGTGCCATATTGAGTACCTCGAGAATCTTTTGGAGCAGCTCAGGAACGCCTTCGAGGGCCATGGACGTGTTGTGGTAGTCTCGATGTTGAAGAACCGTGTACACCATCTCAGGGTCACCAGTGCTCACAGCCTCGTGCAAAACTGGAAAACAACAAGGTAAAACCTAATGGCCCAGCATTCTTACACTTTCTGACACATTCCACAGCCAGTCTGAAAAATGTCTACATAGGTCAAAGACCAGCACGTTCTTCCTGGAGAGGAGAGAGGCGGTAACCCCACGTTATCACGTGACCACGACTTCTTATTGCTAGCTCGTAAATAGGTAAAAAGAGAAAATAGAGCACGTTTAGCCTCTTGCTCAAACCCTCATCCTCCTTGGTCAAATCCATCCCCTCCTTTCCCCCTTTTGTTACCACTGGTCATGGAATCCTGACAATGTCTTCAGAAGCTGGCTTTAGCTATGTGATCACACAGCTATGGTTACATGTAGATCAGGCAAGCAGGGCTCTGCTTGTGTATTTTCTGCTCTGTCACCATTAGATCACCCTAACCAATAATAAGAGAATTGACACATGCACGCATACATGTGCACAGAAAAATGCCAGGACTTCACTGGAAAAGGCCACTTCTAGAAGGCCATAATTTCTTTTTGATTTTGCTTATCCAGTTCCCATCACGTTCCTCGGGGAAATCTGGCCTCCCCACGTGTGCTTGGTGGGGAGGTTTGCACTGAGAGCTGCTTTCTAGATGAGGCGTCACCCTCTACTCGGGGCTTTGGGCCAGGACGTAATCCGGGCCGCCGCGCTGTAGATCAGCCAGCAGCACCCGAGGCTCCTGTCTCCTCGCCCAGTGCCTAGGCCAGGAGAGAAAGAGTCTTCAGATAAAGATGGCTCTGAAGACAATGCCTGACACTGGCCTTTATTCCCAAAGAGACACTGAAATGAAAGGCTTTAAAGATTTTAAAAGCATACTTGCCTGTCCATCCCTCGCGATTTTCTTTTGTAACATCTGCTTTATGTCGGAGCAAGACTCTAGCAGATTCCAAATGTCCCAAAGAAACAGCAAGGTGCAGTAAGGTTCGACCTCGTGGATCCACAGCCTCCACGTTCTGTGAAGTAAACACGGGCATTTATTATACAAAAATGTAGCAATGTTTTTGAGAGATCCTAAGTATAAAAACAGAAAACAATATTTACATGTTAATTAAGGCAATGTATGGAAAAATGAAGGCTTGCAGATGGGCACAGTTGAAATAGGAATTTGGGGGCTATAAATAAAGATGACAGCTACTGAGTTCCTCTTTCTATAGAGTTAAATGCCTAATAAATAAATGCTAGCTACCAGCCTCAGATCATTGAGCACAGCCTCAAGCTCCGAACCACACTCAAGTCTAAATAAGGCTTTCCCCTAAGAAATGTAGGGGATTTCTTAAGCACACATCAGCATTCAGGTGTAAAACAGGAAGCACAGGCATTTATGCAAAACGAAAGTGCAGAAGAGAATTTAGGTCAGAATAAAATGACATTCTCCAGTTGGATTCTCACCAACACACCATTCTCATTGTTGTGTATTGACTTCCAACTGGCCTAAGTAGTCACACCTTCGGGTCCTGCAGACAATGTGCATGATCTGCCAGGCATGAATGTGCACAGATTTATAGACAAATGTAAGCGCGCGCGCACACGCACACACACAGACACACACACACACAGTCAGTCCGTTTCCCCTTGAGGGTTTTCTTCCAGGTACAGACATACCCTCCTCCGGTGTCTGCTCTCTGGCGGGAGCTCCTTCTGAGGAGCTGGGCCCTGCCCTCCTAAGTCAGCTCTGAATCCCACCCCAGGACACAACACGCTGCCACGGGACTTGGGAGTGCGAAATGCTCAGTGCCATACACTCCGTAGAAAATGAGCTTTGTCTTGATTTGAGATGCCACTTGTGCATGATTAATGCAGCCTCCAAAGATACCCACAACGTTCCGCCACTGGCCACAGGGAAGGAAGGTAAGCAGCACTATGGGCAAACCACTATCCAACAGCTACGGAGCCTCCCTGTTTTGCTAAGTGTGCATGGCTATTGTGCAGTGAAGACAGGAACTGTTGTTGAGGAAAACAGAAGTGTTTGAAGACATCCTGCTAAGGGAACACACATCCGCCTGGACCAATCTCAGGCCTCAGATTCCTCTCAGGCACTGAAGTACCAACGTGTCTCCTTGAACCTCCCACCCACCTCCCAGGATTCACCGACTTTTCCCAAGTCTGGCTTGTCCATCTCGTCAAAGAGATCAAGAATGCCAAAGCGTAGGATCCACATCTTATATTTCCTAGCTTTGTCACCCTAGTCTCTAATTTGCATTAAATCCTTTTTTTTTTAAGTAATATGCTAAAAACTAAGAACTTAGTTGAAGTTTAACAAGAAAGAAATAATTAACAAGTTTATCTTCTTACACATCTGTTATATAACCTTTTCTTACTTAACAAGTTCAATTTATATGAAAGGTGCTAGATTTAGCCGCTGCCTGATATATGAGATGTTTAACAATATTTATCACACAAGAAGGGGAACTACTGACTGCTGTTTACTCCCCACAGCAAAACTAACTAAGCACTGGAGCTCCTAGACAAGCACTGGATACAATATATGAAATCAAAGCCAAATACATTAAGTAGTTGACTTTTCCTATTTTGGACCACAGGGAAAACTACATGTATGAGGCTTACACAGCAGCACACTTGCGTGGCTAATTACAACTCTTTGGAGCCTCCTGTGCCTCTCTTGCTCATTTGAAAGGAGAAAAAGGAGTAAGAATGTTATTTAATGCTGACAATGTGATTAAAAACAATGGGTGAATAAAGATCACAGTGGGAATTACTGAAACAGAAGATAGAAAATCAATAGAGAAAATTCAGCAAAACCAAAAGTTGGTTCTTGGAATATTTCAACAAAACTAACAAACTTTCAGCTAGATTGACTGAGAGAAAAGAGAGAAGACTCAAGTTAACAAAAACAGGTTATTACTACCAACTCTACAGAAATAAAAAATATTATAAAGCTGGGCCAGTATGGCTCAGTGGTCGAGCATCAATCTATGAACCCGGAGGTCATGGTTCAATTCTCTGTCAGGGTACATGCTCGGATTCGGGCTTGATTCCGTGGGGGGCTTGCAGGTAGGGGTGTGGAGGAGGCAGCCGATCAGTGTTTCTCTGTCATCATTAATATTTCTATCTCTCCCTTCCTCTCTGAAATCAATAAAAACATATTTTTAAAAAATATTGGGCTCATGATCCAATTGGGAAGTTTTTCTTCTTTTTTCGAGGAAGATTTTATAAAGAAATGGTATTAATTATTAAAAAAAAAACACAAAAACATTCTTATTGATTTCAGAGAGGAAGGGAAAGGGAGAGATAGAAACATCAATGATGTGAGGGAATTATCGATTGACTGCCTCCTACTGGGGATTGAGTCCATAACCTGGGCATGTGCCCTGACCAGGAATCGAACAGTAATCTCCTAAATCATAGGTCAACACTCAACCACTGAGCCAGGCTATAAGCCCAGTATTATTGTGATAAAAAGCACATCATAAAAAAAGAAAACCAACAGACCACTACCTCTTATGAATACAGATGCAAAAATAATATAGTAGCAATGCAAATTCAGTAACATATGAAAGGGGATATCCAAATGATATCTCATATATGCAAAGATGGTTTAACATCTGATAATCAATTAATATAATACATCATATCGATAGAATAAAATTTTAAAAAAACGCCAAACACAATCATCTCAATAAATGCACGCTGTGGTCAACCCCAAAAATTCCTGTGTTGAAATCCTAACCTCCAAAGATGATGGTATTAGAAGTGGGGCCGGTGAGAGGTACCTGGGTCATGAGGAGGAGCCCTCCGGAATGAAGTTGGGAATTAGTGGCTTTACAAAGAGGCCTCAGTGAGGACACAGTGAGAAGGCTCCTACAATGAACCAGGAAGAGAGCCCTCACCAGCTATCACACAGGATCTGCTGGCACCATGATCTCAGACTGACAGCCTCTAGAACTGTGACGAATAAATTCCTATTGTTTATAAACTGCTTAGTATTTTGTTACAGCAGCCCAAAGAGACTAAGACAATGCAGAAAAAACATTTGGCAAAATCCAATACCCCTTTATGATAAAAACAACCACTAAACAAACCAGGAATAAAGGGAGCTTCCTCAAAGAGCCTCTGTCTATGAAAACCCACAGCCAACATCATACTCAATGGTTTAAGACTACATGCTTTCCCCTCAAGATAAGGAACAAGAAAAGATGTTCTCTTTCACCACTTCTATCCAATATTGTACTGGGGGTTCTAACAAGGGCAATAAGGCAAGAAAAATAAAAGGGAAAAGTAAAACTATCTCTGTTCATAGATGACATAATTTCATTTATAGGAAATTCTAAAGAATCCCTTTAAAAACTGTTAGGACTAATAAATGAGCTCAGTAAGGTTGCAGGACACAAGAGCAACACACAAATACCATTTGTGCCTGGCTGGGTGACTCCGTTGGTTGAAGTGTCATCTTGTACACCAAAAAGCTGTGGTTCAATTCCCATTCAGGGCACACACCTAGACTGTGAGTTCAATCAAATAGGCAAATCTATAGAGATAACAAGTAGATTAGCGGTTGCCTGGGGCTGAAGGGATTGGAAGAAATGGGAGAGTAACTAAGGGGTATAGGGTTTCTTTTGGGGGTAATGAAAATGTTCTGGAATTTGACAGTGGTAATGATTGCACAACTCAATTAATATACTAAAAAACACTGAATAGCTGAAACCGGTTTGACTCAATGGATAGAGCGTCGGCTTGGGGACTGAAAGGTCCTGGGTTCGATTCCGGTCAAGGGCATGTACCTTGGTTGCGGGCATATCCCCAGTGGGGGGTGTGCAAGAGGCAGCTGATCGATGATGACTCTCTCTCATCGATGTTTCTAACTCTCTATCTCTCTCCCTTCTTCTCTGTACAAAATCAATAAAATATATTTAAAAAAATAAAAATAAAAAACACTGAATAATACACCTTAATAGGTGAATTGCATAAGTGAATTACATCCCAATAAAGATATTTAAAAATCAATGTATGTATGTGCTCTATGTAATACATAAAACTAATGTACTGATATACTGTTTGATGAGTTGCTTAATTTCTCTTGGTTTCAGTTTGCTCCCTTATAAAATGAGATTAATAAAAAACACCTACCTTACTGAGTTCTTACAAGGCACAATGCCTAACCCCAGAGTAAGCACTGAGAAGAGTCAGCTCTTATCATATGCCCACACTGTCATTTTATTTTTAAATATATTTTGATTTTTAAAAAAATATACATTTTATTGATGTTTTACAGAGAGGAAGGGAAAGAGACAGAGAGCCAGAAATGTTGATGAGAGAGAAACATCGACCAGCTGCTCTTGCACACCCCCTACTGGGGATGTGCCCGCAACCAATGTACATGCCCTTGACCGGAATCGAACCTGGGACCTTTCAGTCCGCAGACCGACGCTCTACCACTGAGCCAAACCAGTTTCAGCTATTTTATTGATTTTTTACAGAGAGGAAGAGAGAGAGGGATAGAGAGTTAGAAACATCAATGAGAAACATCGACCAGCTGCCTCATGCACACCCCCTACTGGGGATGTGCCCGCAACTAAGGTACATGCCCTTGACCGGAATCAAACCTGAGACCTTTCAGTCTGCAGGCCAACGCTCTATCCACTGAGCCAAACCAGTTTCGGCCACACTGTCATTTTATATAAGCCGTCACTTTCTTTCTTAAAGAGATCTGTTCAAATTTCATTCTAGTTGAGAGTGAGTCTTAGGGTCCTCAGATAATGACATTAGTTTAGTGAGCAAGAGCTTTCAGAATTTCACTGAAGCTCACTTTCAAAGCTGATTGTTTTTTCTTTAAGTTTCTTCAGTCCTGAGCTGTACCAAATTAAAAATACCCACCCCAGCCCAGCCAGCGTGGCTCAGTAGTTGAGCACTGACCTATGAATCAGGAGGTAATGGTTCAATTCCCAGACAGGGCACATGCTGGGGTTACAGGCTCAATCCCCAGTAAGGGCCTGCAGATTCTCTCTCAGCATTGATGTTTCTATCTTTTTCTCCCTCTCCCTTCCTCTCTGAAATCAATAAAAATATATTTTAAAAATACCCCTTTTAAGTATAATAGTGCCCCTAAAAGAAAAGGATGTCTGCATGTCTCCTTCCTACCTGTTAATTTAAGCCCACCAACTTTTCTTTCTTTCTTTCTTTCTTTCTTTCTTTCTTTCTTTCTTTCTTTCTTTCATATATTTTATTGATTTTTTTACAGAGAGGAAGAGAGAGGGATAGAGAGTTAGAAACATCGACGAGCGAGAAACATCAACCAGCTGCCTCTTGCACACTTCCTACTGGGGATATGCCCGCAACCAAGGTACACGCCCTTGACCGGAATCGAACCTGGGACCCTTCAGTCCTCAGGCTGATGCTCTATCCACTGAGCCAAACCAGTTTCAGCCCACCAACTTCTCTTGCTCAAAGCCTCCCTGTCATCCTGCTGTCCTCCAGAGGCAAAAGGCCGAGCTTTGAGTGCAGCTGCAGAACTAGACATCAGTCTCACTTCCTGATCCCCTCCCAGCCTCAGGTGAATTACTCAACCTTCCGTGCCTCGGTCTCAGCAAGAAGTCCGTGCTTTACAATCGCTCACTGTTCCCTCTTGCGGGGCACCTCCCTCGGGCAACCACCTTCACTCTCGGGCAGTCTCAGGCTGCCTGGTCCTCTGTGGCCAGAGCTGGTTCCTCAGGCCAAGTCAAGGGGGGAAAGGTACCCACTGGCCTGGTTCTCTAAGGTGAGCCCGAGTTCCTGAGGGCCCAGGGGGAGCACCGAGTGAGCTCTAGGCCCTTTATCTTGGGGTGTCTGGCCCCGACTCTGAGAAGGCTTCCGGCCAACAGGCACTGACTTGAGTGTGTGCCCAGTGGCCTCACGCAGCCTTGCCACAGGCGGGGTGGACACCTCAGGGTGGTTCCCGGTCAGGCTCTGCTGCCTAGACAGCGCTCTTCCTCTTGCCTGAATTTTGTGCTTTCACCTGCTGCTGCCTGAACGGGGCTGGCCCTAGTCAGCCTCATCTGCCACCATCTATCCACCCAGTCCCAGGGTCTCCCCTTCCCTGTCTAAGGTGCACTCACTGGCCTTTGTATTTGTCCCCTTCCATTCACTCACTCTCCCAGCGTAAGTTTTTATTCATTCTCCCAGCATCCATAAGAAGGCCAAGGATATGTAACAGACCTCTCTTGCTAAATGATAAATGGCATAACCATAACACAAATCATTTCCACTGCACCAACCAACTTGAAGGCCCCACTGAATATTAAAGATAGCAAAGCTGATGGGTTAAGAGGCACTTAATAAAGTGCCTGAAAGGAAGGCACTTAATACTGTGCCTTTGCTGAGCAAATGTTAAAAGCCTGAAACAGCCGAAACCGGTTTGGCTCAGTGGATAAAGCGTCGGTCTGCGGACTGGAAGGTCCCAGGTTCAATTCCGGTCAAGGGCATGTACCTTGGTTGCAGACACATCTCCAGTAGGGGGTGTGCAGGAGGCAGCTGGTTGATGTTTCTAGCTCTCTACCCCTCTCCCTTCCTCTCTATGGAAAATCAATTTAAAAAAATAAAATAAAATAAAAACAAAAAGCCTGAAACAAAGTGAGTTACTAAACAGCCAATTCCAGCTATTAGCAAGATATCGGATCGGGGGCTAACACCCATGCAGAAGCACATACTTATCAGCTTCATCTGGATAAACTTGATTCTTCCTGTTCTGCTGTTCACAGGACAAAATTAAATTCTTACCAGTGTGCCTGCTTCAAGTCTCACTCATGGAATGGAAGGAATGAAGAAATGGATAGCAGAAACTTACTGGCAAATAAATTAAGTGAAACAGCTGGTTTTATTGCAGGGGTAGTAGGAATTTTTTGTTTTAAATTATGCAACCAGTATGTGTTCCTTTAGAAAAACTGGAATATACATAAAAAAGCAGAATACCCAGGATGATCATCATAACAGCAGCAGCAACTATGGCAAATGGTATTATACCCATTTACTATATGCCTGCATTTTCAGATGGGTTCTCTGCCTTATTTCCACAATCCTGAAATGAAGTTTTAATCAAATAAGTATAGCATAAAGGTTAAGAATACCGGGTTAGCCAAAACCGGTTTGGCTCAGCGGTAGAGCGTCCGTCTGTGGACTGAAAGGTCCCGGGTTCGATTCCGGTCAGGGGCATGTGCGTTGGTTGCGGGCACATCCCCGGTCGGGGGTGTGCAGGAGGCAGCTGGTCAATGTTTCTCTCTCATCGATGTTTCTAGCTCTCTATCCCTCTCCTTTCCTCTCTGAAAAAATCAATAAAATATATTTAAAAAAAAAAAAAAGTATACCGGGTTAGGACAGAGCCTGACTTTCTGGGTTAATATCCTGGTTTGGCCACTGGCTAAGCATACACCAGTGCCTCTCCTCCTCAGTCTCCTAATCTGTAAAATGGGAATCATAACAGCACCCACCCCAAAAGACTGGTGTCTAGAAATAAATGTAAAACTGCATAGCACCTACTGGGGATTGAACCTGCAACCCAGGCATGCGCCCTGACAGTAATCAAACTTCAGGCTGCACTGAAATGTATTATGTGCAGTTTTACAGGCAATAAAACAATTTAGTAAGGGTAAATAACTTACCCATTCTCACAACTGAAATCAGCATTAGAACTGGCCATTAATTCAGCCGCCTCCGAGTCAGAAGCAGGTAGCTGGTTCATAATTAATAGAGGATCTCAATAACTATGAAAGCAATAAAATATTTCCTGCCTTGAATTTTAATGATGTCAATGATCAACTTCTTGACCCTGAACCAGATACATAATTTGCAGGGACCAGTGAAAAATAAAAATGCAAGAAATTTTATTTAAAATATAATTATGAATTTCAGGATGGTAACACGAGTATTAAACCAATCCTGAGCCTCTTCTGAGCACAAGGTAGCCTTTGAAGCTAGATCAACTCAACACTTGCAATGGCCAACTTTCAGAATTGAAATTGGGTTTTGTGGTCATGACAGTAAAGTTTCCATGATCAAGATGTTCTTTTTTTAAAAAAAATGCTTTTATTGCCGAAACCGGTATGGCTCAGTGGGTAAAGCGTCGGCCTGAGGACTCAAGGGTCCCAGGTTCGATTCTGGTCAGGGGCATGTACCTTGTTGCTGGCACATCCCCAGTAGGGGGTGTGCAGGAGGCAGATGATCAATGTTTCTCTCTCTCATCTATGTTTCTAGCTCTCTATCCCTCTCTCTTCCTCTCTGTAAAAAAATCAATAAAATAGCCGAAACCAGTTTGGTTCAGTGGATAGAGCATCGGTCTGCGGACTGAAAGGTCCGGGGTTCGATTCCGGTCAAGGGCATGTACATTGGTTGCGGGCACATCCCCAGTAGGTGGTGTGCAAGAGGCAGCTGGTCGATGTTTCTCTCTCATCGACATTTCTAGCTCTCTATCCTTCTCCCTTTCTCTCTGTGGAAAATCAATAAAATATATATTTTTTAAAAATCAATAAAATATATTTTTTAAAAAAATGTTTTTATTGAGTTTAGAGAGAGAAGGGAGAGGGAGAGAAAAAAATATCAGCTGCTGCCTGCATACCCCTACAGGGGATCAAGCTCAAAACCCAGGCACATGCCCTGAGCAGGAATCGAACCAGCAACCTCTTGGTGCACAGATGCTCAATCCCCCGAGTCACACTGGATGGGTTCAAGATGTTCTTTATGATTACATTTGACCTTCCTCCTCCCCAAAGGGAATAGGTATACTGTGAAATGATCTACAGTGATAACCAATAACAAAGTCAAAACCAAATAACTAGCAAGTATGAACAGTTTCCTGAGGCCTCTTTGACAGCTGAAGGCATTAAGGACCAAGTTACTCCAGGAAAATCTGCTGCAAAATTATAATTTTCTAATCACAAGTATCCTTAGGTTTTTCAAGTCACAGAGAACTTTCAGTGAACACCTTTATCACAGCTTTCTGGAAAAAGAAATAATTCAACTATGTCACATTACAGATTATAAACCAAGACTGCTCTTATCAAACAAGTTTTTCAATCAAGAAAAACCCGTTTACTTATTTAAACTCTTTTCTTCCTCTCCAAAGACTAGAAAGTGGGCTGTTTTCAGAAATCGGTATTGAAAGAGTGTGATGAATCTATTAAAGTGGATGTTAGTTCTGTGGCTTTGTACTTTATCTTGATACTTCACAAGAAGTTGGATAGCCCAATACTGAGGATACAAAATGCAGCTGACCTAAAAACGTAACTGTCTGGTTGTTTTTAAAGTGACCATGATGAGACTTAGAGTTAAGAGCAAAATGATGGAGGCCTCTCTCTGTACAGAAAGGGAATTAAGTCATCAGGTACACTAGGATGCCTCGTGGTGAGTCATTTACTCTGGGGGCATGATCTAATTAACACCAAGGACTTACATTTAAGGTTTATTTTCATTGGATGGAGGATTTACATAAAAAAAAAAAAAAAGAAAAAATAAAAAAAATAAAGAAGAAGCCACTTTGGCCGAAACTGGTTTGGCTCAGTGGTAGAGCATCGGTCTGCGGACTGAGAGGTCCCAGGTTCGATTCCGGTCAAGGGCATGTACATTAGTTGCGGGCACATCCCCAATAAGGGTTGTGCAAGAGGCAGCTGGTCGATGTTTCTCTCTCATCGACGTTTCTAGCTCTCTCTCTCTCTCGCTCTCTTCCTCCTCTCTGTAAAATATCAATAAAATATATTTAAAAAAAAAGAAAAAAAAAAGAAGAAGCCACTTTGACTTCCAGGGGGTGCGCAACGATTTTGAAAGAAATACGGTAGGTGCAAGAACAGCTTGGCCGTCACCATTTACCAAACGAGGTAACGCTGACTGCTCAAAGCTCCTTCATCCTAAAACTCCCGGACAATTACAGCGTCAATTCAAAAACTAGGCCATTAGTACACTGGATAAAATGAATCAACAAGAACAATTACACCAAACAACTACAAGTTCTTATTCTAACGGCTAAGTTTATTAGCTCGTAACCTGAAGGCACCCACGACTCCCAGAATTGGAGAGATGCCTAAGCAGGGCTTCTCAAGCAAAACACTACTGACATTTGGGGCCTGATAATTCTTAATTTGGGGGTGGGGGGTGCGCTATCTTGTGCACTGCAGGATGCTGAGCTGCATCCTTGGCCTCTCCCACTAGATCCCAGGAGCACCCACTCCCCACGTGTAACAACCAAAACTGTCTGAATGCACCTGGAGCGGTGGGGGCCAAAACCACTTCCAACTGAGAACCACTGCTTTACTTACTTTTTAATAGAAATTTTTTATTTCAGAGAGGAAGGAAGAGGGAGAGACAGAAATATCAGTGATGAGAAAGTCATTGATCAGCTGCCTCCTAAACGCCCCAACACTAGGGATCAGAGACTGAGCTCGCAACCCAGGCATGTGCCCTGACCAGGAATCGAACCAGTGACCTCCTGGTTCATAGGTCCATGCTCCACCACTGAGCCATGCTGGAGGTGCTGAGAAGCACTGCTTTAAAGAAAAGGTGATACATACAAGACCAGGAATCGATGTACTTTGGAACGCGAAGGGATTTTAAGGGTCCCGGGCACCAGTGATTCTCAAACTTGGGTAGGCATCAGTGTCCCTGGGCCAGGGAGGGAAAACGCCTTGCCCAAGGTCACAGGGCGGGTTGCCACCTGGACTCCAAACCCCACCGAGCCCTTCCTTACAAAAAGGGCGGGCGGGGTGCGGAGCGGGTATTGTTCTCACCCCTTGGGGAAGAGAACCCCGACTGATAGGTAGTAGGTGGGCGACCTTGAGCAAAGCGCATCACCTCTGAGCGCCTCAGTTTCCCTTTCTTTCCAACGTAACAATAATAGCACCTACCTCCTTGGACTGTTGCAAAGTCAAAAAGAGTTCATGTCACCAAGCCCTCGGCACCGGGCCCGGCACACAGTAGGCGCTCAACCCAAGACCTACGACGATTCCCGCCCCGCGCTCGGAGCACTGACGGGGCTGCGGGGCCCGGGCGCGGAGGACGGAGCCGGCTCCGCGGGCCAAACGACCCCGGAGCTCGCCCTCCGCCTCCCCCGCCGGCCCGCCCCGCCCTCACCTGGTCCCGCAGCTCCCGCTCCAGCTGCCGGTAGTCGTTGTTCCACACGAGGAGGTGCAGGGGGAAGGGGCCGCTGGCGTCGCGGGCCGCCGACATGGCGAGGAGGCCGCCGCCGGGCCGCGCCGCCCGCTGCCCGGCCTCAGCCCCCGCGGGGTCTCCGGCGCCGCCCGCCCGGCGGCCGGCGAGCTCGAGGGAAGGCGCGAGTGAGGGCGCGGGGCGCGGCGGAGGGCCCGCGGGCCAGGGGCGGGGTGCGCGGGAGGTCGGGGGTCGGGTCGGGGACCCGCTCAGCCGCGCCCACCCCGCGCCCCGCCGCGCCGCCGCCGCCGCCGCCGCGCTGACAGCTCCGAACCGACTTCTGCGGACTGAACTGCCCCGAACCGGGAAGTGCCGGGAGCGAACCACCGCTCCCCGCGGCGGGGGGGCGAGGCCAGGGAGCGAGGCCAGTCTCCCGGCCCGGGGCCCACCCGCTCCCCCCCCCGTCCAGCTCCGCGCTGGGAGACACGGCGACATTCCGCATGAGACTTAAAACCCTCCCTCTTTGCCCAGGATCTGGAAATGGAAAACTCAGCCTGCCCGTCACCAGCTCTCCCCCCCGCTCCAGCAACCGCAAATGGTTCGGCCCACAACCGGCTCCTTCCAACGACTCCGCGCCCGGGGGGTGGCAACAGCCCGTGGGCCGGACCATTCCGTTTACTGACTCCGCCGGCCGCCTTCCGGGACCGCGCAGGGGCTCCTGTGATTGGTCGGGAGCCATTTTGGAAGTGGGCACCTCCAAACTGCTTTGAAGAGGGAACTACAAACCTTGGAGAAGTGGCATTAAAGAGTTGCATGACCTAGAAGTTGTTCTATCTCATGGTTTCTCAAGGAAGGGCGTTTTTGAAGATCATTCTTTCTGTGGGGGTTGTCCTGTGCTTTGTAAGATTGAGCAGCATCCATAGTGTTACCCGGGGGGGGGGGGGGGGGGGAACACAAAAAAACATTGAAAACTGTAAAGAATTTTTGTGATTTTATTTGAGCCAAACTGTCGACCTATTCCGGGAAGCAAAACCTCAATGAATCCAGATAATGCTTTGAAGAATGGCGGGTTACATTTCTACCTATATATTGCAATCAAAGGAGGGACATAGGTGGGTTACCTGAAATTCATTGGTGATGGATTAAGGAGGCGGGAGAAAGCAAAGCAGTGGGAAATCCCTGGGATTGGATAAAAAGTAAAATGATGGACACATACTTAGGTGGGTACAGGAACAATTAACATAATGAAGGAATTTGAGGCATCATCCTGGCACTCACCACATTAGGTTGTGCCCCAGGGGCTCCAGAAAAAGGGAAGTTACAAGTTACCCAGACGTCTCACAGATATGCTATCTTATAGGAAAAAAGGCAAATGGGCTCAGTAAAGAAGATCTAAGCTGATCTTTGTCAGGGAAAATATCGGCTTAGGACATGACTACCCACTATAATCTGTTTGTAGTTAAATATTTAATTTTCAAACTATCTTTTGTGGTTATTTTAGGTCTCTGAGTTTGCAAGACTGCCACCCAGGCCTCCCCTGAGCTTGTCAGGTTGGCATGTGGCTCCTTTCGTCCACACTAGCCTTTCTACCCACTGGTTGCCAGTAGCACTCACCCCCCCCCCAAAAAAAAAACAACAAAAAACAAAAAACAAAAAACAAAAAAACAAAAACCAAAACACACACACACACACACACACACATACACACACAAAACCTCCAGGCATTGCCAACTGTTCCATGCAGGAGGCACATCACCCCCAGTTGAAAACCACTATTATATCTGAACTCCAAACTAGGTTATGTTACCTATGGCTTATTCCACACATGAGTGTCATATTTTTTGAAGCTAGCCATTTGAATTTTGGGTTATGAATACACAGAGTTGACCACAGTCTGCAAGTATAAAGTTCATTCTTTTTAAAAATATATATATATTTTATTGATTTTTTTTACAGAGAGGAAGAAAGAGGAATAGAGAGAAACTTCAATGAGAGAGAATCATGGATCAGCTGCCTCTTGCACACCCCCTACTGGGGATGTGCCCTCAACCAAGGTATGTGCCCTTGACCGGAATCGAACCTGGGACCTTTCAGTCTGCAGGCCACTGAGCCAAACCGGTTTCAACAAAGTTCATTCTTTGAGTTCCAACAGAAGACACTGAATATAGCTCCTTGATTCAATAAAGAACCAAGTCAATTTACAACAACTCCCGATCTGAGCTGTCCACAACTAGACTACATAGCTGGGTGAAATTATTTGATGAACCCAGAAAGCTTACCCTCTGCCGTCTCAGCTTTTCAGATGCCTGCAACATCAGCTGTTTAAGATTGCTGGCCTAATCCATTTTCTACATGAGTTAAGTCCAAAAGATTTGTGAGTCTCCCATCCAAAATAAGATGCAGGAGCACCGGGATGGTACCCAGAGGCTCTAACTGTGGAATGTGTGGAGATTATGTGGTCATACCCATACCACACATTTATCAAAATGGAGAGGTGGACCAAAACCCAGAGCTTCTGAGAACTATTTGGAAGGGAAGGGGAGAGACCGAGAGAAACATAGATATGAGAAAGATACATCGATTTCTTCCAGGACTTCCTATCATTTCAGAAACCTTGTGCAACTTTATCTTGTCTCTTCTTGCACCTCTCTTATTAATTAATTGAAAAACTCCACAACGGCTGCTTACCAGAGTACCCAAAGTCAAACAGTACCAGTCCCATAAGAGGCATCCAATATCTGCTGAACGGAGCTCACAATTGTGTTTACATATGAGAAATCGATGAACCAATCAAGATCAAGTCAGTACAGTCATGCTGACAAAACTGGTTCACACCAAATGGGCTGAACCATGAGGAATATAATTTATTTTACTTTGACAAGATTGAGCTTGAGGATTTAAAATTTTTTTAAAATATTTTTTTATTGATTTTTCTAGAGAGACAGCTGACACCTTTCAAAGAGAAACACCAATGAGAGAGCATAAGATCGATGATCACTAGCCTGCAACCCTGGCATGTGCTCTGCCATCCAAAACCATGACCTCCTGGTTTCTCTTTTCTTTGTAACATTCTGGTAGTGTTTATGATTTGCAAGTCTTAAGACCCTTGAATAAGTCTTTGTCATTTATTTGTAGTCAAAGCCTCTTGACTTCTTTTGCGTGGTTGACACAGATAGCACATACAATAAATATTCCTTAGCATCAGGGCCACATCTCTTCTCTCCTTCACACTGATTAAACTCACCCCATTGCGTTTATCTTATAGCATCCTGTAAATTACTTTAGGTTATCTATTCTTATGCTATTCTTATTCTAAAAACAAATTGTGACAAGAAGATAATAGTAAAACCAAATACCAACAGTAATAGAAGCTACTATTATTGACAGCTTGCTATGGGACAGGCACACCACACTTTTCTGTGAATTATTACATTTCTCCTTAGCCAGATAGTATATATTTAGTTTTCCAGGTCACCTATGAGTTTTGTTGGTTATTCCTCTTCCTCTTTACCACCCCTTAAAATTATCAACCATTCTTAGATAGCAGGCCATACAAAAGCAAGTCTAAGTTTATTGTTAGATAACACATTTATCTCCAATTTGCTGATGAGACTAAAACTGCAGCGTAAGGAACAGCTAGCATTCTTATTTTACTCATTTTACTGTAAGTCTACTGCCGTCAAATATCAGCTCCATCAGGACGGGATAGTTTGTTTTCTTGCCTCACTTCTGTTTCTTCAGTGCTTAGAGCAGTGTATGGAACACAGTATGTGCTCAATAAATATTTGTTGCATAAAGTAATGAATAAATGAACTTGGCCAAAGTTATGCTAGTGACTACTGATTGCCTCAGTAAAGTGTGGCTACAGTTCCAGTCAGTAGGTGTTTTGCTGCTCTCTCCAGTATTATTCAGCGATAGGATGAAGCGACAATCTTGAGACTCTCTTCTGGGGAGGGAGACCCAAACTCAGCATTGATAAGCGGACAGGAGACCCCGTACCTATCTGCCCTCACTCAAGATGGCGACGACGCAGCGTGCCCGTTCGGGTCACGTGACCCTCGACGCCAGCGGGCGCCGCCCCGCGCTTGCGCCTTGCGCCGCGACTGCGAAGCGCTGAGGGGAGAGGCGCCGCCGCCAGCGCCGCGGTGGGACCCGTTAGAGCGGAAGCGCTGCCGTAGCCGCCGCCGCTGCCGTCGCTGTCTCGGGGCTTCAGGCACCCGGCCGGCAGGAGGCGGGAGCCATGTCGAAGCGGCTCCGGAGCAGCGAGATGTGCGCCGACTGCAGCGGGCCGGGTGAGTGCCGCCGGCAGGGCCCGCTCCCCTCAGCTCTCCTGCCCGGGACCCCTGCCCCGCGCCGCCCCCACGGGCAGGCGGCTCCCGGCGGCCGAGTCCTGCACCCCGTGTGCCCGGGGCCGCGGCTCGGAGCCGCGGAGGCAGCCTTGGGGCGCGAGCCGTCCCGGGCCTGTCAGCCGGGCGGGCAGGGGGCCGCCGCCCTCCGGTCCCTCCCGGCCTCCCGCCCCAGGCCTAGCGGAGAGGGGCGGGCTCGAGGCCGGCAGCGTCTCCCACAGGAAGGGGCTTGGGCGACGCGCAGGAAGGCCAGTTACAGAAGTCCGCGCGGCCGTCCTCCCCGCCGCGGCCCCGGGGCGCAGGTGTCACCCCGGACCCCCTTCCCCCGCCCGCCGGAGCCCTCCCGGCCCGAGTGGGCGACCGTCGCCGCTCCCCTCCGCCGGGACCGGCCCCCGACCCGGGGTCGACTCCCCGCTCCCGGCGTGCGGGCTCCGCTCCCCCGGGGAGAGGCTCGGGGAGGTCGGGGGCTTGCACCCGCCACCGGCACCCAGGAGTCGACGCCTGTCTCAAGTTTTGGCGTCTGAGCGCCTCAGTTCAAACTGGATGTTGCTTCTGGGTGACCTTGGGCCGGTGGCTGCGTTCATTTTTTCCAGTGGGCATCGCCGGAGCCCCAGCCGCTGGATCCGAGGGTTCGGCGAACACGCTTAGGTCGCGTCACTCTGATTTGTGTTCTTTAGAACAGAACCTGTCAGCCCCGGAAAGCTAGAGTTGAACTTCTGGATTGTACACTGATTACTGTTTACAAAACAAACCGGGCAGCCAGGCATTTTGGGGGCATGGGAAAGGCAGAACCATTCCTCCCGTGTGTAATTTTCAGACTTAGAGTTCAGATCCATTTTAGGGATTGGAGCCGAGTTGACAGGTCTCTGTGCTGTTTTCGGTGCTTGGGTTTATCTGCTTTGAATTGGAAGTAATTCAAAGGTAAGATGGCTTCCTTGGCACAAGAGCGTCCAATAAACAATCTTAATGAAATCATTGAGCAGCGGTGCTTTTGCAACTGCTCTGAACTTCATCTCGGGTGCATGGCAGTGGGGATCGATTTTAAATAGTTCCGTGATAACTCCAGCCTTCCGCGGTGCTTCCCTCGCCTGGGGGGAGTGCCAGTGATGTTACCAGCTGCTTTTGAAGGTAGGGAGCCGGGTGGAGGAGGTTAAAGAGGTGTTTTACCAACTAAGTGAGTGTGGGTGACACAAACTCCATTGTAGTCTCTAAAAATGATACTTGTTCCACTTCCTTATTTCTTGTGTTTTCAGTTGAACGAACTGTCTGGTGTGTTTGATTCACTTGAGGCTAGATTCAAACTTCCTCTTGGAATGCATATTTTTTAGTTCTGAGCGGATGATATGGGGCGAAGGAAAACTTGGGCTCCGTTGCCGCCCTACATACTACCTTGCACGTCTTCCGTGTTTTGTGCATTTCAGAACATTTTCTCTCCTATTGTGTCATTTTACTTGTCTCATATGCCTAATCTATGAGACTTGAGTCACTTCCTTCCTGTTTTGAATGTAAGTAGGCTACCTTGAAATGTTCTGTGAACTTGAGCAGCCAGGAATTTGTGCTGCTTTTTTGGTAAGCCCTGGGGAACGTTACCTTATGGTTAGGAATCCCTTTCAGATTTTGATGAATACTAAGGCCTTCTCCCCCAAAATGCATGCATACTTAATCTTTCATACAGGATTTATATTAAGATTTCTCAGTAGGGTCACAGACATTTCCAAAGCCCATTTGCTGTGTTCCTGGAGTCCAGGTTAAGTAGCTCTGGCGTTATGCTTCACATAAACTGCAAGGGCCCTCGCCAGTTTGGGCCAGTAGATAGTGCGTTGGCCTGCAGACTGAAGGGTCCTGGGTTCAGTTCCGATCAAGGGCACATACTTCATTTGCAGGCTGATCTCTAGCCCTGGTCGGGGTGGTTACGGGAGGCAATCAATTGATGTCTCTCTCTCTCCCCCCTCCCCAGCTCCACTCTCTCTAAAAATTAATGGAAAAATATCCTTGGGTGAGGATTGATAAAAAAACCAAAACAGGTAATCTGGAAGGGAATTCACCCAGTATCATTTATATAAACTCAAGTTTACTGCAGTGTTAACATTCTGATGTTCTTTCCATGGGATTCTGATCTATGATGTTAAAGTGAGAACCTTGCTTAGTGTGTGTTAAGTTCTAGTTGTCTTGTTCCTGTCTAATTTCCTCCAAGAACATTGTGAGTCTACTGAATAGATATGTGAAAACCAAAGCTGTGATTCAAAACAATCTCTTTTTTATCACCAATAGTGGTACAATATTGCAAAAAAGCAATGTGTGTGTTTGTAGGGATCCTTCATCTTGATGTTTTCAGTCTTTGCTTTTTAGAATGGCATAATAGTACTGAATTATTTTCTGTTCTATTTCATGGCAAACATTTCATCATCTTGTAAATATTTACATCTTAGTAAATATTTTATCTTAAAAAAAAGAATCTAGTTTATTTAAAATATATTCTACATTGAGTTTTACTGAGACTTTTACAATATTAATGCAATGTTCACATGAAACATTCTACATTGTATTACCAATCAAAACTTTTTCCAGCCTGGCTGGTGTAGCTCAATAGTTGAGCATCGGCCAGTGAACCACGAATCACTGGTTCAATTCCCCATCAGGACACATGCCCAGGTTGGGGGTCCGATCCCCAGTAGGGATTATGCAGGAGGCAGCCAAATGATTTTCTCTCTCATTGATGTTTTTGTCTCTCTATTTCTCTCCCTTCCTCTCTCTCTAAAAAAATAATTTAAAAAACTTTTCCAGTGGGTCATGAATTTCAATAGATTCTTGAAAATATCTGAGTGGTACTTAGAAAATAATTTAGAAAAGTTATAACAGTTAACATTACTGAGAACTTACTATATGCAAGCAACTTTACTGACATTTTATATCCTCACTATCCTGAGTTGTGTTATATTCCCATTTGATTCATGGTGAGGATGCTCAAAAAAAAAAACACAAAAAAACAACAACAGTAACTTGCTTAGCTCATTGTGTGAGAAGTGGGAGAGATGGGGCTCAAACCCTGGACTGCTTGTCTCCAGAGCCAGTTCTCTTAACCACTACACTCTCTAACTCCTAGGATTTGTCTTTGATTGAAATCCCATAACTTTTCATTATATGGTTGGAAAAGATTTGAATAAACTGTTAAAAATGGTAAAGATGGTGTACATGCATTTTAGAGATTTTTGTGGACATTGGAGAACTTTTAAATATAACCTTTAGACTGGGGAGCTTGTGTGGCACCTATTGTCACTCCATTGTGAGTTTGATGAAATGTAGGTCTTTTTTCTTTTTCTTTCTTTCTTTTCTTTCTTTCTTTTTTTTTTTCTTTTTTTTTTTTCTGGTTTCTAGGTATCCAGTGTTCTTATCCAATGTGGATTATTTCTGTTTCAATAGCTGTCTCTAAAACTTCATAGGAAAAAAGTATTACGTACACCAAAAATACCACTCATTTTATTAGACATCTTTGCTTCTTTGAAGCCACTGCTATTACAGATCTGTTCTTTTAGACCAGTTGCAAGATTGGACTCAGTAGTTTATTTATTTTAGTATATTTTTTATTAATTTCAGAGAGGAAGGGAAAGAGAGAGATAGAAACACCAATGATGAGAGAGAATCATTGATTGGTTGCTTCCTATTAAGGATGGAGCCCACGACTTGGGCATGTGCTTTGCTGGGAACCGAACTATGAACTCTTGGTTCATAGATCGATGCTCAACCACTTAGCCACACCAGTCAAACCTCAGTAGTTTATTTAAAACAACTAATGGATATTCTAGAACAGTGGTCGGCAAACTCATTAGTCAACAGAGCCAAATATCAACAGTACAATGATTGAAATTTCTTTTGAGAGCCACATTTTTTAAACTTAAACTTCTTTAAAATAGACTCGCCCAGGCCGTGGTGTTTTGTGGAAGAGCCACACTCAAGGGGCCTAAGAGCCGTATGTGGCTCTCGAGCCATAGTTTGCCTACCACGGTCCTGGAACATCTCTCTACTGGAGGAGGCCAGATTTCCCAGTCAGTCATCAGAACCACAACAGCTGAGCAGTTTTATAGTTTTGTCACTTGCAGCTTTCTGCTACGCAGATAGGCATATAGATTTGCAGCAATCTTTTCACCATTTTCTTTGGATTATTCACTGTCACAGTTATATTATTTTGCCATTTGTGGAGATGGATAAAATGATTCATCTATATCCTCTCAATTTGCTTCTCATATTGAAAGAAAGAGCATGTATCTGAGGTGGCAGATCCCATTAGGGCTTCAGACTAAGAGCATGTATCTGAGGTGGCCCCGAACCAGAAAGGAGATAACTGCTTATAGAGGATTTCAGCTCGAGTTTTTAGTCTCAATTAACATTGTACCCAACTAGGCAAGATAGGTTGCATCACCAGCTGGATTGATTAGTATACTAAAGCAACAAAAATGCCTTTTTCTGAAAAGCCTTACCTCAGTCTCTTTTGCCAACTGGCAGTAAAGCAACCGACTGGTATCCTCGCCACTGAGACTTCATTTTCTTTCCAGATCCTTCCTGGGCATCAGTAAATAGGGGAACTTTTATATGCGATGAGTGCTGCAGTGTCCACCGGAGCCTAGGGCGCCACATCTCTCAAGTAAGGCATCTTAAGCACACGCCGTGGCCTCCAACGTTGCTGCAGGTAAAGGGAGACTTTTTCTCGTGGTTTGTGATTTAAGCTTTTAGGGCTCGTTGTTTTAGCAGCTGAAGTTTCTCCTACTCCTTAAGTCGTACAAAAATGTTTGAATGGTAATGGAATAGAGTGCTGTGCTTATCTTAAATCCATCACAGACAGATAGCTAAGTAGTCATTCAAATTTCTTGGTACTGCTTCACTGCTAACTTTCTAGAATGTCTCCAGAAATTGTTTTTAAACACCTCATCATTTCCACATACCGTGGTGAAAGCTACTGCTTTAGAAACTTTTGTTAATGTACTTATCCCTCAGTACCTGCTGATATTTTTAGCACTTCTTTTCCTCCTTTGATAGAAGCACAGAATGGGACTCCTCAGAAATTTCTGAAACATCTGATTTAAAGTTGTTACTAGTTAGAGAACAAGTTCAATTAACATGTTTTGATGGATCACCTAACACTCTGCTAAGTGTTGTGTGTTGTTTTACTTGTGATTCAGTGTCACGTCACCTGTATTTCTATTTTCGGATACACATTCTCCAAGTTCTGTTGGAGCAGAGAATTAAGCATGTGTTTCCCCTTCCTTTGTCTTGAGTACATATTTTACTAAGTCTGTGGCAGCTGCATAACATGTCCTTTAACAGTGCCTATACAAACTAAGGGACCAGAACAAGTGGGTTTGGGTCTCTGATATCTCCACTAATGTAAAAAAACAGATGGGGCCATGTTAGCCGTCATGCTTTGAAATGAAATTGGAAGATATGGTTTATTAATAACTTTTACTCACAAGTTTCTAACAGCTCATTCTTTGCGCAAGTAAGTGGGTGTTTACTGTTCTCAGGTCTGCGTTTGCAGATTTTTGTTAGAGGGTCTGAATAAAGCCTAGAGATGAGTAGTTTAAAATGCCAGTGTTGACCCTAAAACTTTTACCAAAATATGATACATGAACCCCAGTGGTACTCAAGACAGATATAGATACTACTCTAATCTTTATTTGGAGGTTGCATTATATTAATGTGTATATGAAAGCTATAAGCAACACATTAAGCCATAATTGCTAGAAAAAGTTTTAAAAATGAGTGGATTTAAAGAAAAATACCAAGTGGATAGTCTAGATGGTACATAGATTGTTAGGAAACTTGTAAATAGTATTTGGATAACCAGTCGTGGAAAACACTGCCTTAAAGTGTCAAAGTACTTTTCCTTCATCTATAATAATAAAAGCGTAATATGCTAATTAGACTGGACGACCTTCCGGATAAAGCCGGTGCTGGGGGGGAAGCCGGTCCCGTGCCTGCCTGCGGCCAGGGTCCCGGGTCCCAGAGGGAAAAGCTGGTGCCGGCAGCCGAGGAAAGGAAGGCCTCCTCTTGCACGAATTTTGTGAATCCTGCCTCTATTAATCTATAAGAACAACATAAACCCGATATCCTACTGGTCAAATCTGAATTCTGTATAAAGGTTCACCTTTCATGCTCTAAAATCAGAAAAAGATGATGTGTGTGATGCCAGTCATGCTAGTTTTTGTAATGGGGCTTTGTTTTTCTTGTTCAGTCATTGATTACCACTGAATATTTGTGGAAAGAAATTAAAATATGATGTTATACTGTTTGCTTTTAGATGGTTGAAACCTTATATAATAATGGTGCTAACTCAATATGGGAGCATTCTTTGCTGGATCCTGCCTCTATTATGAGTGGAAGACGTAAAGCTAATCCACAGGATAAAGTACAGTGAGTGGAATGTTTATAAATACTTTTATTTCTTTGGGACACATGGGCCCACTGAAAGGCGCGCAGCTATTTTTGACCAGCCTCCACGAGGGCAGCACAGGAGGTGGTTCCCCCAATTGTTCCTTGAACTCTTTGCTCTTAGAAATGCAGAACAAGGGGACCTGGCTGGGTAGCTCAGTTGGCTAGAGCAGTGGTCGGCAAACTCATTAGCCAACAGAGCCAAATATCAACAGTACAACGATTGAAATTTCTTTTGGGAGCCAAATTTTTTAAACCTAAACTTCTTCAAAATAGACTCGCCCAGGCCGTGGTATTTTGTGGAAGAGCCACACTCAAGGGGCCAAAGAGCCGCATGTGGTTCACGAGCCATGGTTTGCCGACCATTGGGTTAGAGCATTGATAAATCAAGGTTATATAGGCCCAGTCAAGGCATATAAAACAATCAACCAGTGAATACATGAATAAGTGGTACAATGGGTCGATGTTTCTTTCTCCTTTCCTTCCTCTATCTCTCTAAAAATCAATAAAGAAGGAAAAAGAAATGCAGAATCAGGCCAAGCACGGGACCATCTCTTTTGCGTGGTTACAGAGCACAAATCAGTGGTTTCTCCAGTTTGAGACTAAGGCTTAAAGGTTGTTGGTGTAATTAGATTTTGGCTTAGGTACTCAAACAAGAGGTCTGTCAGACCAGACATGTAGGTTCTGCGCTCCAGTCAGCGTGATGCCTTGCCTATAAGGTGGGATGAAATGCTGGTTGTTAGGTCAATTACAAAATTACACAGAGAAAAGAGATGCTATAGAAAGCAGACATTCAGTCCTGGCCATTATAATTACTAATAATATGTTTTCAGACCCACTGCTGTAAACTTATTTCAGTGCTGCTCATTTTATTCCCTAATATTTTATTAGGGAATGTGGGTCATTTCCTCTTCTTTTTACAGCCGAGAGAATGGGGAATGTCGTATCTGAACTGCAAGTGAAATGTTTTCTTTTTTCTGTTTTCCAACCAGTCCTAATAAAGCGGAATTCATCAGAGCTAAGTATCAGATGTTAGCATTTGTTCATCGTTTGCCCTGCCGGGATGATGATAGTGTGACTGCCAAAGATCTCAGTAAGGTGGGTCACACCTTTTAAAATCTCTAAAATTACTGAATGAAGCAGTGTATTGTTTTGTTTGGGGGGGGGGGAATAAACTTTAAAAGGAAGAAAAACAAAACAAAAACTGTTATCTAGTCACTAAATAACTAATAACTGCTTTTCATTGCAGTTGGTTTTGTCTTTATTCTTAATTCAAATGGCAGCCATTCATGTTAGTATAGGTAAAGGCATAGAGGAAAGATAAGTATCTAGAAATCTATTTGTGTTATTCAGATATGGTTTTAAAATTATGTTTCTCCTAGAGGCCCAGCGTATGAAATCGTGTGCAGGTAGGGTCCCTAGGCCTAGCCTGCAATCAGGGCCATCTTCCGCCTGCTCACCAGTCCCCACCGCCGCTCATCCCAGTTCCTGTGGTTCCTCATTTACCATCCAGCGATTGGAGCCTATGGGCCAGGGGGAAGGACCAAGAAGCCTGCCTTCCGCCTGCTTGTCAGTTCCTAGTCCAACACCTCCCACCTTGGTTCCCCGTTTGCCATGATTGGAACCTGCGGGCCAGGGGAAGGGACCATAGGTCTGCCTCCCGCCCACTCACCAGTCCCCAGTCCCGCCCCCCGCCCCGCCGCCACCCTGGTTCCCCAGTAATTCCTCGCTGACCATCCAGCGATTGAAGCCTGCGGGCTTGAGCTGGACCAAGAGGTCGTCAGAGCACCTCATAGCAACGGATTGATCCATTGTTCTGGTTGTTATGCTGTTCGGTTGCTGGCCTTTTATTGTATAGGACTCGAGGCCCCGTGCATGAGATTCTTGCACTCAGGGGGTCCCTCAGCCCGGCCTGTGCCCTCTCGCAGTCAGGGAACCCTCAGGGGATGTCTGACAGTTGGACATCCTTAGTCCTGCTACACAGGCTTCTGGTGGAGCGGCACTCCCCCTGTGGAATGTCTGCCACCTGGTGGTCAGTGCCCGTCATCGCGATCCATTGTTTTTTTTTGCCGTAGATTTGCATATTTGCCTTTTATTATACAGGATAGGATAATTTTTTTGTTTAACTTTGAAGTAGAAACCCTCACAGTTTCTAGAAGGGACTAGAAAGTTTGTGGGATTTCTTCAGGTCTCTAGGTTGCATACTTAAAAGATCTTCAGGAAGCAGGGTATGACTCAAAGCTGTAGTACATGGGGTGGTTTATTATACTTATAAAATGAGTAGTTTGTTTTCTTTATGTGGGCCTTTGCTTGTTTTTGAGAGATGCTACGAGAAACCTGCTTCTCTGCTTTTAAAGCACTCTTTTGGCAAATGTTCACAAATAGCACGAGCATTCACAGTTCAGAATTTTTTTTAAAAATATATTTTTATTGATTTTTTTACAGAGAGGAAGAGAAGAGGGATAGAGAGTTAGAAACATCAATGAGAGAGAACTATTGATCAGCCACCTCCTATACACCCCCTCTTGGGGATGTGCCCACAACCAACGTACATGCCCTTGACCGGAATTGAACCTGGGTCCTTTTTTTAAAATATATATTTTTATTAAATTATTATTTTTGTACATATACCATTGCCCTCCCCCACCTCCCGTATATACCCTCATTCCCCAGAGTTTTGTGTCCATTGGTTGTACTTATATGCATGTATACAAGTCCTTCGGTTGATCTCTCATCTCCCCCAGATCTCCCCAACCTTGAACCTAGGACCTTTCAGTCCACAGGCTGACGCTCTATCCACTGAGCCAAACCGGCTTCAGCTCACAGTTCAGAATTTTAAACTTTGCCTAAAATTTTTATTTCTTTATTTCTTTTAAAAAATATATATTTTATTGATTTTTTACAGAGAAGAAGGAGAGAGGGATAGAGAGTTAGAAACATCGATGAGAGAGACATCGATCAGCTGCCTCTTGCACACACCCTACTGGGGATGTGCCCGCAACCAAGGTACATGCCCTTGACCGGGATCGAACCTGGGACCCTTGAGTCTGCAGGCTGACGCTCTATCCACTGAGCCACACCGGTTTTGGCTTTTTGTTTCTTGCTACTTCCATTTCTTGTTACTTCTGATTATTAGTAAGATGTGTTTTTTCATCACAGGTTTTAAAAGTAAAATAAATTTTAAAAATAAGGCTTAGATAAAGATGTTAGAGTAGATATCTTTATTCCTATGATAAGGGTTATTGCATTTCAACAGTTTGGTCAGAATTGAAGGCAGCTCATCTTCTGAACGTAAAATACTTCTCTTCAGTAGTGCAGAATTTGGTATGTTACGGGCCCATTTCCCACCTGAAAGACTTCATTAGAGCATTGTATACAAGGCCAAAAATAGTGGTGTGGGAAGGATGCAATATAAGGCAGAACCCTGCAGTATTAATAGCTGTCCTACTCTTATGGCTCAGTTGGTTGAGTGTTGTCCTGTGCACTGAAAGATTGTGGGTTCGACTTCTGGTCAGGGTACATGCCCAGGTAGCGGGTTCAATCCCCAGTTGAGTGCATGTGTTTCTCCTCTCCCTTCCCTTCCACACTCTAAAAAAATAAATAATGACAATACAATAACAATATAACATTTAAAAAAAATATTTCCTATGTACCAGGTTCTGTGCTAGGCACTTTACTGTACCATTAACTCCTTACAGTAACCCTGTGAATAGGTGGCATTATTATTGGCATTTTAGAGATGAGGAAACTGGGGTTCAGATTGCTTAATGAACCTCCTCAAAGTCACACAGCTTAAAGGTTTATATGATTTGAAATTTAGGTCTATCAGACTTCAGAACCATGCTCAGCCACCTCTCCATACTACCTCTCGCTCAAGGTATAATTGTGCCACTTAGAGAGGTCTTGAGCAGGTCAGCCTTCCCAGCCCTAGTTTCCTTATCAATAAAATGGGCCTGACTCCGCCTTGGTGTCCAGGGATGGTTGTCACCAGCAAGGGAGAGACTGCTTCATCCCCTTACTGAGCTAAGTATGACTAACACATACATGGTCTGCCAGCTGCTCTAGTATATCACTCTTCACACTTTAACAGCATTCCTTTTTTGTTTGTGTGTTTTTCAGCAACTCCATTCAAGTGTGAGAACAGGGAATCTTGAAACCTGTTTGAGGCTGTTATCTTTAGGAGCACAAGCCAACTTCTTTCACCCTGTAAGTCAGCAGGAATTGATCTACATATTAAATTGAAACTAAGTGGCTTGTGTTTGTGTAGCCTTTTCTTTATTAAATTTGCTTTTCCCCCCTCCATTTTCTTAATGATTCTTAGGAAAAAGGAAACACCCCACTCCATGTTGCCTCCAAAGCAGGGCAGATTTTACAGGCGGAATTACTGGCGGTATATGGAGCAGACCCAGGCACACAGGATTCCAGTGGGAAAACTCCTGTTGATTATGCAAGGTTAGAGACCTAGATTCTTGTCGCTTCTCTCTGTTTGGGCTTCTTTGTGTTTTGTATGATTCATTGTTAAGTTGCTAAATTGCATATGGTTAACATTTAATCCCTTCTAAAGATTTACATGCAGCTATTTTTAGATGACTTTTCAAATGAATATCAACTCATAACCTGGGAAAGTAGAACCGTAACAGTCTGCTTAGCTTCCAATTTTCATGTGATTCTTTATAATGATATGGTATTTAAGCCATAGTTATACTCCAAATCAAGTACTAAGAATGGCAGAACTCACTCCTCAATTTTTATCTATTTTTAACCATTGCTTAAACTTAAAAACAAATGTGTATAAGTAGGTAGATATGTGATTAAACAATTATAGTAAAATGTCAATTCTAGAGTTTATGTAGCTCATCTTTTCTTCTTTTTCTAAACTAATTGCAAAGCATTTTTATTCTACAGAGGATAAAATGGGTGAAATGACAAAACTCTGCCCCCTCCTAGAATTTACTGTTCCATGGAATAGATTATTCATAAATGCATAAAAGAGCTAAATGGGGCAAGATAGTGTGGAATTTGTTTGCCAAAATGGATAACTAGTCTTAAAAGTCACATATAGGTTTCTTCATTGCAGTCAAATCATTAAGAAATTTCTTTTACTTGGTCTTTGAAGAATGGGTTAGATTTGGGTGTATGAGGGAAGAGCTCAGGCATTCCGGGGAAGAAGAACTACATGAGTCAAGTTCGGGAAGAAGGCATAGGCAGGGCATGCTCATCACAGCAGGGGACCTGACTGGATGGCACAGAATTGTCTGGGAATAAAGAGCTACAGTGTTTGATCAGATCTAACACTCCACTGTTTGTACAGTCATTCATTATTTTATATGCCACTAAAAAACTTGGCCAGTTAAATGATGAGTATCATTAATTGTGAGATACTTCCTGATTTCATAGATGTTTACAAAATGCGGGGGGTGGGGAAGATGTGAATCGCAGAATCAAAGTTGTGCGATAGGGAGAACATTTTGTAGTACCTTGAATGGTAGAAAGAGAAACTGACAGAAACTAACTTCATCTTTTAAGAGTAAGAAAGCCCTCAGTATATGATATTGTCATTTACAGTAGGATTTTTTCATGGGTACCAAGCATATGTGCCTTGTTACTAAAGGGACTTCAAGCAGCTTATATATTTATTTCATGAAGGAAGAAAGGCAAAGTTAATATTTTCTGTTATGGAAATTGAAGATAAGGAGGCAAAAGCTACAGGTGTGTGTTAGGTTGGTCTGTGTCTCTGAATTGAGGACCACATGTTACTAAAGTCTCATCCCGGTCAGATGGGCTCCATCGGCACATCTAGTGGAAAGATCATCTTTAACATATTGATGTCCGTACTCATCCATCTTCACGGATTCAGAATTTCCAGGGGTAGGGCCGGGATAGCTGTATAAATTTTATAAATTTTAAAACACTTTTGTTAATTTTTGAGAATCTCTATCCTAGACCATTTATTAATTTTATCTTCTGCCTCATTAGATGAAGTTATTATTTACCTGATAAGTCCTTGAATTCTTTATTAAGTATTCTGCCTTTTATGTAAAAGAAGAGGGAGTATTTCAGATTATGAGAACAGTTTATAAATATGGGAATCAAAGTAGACCTTGACAGTTTACCTCACACAAAAAGGTTGATTATTCTAAAAAGTCATGTTTGATAATTGCTCAGGTGGCTCAGGAGACATCTCTATCCTTTTTTATTCTAGAGCCATTGGCTGGTGAGCAATATAAATGGTACTTTGTTTTCTCTTGGTAGGCAAGGAGGGCACCACGAGCTGGCAGATCGCCTTGTAGAAATACAGTATGAGCTGACGGACAGACTAGCCTTTTATCTCTGTGGCAGGAAACCAGGTGAGTGAAAGGACCTCAGCCTCTGCACACCTCCAGTTAGTCAGTCTCTGGAAAAACAAGTTGGGGCACTATTATTTATGACCTCTGCTTTAACATATCCTCCAGAACCCCGTGAATAAGGATTTCTATTGGAAATGATAACTACAGCATTTTCAGTTTTATATAAAAGATGTTAGTCAAATCTCCTTGAATTTTAGCTTTTATAACTTTATTTTAGCTCTAGATAGTGACTGTTTCACACATCAAAGTGCATGATTAAACCAAAACTGAATGTACATTACAGTTCTTGGCATGTAAGGGACCAGGAATGCAAGAGCAAAGAATTCACTTTTGTAGTTATTTGAAGAATTCTGTCTAAGGAATGTAAAAAAGTCCAAAAGCGAATTTTGCCTTTAACCACCTTTATTTTTGAGGTGGAACTGGGGTCATTAAACCATGGTTCAGTGGGTCAAATCTAGTCAATGACCTGTTTTTAAAATAAAGTTTTATTGCAAGATAGCCAGGCCAATTCCATATTGTCTATGGCTGCTTTTGCACTATAGAAGCAGAGTTGAGTAGATTGAGTAGTTGTGACAGAAACCATATAGCCGAAGAGCCTAAAATATTTATCTGGCCTTTTACAGAAAAAGTTTGCCAACCCCTGATGTAGAATATCCACATACACGTGCATAGTGGTTCTCCACTCTGGTTGTACATAGAGTTAGGAGCCCCTGATTGTGGGGCCAGTTCCTGGTGAGATGGAGTGAGCACACCCACCCTGCCTCTAGAATATAATTAAAAACCCTGGACCAGATGCATGGGATAGCTATTTAAGGACTCTAGCTCTGGATTAGGGAATTCAAGGTGCCATCAAGCTGGTGGTGAGTGCCGGGTACTCCTGATAAGGCCTCTACAGAGTCTGAAACTGGAACTATCTAACAGATGCAAAGAAGCCTTCTCCACCTGGTTGAAGTAGGACTCCTGCAGGACAGACTTGGAGGATTCCCTTTTTTATTTTTTCCTCCCTTACCCTAGCCAGTGGTCGGGAAACTGCGGCTCGTGAGCTACATGCGGCTCTTTGGCTCCTTCTTTGTTCTAATGCCACTTCTTCAAAATAGACTCGCCCAGGCCGAAAACCGACTTCTGCACACGGGCCATGAAATTTCAATCACGCTGTATGTGCGCGCCCGCACATGGTATTTTGTGGAAGAGCCACACTCAAGGAGCCCAAGAGCTGCATGTGGCTCGTGAGCTGCAGTTTGCCGACCACTGCCCTAGCCCCAAGGCAGTCCTGTGGCCAAATCAGCCTAAATCTCTGGCCAAAAGCATGAGGGGAATCCTGATTGCTTTTATTTTTCTCTGTATTCTCTCACCATTTGGCCCAGGAGATAGAACCTAACCTACTAAAAAAAAAAAATACTGCCAGCCAGTGTGGTTCAGTGGTTGAGCATCGACCCATGAACTAGGAGGTCATGGTTTGATTCCCAGGTGGGATACATGCCTGGGTTGGGGACTCAACTCCTTAATGTAGGACCTGCAGGAGGCAGCCAATTGATGATTCTCTCTCATCATTGATGTTTCTGTTTCTCTTTCTCTCTCTGAAGTCAATAAGAACATGTTTAAAAAACAACAAAAAAAATTAATACTGTCCATAAAATGTAAGGAAGACTCAGTTTTTGAACATAATATTTAAAATGTCCAAGATAGCCCGGGGATAGAGCGTCATCTGTGGACTGAAAGGTCCCAGGTTCGATTCCAGTCAATGGCATGTACATTGGTTGCTGGCACATCCCCAGTGGGGGGTGTGCAGGAGGCAGCTGGTCAATATTTCTCTCTCATCGATGTTTCTACCTTTCTATCCCTTTCCCTTCCTCTCTCTGAAAAGTCAATAAAATATATTAAATAAATAAATAAATAAATAAAAATAAAATGTCCAAGATACCATTCATAATGACTTGACACTAGGGATTTCCTTACAAATACTTGTAAGGAAAAAGTAGTCAATAAACACCAACCTCAGATGACCCAGTTGTTGGAATTATCAGACAAAAAATTTTAAGCAAACAGGAACACCATGCTCTAAAAAGTGTGAACATCTTGAAACAAATAGAAATGTAGAAAATCTCAGCATAGGGAATAGAAGATAAAGAAATGAACCAAATAGAAATATTACAACTGAAAAAATATAATTCACTGGATAGGCTTAATATCAGATTGGAAATGATAAAAGCGACTAATTGAAAATAGATCACTAGAAATTACCTTGTTTTGAAAAATAGAGAAAAAAAAGAGTGGGAGAAAAATGAAACTAGACAGAGCCTCGGACCTGTGGAACAATAGCAAAAGGTCACATTTGTATCTGCAGATTCCCAGAAAGAGATCAGAGTGTGATACAGAAAAAATGCTTAAGGAAATATTGGCTAAAAACTAAATTTGGCAAAAGAAATACGCTTATAAATTCAAGAAGCTCAAAGAATTCCAAAAAGAATAAACTCAAATAAATTGTCACTCAGATATATTAAAATCAAACTGCTGAAAACCAAAGACAACAAAACATTCTGAAACTGCAAGAAAATAAACGACACCTAGAAGAACAATTACTTCAATGACTTATCAGATTTCTTATCAGAAACTAACGATATGAAAAAAAGGTAGAACAATATTTTTGAAGTGCTGAAACAAAAAAGAGTTGTCAATCCAGGACTCCAATTTTCAGTGAAAATAACTCAGGAATGAAGCAAAAAAAAAAAAAAAAAAGACATTTTAAGGTGAAGGAAAAGAAGAGAATTGGTTGCTCTAGCTGACATGCTAAATAAAGCAGGTTCTTTGAGTAGAAGGGAAATGATACTGGGAGAAATCTTGGGACTTTAAGGAATGAAAGAAAAGCATCAGAAATAAAATGTATCTGGATAAAAATAACAGCTATTTTCCCCTTAAATTCTTTAAGACATGTATGATAGTTTAAAGTAAAAATTATTACATCTGGTGGGGTTTTCAGCATATGTCAATGTAATAAATTTGACAACTACAACATAAAAAGGGAGAGAAATATGGAGGTAAAATTGCCTTCTTAAAGTGGTAAAATGGTATTTCTAAGTACAATGTAAAAATTTGTGTATTATAATCCCTAGCACAACCACTAAAAAAAGACTACATACAATGATATATGCTCAAAAGTTCTAGAAATAAAATAGAATATTAAAAGTCAGTCAAATAAACAAAAGATATTTTGATTGAAAAATATTCAAAAAAGAAGAAGAAAGGAGAGAGGAACAAAAAACTGAGGCCCAAGCAGAAACTAGTACAATCATAGACTTACATCCAGACATTGCAATAATGACACTAAATGTTCCTGAGCTAAACACACCAATTAAAAGCAGACATTATCAGAAAATTTAAAACAGAAAACAAGCCCTAACTGTATGCTGTCCACAAGATACCCACCTTAAATATGATCTTATAGGGCCCTGTCCAGGTAGCTCAGCTGGTAAGAGCATTATCCAGTTCAATCCCCAGAAGTGGGTGTGCAGGAGGCAGTCGATGGATGTTTCTGATCAATACAAATGTTTTTTTAAATAAGAAAGTCTAAAACTCCTGCCCCTGCCAGTTTGGCTCAGTAGGTAGTTGGCCTGTGGACCAAACGGTCACAGGTTCAATTTCAGTCAAGGCTACGTACCTGGGCTCATGCAGGAGGCAACCAGTTGATGTGTTTCTCTCACATCAATATTTCTGTCTTTCCCTCTGTCTTCCACTCTCTCTAAAAATCAGTGGAGAAATATCCTCGGGTGAGGATTAAAAAAAATTATAAAATAAAAAATTTATAAAAAGAAAGCTTAACCCTCTAATTGGCCATTTTAGAGTAGAGATTAGAGCTATAGACTTCAAAATGGATCATATATCTAAATAAAAACATAAAACTAGAACTTAGAAGAAAACACAGGAGAAACTGTGATCTTGGACTAGGTAAAGAACTTGGTTGTAATATCGACAGGATAAGCCATAAAATAAAATGTTGATAAATTGGACTTAGTCAAAATTTAAAAATTTTGCCCTGTAACAACTAGTTAAGATAATGAAAAGAGTCCTAGCCAGTTTGCTCAGTGGCTAGAGTGTCAGCCTGAAAACTGAAAGGTCCCAGGGTTGATTCCAATCAAGGGCACATGACCAGGTTGTAGGGGATGTGCAGGAGGCAGCCGATCAATGATTCTCTGTCATCATTGATGTTTCGACCTCTCTCTCCCCCTCTCCCTCCTCTCTTAATTCAATAAAAATATATTAACAACAACAAAAAAGATAATGAAAAAACAAACCACAGACTAGGAGAGAGTATGTGGAAATAACATATCCAACAAAGGATCCATAATATTTATTCAACTTTCTTGGATCCAGAATACTTAAAACTCAACAGTAAGAAATAAATACAGGGCAGAGACAATATACAGATGACAAATAAATCAACCACTCAGATAATTCCAGATAAATTTTTTGTCTGATAATTCCAACTGGGTCATCTGGGTCAATATACAGATGACAAATAAATCAACCACTCTTTCTTCACTTAATTTCCTTAGTAACACATGATCTCACTCATATGTGGAATCTAAAGAACAAAATAAACTGATGAACAAAATAGATCCATTGACATGGAATCTCAAAGGGAAGGCAGGGGTGGGTGGGTGGGTGGATGAGAAGAGATTAACCAAATAATCTATGTGCATATATGCATAACCCATGGACATAGACTATAATGTGGTGAAGGCCCGGGGAAGGAGGTGGGCTAGAAGGGGTCAACGGCCTGATCGCCCCCAACTCCCTTTCCCTGCTGGCCTGATTGCGCTCAACTGGCCTTCCCTGCTGGCCTGATATCGCCCCTAACTGCTTGCACCTCCATACCAGCCTGATCGCGCCCCTAACTGCTTGCTCCTCTGACGGCCTGATTACCCCTGTCTGCCTCGCACCCCTCCCCTCGCCCCCACCACCACCATTGCCATCAGCCCGGTCTAACGGTCTAATTAGCATATTATCCTTTTATTAATATAGATTAATTTGAAGGTGAGCCACCAAAGCTCAAAGAACCCCGCCCATGCCACCTGGAGAGCTAATGGAAGCCTGCTGTGACCTAATTCAGCTCCCTAAGCTTTCTTTCAAAGGCTGAAGGTCATCACTTACACTGGGGATGAACAAAGCATAAGGATTAGAGTGAGAGTGGCTTTCTGCTCAATGATGTCTAGACTTCTGTACCAGAAGGAAAAGGAGAATACAATCCTTGCTACTAGCCAAGTCTTCGGGAACTTGTAGCCAGTTTGGCAACTTAAGTTCCCCCACATAATTCATAATTATGGGAAGATACTAATTACAAAACAAACTGAGAAAAGAACGACGGTGCTCCTTTACAGATCTTACCGATATTTATATGAACAAACTCTGCCTTGGTTTCTGTTTCAGATCACAAAAATGGACAGCACTTTATAATACCTCAAATGGCAGACAGGTAAGGTCATTTAAATACCAATTAATTTTATCTGTCTCAAATATTTCCTTGGTTGTATAGTGTTTAAGTGTATAATATTTTGTGTTTAACAAGCCCATACATTTTTCTTTTTTACGGCTATACAATTTGGAAATAAGACGGCTGTAAGTAAACCACCATATAAAACTTAAGTTTGAAAGAGCACAAGTAACAAATTTACTAATATGAAAATTGGAGTCCATGTATTAGTTGTGACAGTGTGTCTGTAGATTATGTTCAAAGAATCTTTATTATAAGAGAGTATATTCTTTGTCTATAACTGGGATTGGCAAGTTTTTATGTTGTTGTTAAAGGCTAGATAGTAAACATTTCAGACTTTTGGGGCCGTACAGCCTCTGTCACAACTACTCAACTCTGCTGATGTAGATAAAGCATCCATGACACTATGTAAATGAAGGGCATGCCTGTTCCAATAAAATGTTATTTTCAGATACTGAAATTTGAATTTTATATGTAATTTTCAAAATTATGGAATACTATTCTTCCTTGCCTCCACTCCCATCCCAACCATTTAAAAATGTAAACATTTTAGCTCATTGCTAAACAAAAGGTGGGCTATATCTGTAAGGTCAGATGATTTCGAAGCTGCAGGAATGAACCCTTAATTTAGCCAGTTATCTTTGCACAAATATTGTCAAGAGTTTATGAAATGATTAATTGCTATTCTAGATGTAATCTTGCCATTCTGGTTTTTCACATTCTGCCCTTTTTTTTTTTTTTTTTTAAATATATTTTATTGATTTTTTACAGAGAGGAAGGGAGAGAGAGAGAGAGCTAGAAACGTTGATGAGAGAGAAACATCGACCAGTTGCCTCTTGTACACCCCCTACCTGGGATGTGCCCGCAACCAACGTACATACATGCCCCCGACTGGAATCGAACCCGGGACCTTTCAGTCCGCAGACCGACGCTCTGCCACTGAGCCAAACCGGTTTCGGGACATTCTGCCCTTGTGATATTTTCTTCTACCATGCTTTTTTTTAATACTTCAAAAATGGTGACTTTTCTCATTTGTCTTTTATTTATTTATTTTTAAAAATATATTTTCTTGATTTTTAACAGAGAGAAAGGGAGAGAGAGAGCTAGAAACGTCGATTAGAGAGAAACATCGACCAGCTGCCTCCTGCATACCCCCTACCAGGGATGTGCCCGCAACCAATGTACATGCCCTTGACTGGAATCGAACCTGAGACCTTTCAGTCCACAAACCGACGCTCTACCACTGAGCCAAATCGGCTTTGGCCCTCATTTGTCTTTTAGTTAGTAGGTGATTATTTTTCTTTTAACGTATTACATGATTATGATATTTCAGTTTTTAATTATTTTTAATCCTCACTTGAGGATATTTTCCCATTGATTTTTAGAGAGAGATGGAGAGGGAAAGATAAAGAGAGAGAAACATCGATGTGAGAGAGACACATCGATTGGTTGCCTCCTGCATGCATCCGACCAGGGCTCGGAGCCAGCAACCAAGGTACGTGCCCGTGACTGGAATCGAACCCAGGACCCCTTTGGTCTGCAGACTGATGCTCTATCCACTGAGCAAAACCGGCCAGGGTGATGATAGTATTTCTAGAAGGAGTTATTTTCACCAAGTTATTCTGTTCAAAGTTTCCTCACAGACTCTTTTGGGCTATAGAATTTTTGGCTTTGACCATGTCCATGAACTCTAATGTCTTGCTCCCTTGGCCAACTTTATCTTCTACAGAGTTCACACACACACAAAAAAGATTTTATTTATTTGCTTATTAGTTTTGTACATTTTCTTAGCAGCCTGGATTTGTCTGAATTGGCAAAAGCTGCTAAGAAGAAACTTCAATCTGTGAGTATCTCTATTTCCTAGTGAACTCCAGTATGGGAACTGTATCATGCATTAACCTGTTCTCAGCTCTTTACTATTGCATCACATGACTATTTCATACCCTTAGCTGCTGTTAAACCAGAAGCAGACCATTGAGTATATAGCCATGAGGACTGGAAGTACTGTACGTTTAGTATACCCAGCTTACTGGCTCTGCTTCAAATAATGTCATTTTTCTTAGTTATTTTAAATGCTAAGACTGTGCTTTTGCTATTAGGAAGTTGTTTCGCCTTATAAGAGTTTCTTGTTAAAAAAATAAAAAGAGACCCTGTTTCTTCAAATGTAAATAAGTATAAGTGGAACACACTTCTTGGGATTGCTTCCTGTAGCCTCATGGGCTGCTTAGACGGATAAAAGCAGGTGCTGGAATGGTGAGTACCAGAGATTCACTTGTTGCCATTGGGATCCAGTCTCGGTTGTAACTCTCTGGCCTATCCCATGCCATTCCCAGAGCTTTATAAATGTATGCTTAAAAAGCGGGGGCCTGCCCCGGTGTGTGCCCCGGTGTGTGCCTCGGTCTGCCGGTCAAGCCTCACTTTAATCTGAGTGTTTCTTCCCATCCTCTGGGTTAGGAATCTACCTCTCTGGGACGAATTCTGTGTTTAGTCCCCACAAATGAAGCTTCACTAAAGCGCTTCCTCCCTTTTAACCACCAGATTAAAAGGTGTTCCCATTGCTCTCTGGCTCAGAACCAAGGTTCTTCTTTTTTGTAGCCCTAGGGACATCATCTAACTCTCTCACCGTCATTACCTGCCCTGCCTCCCATCTTGTTCCCATGTGTGTGCCATTCGCTGCCATCTTCACGTACTCTTTCAGAGTCCTCTTTCCCTCTTTCCTGCAGCGTTCCCCTTTCCCGCTCCATCCCTTTCATCAGTCAGCAGCTGAAAATGACCACCTTCACAACGTAGGTAGTGGTTTTCCCAAAGCCCAACGGAAATTGCAACTCCTCTAATTTATGGCTTTCTCTTCATTCCCCTTTTCTCAGAAAACTCTTTACTAGAACGTCATATTATATTAAGTACCAAATATTACATAAAATGAATTTATCCTTACTACTTAACTGTAATATGAAATAAATGTATTTTATGCAATTTGTTTGGTGTCTCTGTGTTCTGTATGGTTTTGTGTGTCTATGTTTTATCGCCTTTTTTAATATATATTTTTTTTATTGATTTTGAACGGAGAGGAAGGGAAAGAGATAGTTAGAAACATCAATGAGCCGGGATCAGTTTGGCTAAGTGGATAGAGCGTCGGCCTGCCGACTGAAAGGTCCCGGGTTTGATTCCGGGCAAGGGCATGTACCTTGGTTGCGGGCACATCCCCAGTAGGGGATGTGCAAGAGGCAGCTGATCGATGATTCTCTCTCATCGATGTTTCTAACTCTCTATCCCTCTCTCTTCCACTCTGTGAAAAATCAATAAAATATATTTTTAAAAAAAGAAACATCAATGAGAGAGAGTCATCGATCAGCTGCCTCTTGCACACCCCCTATTGGGGATATGTCCGCAACCAAGGTACATGCCCTTGACCGAAATCGTACCCGGGACCCTTCAGTCCCCAAGCCGACGCTCTATCCATTGAGCCAAACCGGTTTCGGCTTTATCACCTTTTTTAAATTAAGGAGGTCATATAGTTAAGATAATAAGCTTTGGAGTCAACAATAAATATTCTGTGATTTTCTTTTAATTATGTAAACCAATTTTTATTTTAAATAATTCTAACATTAAAGATAAAGCCCAAGTTCCTTTTGACTATTTTACATTCGCTAGGCTGACAGCTGCATGAAAGCTGGGGTTATGTCTGTAATATCTCTAGCATGTGGCAGGCACTAGTTGAATGTCTGGAACTAAGTAGAGTACAGCTCTCAAGAACTTGGATTCTGCCGGGACCGGTTTGGCTCAGTGGATAGAGCGTCGGCCTGCGGACTGAAAGGCCCCGGGTTCGATTCCTGTCAAGGGCATGTACCTTGGTTGCGGGCACATCCCCAGTGGGGGGTATGCAAGAGGCAGCTGGTCGATGTTTCTCTCTCATCGACGTTTCTAACTCTCTGTCCCTCTCAATTCCTATCCGTGTAAAATCAATAAAATATATTAAAAAAAAAAAAAAAAAGAACTTGGATTCTGCATCAGACTGCTCAGGTACAGATCTCAGCTCTGACAGGCTCCTTAGCCTCTCTGTGCCTTGGTGTCCTCTCCTAGAAAGGAGATTATATGTAGCAGAGGTTGCAGCTCAGAACTGCTCAGTGAGAGTGAGCTGCTGCTGCTGTTGACTCCACCTGTGGTCTCCTAATTGGTGAGAAGAATATTCTCGCAGCCAATTATAATTGCCAATTCAGAGTTTATCCTATCTCTATTTCTCCCTCCATCTCTATCTTATTCCTTCCTTCCTCCCTCCCTCCCAAAAAGCTAAGAGAAATATAGTAAGACTAATAATGTCTTCCTTGAATTAGCAAATGTTAACATTGTGAGAGACTTAAACTTGGATCTCAGATCTATTATCATTTATTGACTTTGTTAATTTAGGTAAGCTACTAACTTCTGTGCCTCAATTTCCTTATTTGTTATGTGGAATAATAGAAGTTACTATTTCATAGAGGTATTGTGAATATTAAATATGATATTAGTGCAGTGCCTTGATCAGTATTGCTGTTGTAGTTATTGTTAGTATTGACGTTAGCTTACACCTCCTAAATGGAAAGAGAAGAGGTACTTATGATGAAAGTTCAGGTTTTCAGTCCTTCATCAACTTATCCAGCAAAAGACTCCGAGTTTATTGTGTTATAAATGTGATGTGACCACACTGGAGAAAGTTTGGAAAATAGAAAAGGGGGATAATCCTTATTCAGTATACTCTTAATGGAGTCAGCCTCAATATTTTGGAATACTTCTTCTAATTCTTGTTTCAGGTATCTTTTTAAAATGAGGCTCGATCATAATTTTAGAATTTTATATCCTGCTTTTTTCACCCAACAATGTATTGTATCCATTTTTTTAAAAAAATATATTTTATTGATTTTGTACAGAGAGGAAGGGAGAGAGATAGTCAGAAACATCGATGAGAGAGAGTCATCGATCAGCTGCCTCTTACACACCCCTCACTGGGGATATGCCCGCAACCAAGTTACATGCCCTTGACCGGAATCGAACCCGGGACCCTTCAGTCCCCAAGCCGACGCTCCATCCATTGAGCCAAACCGGTTTCGGCTATTGTATCCATTTTAATGAGTTCCCATGAGGTCTGTGCAGCCAGCATTTAAAATCGCTGCATAAAATGCCTGTGTCAATGTGTGATTGGCTGTGTACTGAGCCCCATCTCAGTGCCAGGTACTGTGAGGGGATGTGGAGAACACAGTAGAGAAGAGAGCAAATTCAGTTTACACTCACAGGATGGGGAGAGGTCAACTAGAAACTAACAGCCACCAGTTGTCAGGGTGCATTTGTGAAGAAAAAAGCATAGAGAGAGCCGGAGACACCCTGGCAGGGGCTTAGCCTCATCTGGGTAGGGAAGACCCTGCCTTTGACCATCCTGGCTGCTGCCAGGCAGGCACCTAGTCTGTGGGGAGTATTTTGTTGGCTGACCCTGCACAGCATACGGATCAGACAGCCTATTCCTTGTTGGGGCTGCTCAGTTCTGGGGATTGGGGCTACTACTGAGGAAGATAGCAAAGAGGCTTAACCAAGGTCTGGTGATATACATATATATATATATATATATATATATATATATATAATATTTTATTGATTTTTTACAAAGAGGAAGAGAGAGGAATAGAGAGTTAGAAGCATCGATGAGAGAAGCATCGACCAGCTGCCTCCTGCACACCCCCCTCTGGGGATGTGCCCGCAATCCATGTACATGCCCTTGACCGGAACCAAACCTGGGACTCTTCAGTCTGCAGACTGATGCTCTATCCACTGAGCCAAACCAGTTTTGGCTCTGGTGATATTTTTTATTATTTTACTTATTTTTGTTAATATGAGGATATTTTTTAAAATACATTTTTATTGATTTCAGATATATGTATATTTAAATATATGTACATTGAGATATATATATATATCTTAATGATGAGAGAGAATCATTGATTGGCTTCCCCCTTCACGCCCCACATGGGATTGAGCCTGCAGCCTGAGCATGTGTCCTGACCAGAATCAAACCTGTGAACTCCTGGTTCACAGGTCAACGTTCAACCACTGAGCCATGCTGGCCGGACTAAGGATATTTTTTCCCATTGATTTTTTTAGAGAAAGGGGGGGTGGAAGAGAGAGAGAAACATTGATGTGAGAGAGACACATCGATTGGTTGCTTCCTGCATCTACCCCGATGGGTTGGGGATCAAACCTGAAACCCAGGTATGTGCCCTTGACCAGGAATTGAATCTGTGATCCTTCAGATTGCGAGCCGGCACTCTAAACCCTGGGCACACTGGCCAGGACAGTGATATTTTTATGCGATGGCAACTTCTATCCTCTCAGAATTGCATGTTTTGGCATCGTAATCCTGCCAAGGGTTTATGACCCCTTATATTTGGGGACATTGGCAAACATTCTCAAGAGCAAAAGAGTAGACTTCAAGTTGATATCACATGAAGAGTAGAGCACTAAAACTTGTGTTGGAGAGAGGCGCTTTAGATGTCTCTTGCCTCCTCTGTAGCACAGCCCTGTCTGCGTACCAGAGAGGAGTGAGGCTCGGAAGCAGGTCTGTCAGGATCTGCGCTATTTTGGAAATGTTGCTGTCTGTGTTACAGTGGGTATTTCCTAAGCACTGGCTCTGGATAAAACATTGGAGGTAAAAGGGTGAATAAGTCACAGTCCCCACTCATTCTGCTAGTGCTAATCCTTGTTCCTTGTGTTCCTGATTTTTTTTACTTTCAGCTAAGTAATCACTTGTTTGAAGAACTTGCCATGGATGTGTACGATGAAGTTGACAGGCGAGAGACTGATGCAGGTGACTTAACGTGGGGCTTTATCTAATTTGCTTGTTATCGGTGGGCAGTGACAAGCTGCCAGCCTCAGTGTTTACTTGCCCAGTTTCTCCTGTCCTGATAACACGTGTGTGGACATTTCCTCCTGTGTATGTTGGCTTCGGAGTGTGCTTCCTTGAGTCTCCCTAGTAAGATGGGGCTGCGGCTCTCAGAGGAGCAGTGGTGCACCCATGGTGATGAGATTCTGTCTCTGGCTTTCTCCCCTGGCTAGTCTGGCTTGCCACGCAAAACCACAGCACCCTGGTGACCGAGACCACCGTCGTTCCCTTCCTTCCGGTCAATCCCGAGTACTCATCGACACGGAACCAGGCAAGTGGCTGAGTGTGGAAAGTGACCAGGTGATATTTGAGAACAGTTGATACTTTGGTATTGTTCCAAGACAGGATTTTAATATTTTTGATTCAGATATTAATGGCCTTCATACACACACACAAACTTAACAAATTGGTAAGAAAAGCGGTAGGTAGCAGTACATGCCTGGGCAAGAACACAATTCACAGAAGAAATATAAATGGCCTTTCATGTGGGAAAAAATAAACAAAGCAACCTAAAGGCATTAATGAAAGTTTAAACAATAAAATAATAAAGTGTACAATAAGGGGTACTCAAAACTGGTAAGGATCTGGCTAGATGGGCTTTCTCATGCTGCAAATAAGCGCTTCAGTTGTTCCAGACTTTAGAAAAACAATTTGCTAACTTATTTCAGAAGCCTCAAAATTAAGTGCCCATCCTTTCACATGGGAATTCTTTATTTGGGGATATATTCTAATAAAATATAAATACAGAGATTCGTGTACAATGAACGACGTTCATTGAAGCTCTGTATGTAGCAGTAGAGCATTAAAAATGGCCTAAGCACCATCAGGAAGAAAGAAGTTGATAAAATTAGGAAGGTCTTTTAATTTTTATTGATTAATGGATATATATAATGATGGAATCCTGGCATATAGACTATAAATTTATCTTGCAATTTTAAAATTTTCCTCCAAATTAATTTTTTATTACTACATCTATTGAAAAATGGCTTGATATTAGGACGGGGGAGTTGTAAATAGAATTAATTTAGTTTTGTTCCCCAAAATATATATGCATTGTAAGAATTTAAATGTTATATAGTTATCCTATGTAAGTATTTTTAAACTGTTGGCAAGGAAAATGTTATTGTTGGTTCAGTTTGGCTATGGCCTTAATCATGCTTTGCCAAAGTCTAACAACAGCCTGACTATTTTTATGTGAATATTTATGTGTGTATTTTGACATTTGGGAATATTTTCAATATTTTCACCTTCAGGGCAGACAGAAATTAGCTCGGTTTAATGCACATGAGTTTGCCACGCTGGTTATTGACATTCTCAGTGATGCCAAGAGGAGACAGCAAGGCAGTCCTCTCTCTGGTTCAAAAGGTAACTGTTTCAAACCAGGTTTGCTTCTTTGGCCTTCTAAATTTCACACAAGTGCTAGATTTAAAGTTACAAAATGATTAGAGCAGTCATCAGCAGAATAGCTTAAAAAACCCTATAAGTTTTATTGGTATCATGTTGGGACAAAAAGTTTACCTCTGTGAGCCCTGGTGATTTACAAATATTTCAACATTATTAACTCTATTCAAATACGTGTATCATATATATGACTTTTCCCTCTTGTGTCACCTATCTTTATTCCTATAAAGTTGCATCCTGAAATTAACTGACTTAGATCTTGTTAAAGCACATAAGAAAATAAGCCCTCTTTATTGAAATTACAGCTCATCTGCTGTTGCTTACCTACAAAACTGAGTTCTAGCCCCAGCTGGTTTGGCTCAGTGGATAGAGCGCTGGCCTGCAGGTTGCAGGGTCCCAGGTTCAATTCTGGTCAAGGGTAGGCTCTATCACCAGTGAGGGTGTGCAGGAGGCAGTCCATCAATGTTTCTCTCATCATTGATGTTTCTATCTCTCTCTCCCTCTCCCTTCCTTTCTGAATAAAAATATATTTAAAACAAACAAAACAAAACTGAGTTCCAGATGTTTAAAGTTTGTTACTATGAGCTTGAGATGCCAACCGTGAGAATTATTGTGGGTTAAGTTGTAGACAGCACGAGTGCCTGTTTCCGTGCCCTTTAGAGGTTTGTTCCGTAACTCAGGGACCTGTCTCTGTGCATAAGGAATGCTGCCTTCCACCACAAAACTGTCTTCATGGCTTTTTTCTAATTATAATACACTTATTGTAAAACATTTAAACAGAAGAAGTACATACCATAAAAATTAAGTTTTCAGCCGAAACCGGTTTGGCTCAGTGGTAGAGCGTTGGTCTGCGGACTGAAGGGTTCCGGGTTCGATTCCGGTCAAGGGCATGTATCTTGGTTGCGGGCATATCCCCGGTAGGGGGTGTGTAAGAGGCAGCTGGTCGATGTTTCTCTCTCATCGACGTTTCTAGCTCTCTATCTCTCTCTCTTCCTCTCTGTAAAAATCAATAAAATATATATATTTTTTAAAATTAAGTTTTCAGTCAATATTATATTCCCAAAGACAGTAAGTATTCATTAACTGACAACAATTTGTTCTTGATTTTACTGGTTTGACCAGGAGTAATCAAGTTCTAAGAAAGCTTATTAAACTTTGGTGAAGATGCAATGATACTCCTTTAATAAATATGGAGTATCAAAATGTACACTTTTGATTTGGAGTTTCTATTTCTAGATGTCAATTGAGAAATAATCAGAGGTGTTATATATATATTATATAATATTGAAAACATTAGAAACATAACAGAACAACATTTAGTCACATATTTGAATAGTATTGCACAGACTTTCTTTTTTCAGAGAATATGTAATAACAGTATAAAATAATATTTTTTAAAACTATACATATTTAATATATTTTTATTGATTTCAGAGAGGAGAGGAAAGAGAGAGAGAGATAGAAACATCAATGATGAGAGAGAATCATTGATTGGCTGCCTCCTACACACTGAGCCCACAACCTGGCCATATGCCCTTGCCTGGGAATCAAACCGTGACCTGATTCATAGGTCTACACTCAACCACGGAGCCACACTGGCTGGGCAAATAATAATTTTTAAAAATATATATATCTTATTGATTTTTTACAGAGAGGAAGAGAGAGGGATAGAGAGTTAGAAACATCAATGAGAGAGAATCATCGATCAGATGCCTCTTGCACATTCAACCAAGGTACATGCCCTTGATCAGGATCAAACCAGGGACCTTTCAGTTTGCAGGCTGATGCTCTATCCACTGAGCCAAACCGGTTTCAGCCAAATAATAATTTTTTAAATAAAGGTTATGTATAATACAAATTTTCTAAGGAAAACATTTATAACGTGTATGTACAAGTGAGTATACCACATGTAAGTATAAATATATACTCAATCCTCATTATTTACAAATTCCATAAATAATTTAAGTTGTAGATAGTGCAAAGTGTTGAAAAGTTTGAGTCACCGAAAGCACATATTCCCAGCTCAGATTGAATAAGATCACACTTTGCCTTTTGTTTCAACTTTCATATTGTAAACAAGTGTCCTTTTCAAAGTCTGTGTAGTGTTATATTTTTCATATTTTTTTGCTTTTTGTTAGTAATTTTACTGTTTAAAATGGGCCACTAGTGCTGAAGTGCTGTTCAGGGTTCGTAAGCACTTGAAGGCTGTGATAGGCCTTGTGGAGAGAATGCATGTGTTAGATAAGCTTCACTTAGATATGAGTTCTCCTGTTGGCTGTGAGTTCAGTGTTAATCAACAATATGTATTATGGGTGTATTATGGATCTGAAACTGGCCTCCGACATCCCCTGAGGGGTCCCGGATTGCAAGAGGGCGGTTTTCAGGTGATGCACTGCGGAATCAGGCTTCCTCCTCTGGTTCTGGGTGTGTCACCCAAGAACCTCAGCTGCCAAGTCACCGCAGCTTGGCAACTTCTACATTGAGCATCTGCCCTCTGGTGGTCAGTATGCATCATAGCTACCGGTTGAATGGTTGGATGGTCGCTTAGGCTTTTATATATATACAAGAGGCCCTGAACATGAAATTCATGCACAGAGGTGTGTCTCCCTCAGCCCAGCCTGCACCCTCTCCAATCTGGGACCCCTCGAGGGCAGTCGGACATCCCTCTCACAATCCAGGACTGCTGGCTCCCAATTGCTTGCTTGCCTGCCTTCCTGATTGCCCTTGACCACTTCTTGTTAGCCTGATCACCCCCTATCCACTCCCTTGATAGCCTGATTGGTGCCTAACTGCTCCCCTGAAGGCCTGGGTCCCCCCCAACTGCCCTGCCCTGCAGGCCTGGTTGCCCCCAACTTCACTCCTCTGTTGGCCTGGTCACCCCTAACTGCCCTCCCCTGCAGGCTTGATCACCCCCAACTGCCCTCCCCTGCTGGCCATCTTGTGGCAGCCATCTTGTGTCCACATGGGAGCAGGATCTTTGACCATATAGAGGCAGGCATCTTGTGTGTGGGAGTGATAATCAGGTTGCATATTATTCTTTTATTAGATAGGATTAGATAGGATAGAGGCCTGGTGCACAGGTTGGGGCCAACTGGTTTGCCTTGATGGGTGTCCCAGATCAGGTTGGGGGTTTCCTTGGGGTGTGGGGTGGCCTGGGCGAGGGCCCTATGGTGGTTTGCAGGCCGGCCATGCTCCCCGGTGACCCAAGAGGAGGTCCTGGGATCTGGGATTTATTTATCTTCTATAATTGAAACTTTGTAGCCTTGAATGGAGGCTAAAGCAGGCCAGGAAGTTTGGCTTCCTCTTATCGCCAGAGAAACACAAGCCTCCTGCTCACTCTGTGGCTGCAGCCATTTTTATTGGGATTTATTTATCTTCTATCATTGAAATGTTTTAGCCTTGAGTGAAGGCCAGGGCTGACCAGAGTAGGCAGAAAGCTTGGCTTCCTCCTTTGCCAAGGAAACCCAAGCCTACTGCTCGCTCTGTGGCTGGTCGCCATCTTGGTTGGGTTAATTTGCATACTCGCTACTGTTTGGCTGGTAGGTGTGGCTTGTGGATGTAGCACAGTGGTGGTTAATTTGCATATTACTCTTTTATTAGATAAGATAGATGTGTTAGAGCCCATTGAATCATCCCTGCTCCCTTATAGACCATTCCTTTCTAATATGCACATGTGTTTGGCTACTGGGTCATTCTGTTTTTTCCTCTCTCACTGGCATCCAGCTGACTAAATACCTGTGCCTGCTCTTTGAGCACCTACTTTTTAGGTTCCACTTTATTTATTTATTTATTTAAAATATATTTTATTGATTTTACACAGAGAGGAATTGAGAGGGATAGAGAGTTAGAAACGTCAATGAGAGAGAAACATCAACCCCCAGCTGCTTCTTGCACACCCCCCACTGGGGATGTGCCCGCAACCAAGGCACATGCCCTTGACCGGAATCGAACCCGGGACCTTTCAGTACGCAGGCCGATGCTCTATCCACTGAGCCAAACCGGTCCTGGCTAGGCTCCACTTTAACAATCTTTCTATTTTGACTTGATGTTACCTGGTTAATCACAATGAAGCTTGCATTAGCACAGCTTTATCTTCATGATTTGGAGCTATACTCTATCTCATTGAATGATTAGAAACTTGGGAACCGGCCTCCTTTGATCAGCTCTTTCATAAGCAATCTCATTATTTGCCCACGTTTGGTGAGTAGCTCAGGGGGATGCTTAAATCTCTCTTTGCAGTTTGTAGTAGGCTATCTGTCTGCTTGCTATTGCTGTCATTTTTCTTCAGTCTTTTAAATAGCAACCCAAAAATCCTCCCAATAGTCTTTTTGGGAAAAACTTTTTTTTAAGGCCCTGGCCATGTTGCTTAGTTGGTTAGAACATTGTCCCAATAACTTTTTTAAAAGTTTTTTTTTTTTTTAGGCCTGAATAAAGTTATTTGTTTCTATTGATAGACAATGTGGAGCTCATACTGAAAACTATCAATAACCAGCACAGTATTGAGAATCAAGACAATGACCAGCCGGACTATGACAGTGTGGCGTCAGATGAAGACACAGATCTGGAAGCCACTGCCAGCAAGGCCAACAGGCAGAAGGTGAGAGGACACACAGGAAGGGAGACTGTGATTCTTTTAAACATCTCTTCTCCTGCCCCGTGGAAGTGCTGGGAGGTAGAGTTGAGTTCACTAATGAGCTTGGGCCCAGCAGAGGTCAGGCGAGGTAAGTGGTTTTAAAAGTGGGAGTCCTTTGTCCCTGAGTCATTGCTGAGTCACATAGCCCTGCTGCAATTGTGACTTCATAAAACTTGTGAGGAGGGACTGTGTGTTTTATTCTTTCAACAAACGTTTACCAAGGACTTCTCTGAGTAATACTCCCCTGACCGAGGTCTGGTCCCTTTCCTGTGAGGCTGTCACTGCCTAAGCGGAGAGGCAGCTGTAGTACAAGGCCCATACTGATACATGTCGTAAGACAGGAGCCGAGAGGAGACACAGCTTGTTGCTGAGGGGGATAGCATAGGCTTTTTAAGTAGGATGGCTCTTCACGTGTTTTAAAGGGTGTATTGGATTGGCCATGTAAAAGGCAGGGAGGAGTGGTCTAGGCAGAGAGAAAATGAAATAAGGGCATCTGGTTAGGGCGTAGGGGGTGGACTGGTGATGTGTAGAGAGTCTAGAAGGAGTGGGAACTAAGGCTGCAGCAGCAGGCGGAAGTCACACCATGTGCCAGACTGAAGAGCATGAACCTTGGCAGGCGGAGCCGAGCCCAGGAGGCTTTTAGGGAGAGCAGGAGGCAGTGGCCAGCCATTTTGGGTCCCGTATTTTGGGAGGAGTATTCTGGAAGTTCAGAGAGGAGAGGAAAGGAACCCAATCAGGATACTCCCCAACGGCTGGCCAGACCATGTGAGGGCGTGGCTGGGAGGTCCAGATGGAGAGAGATCACTGTGGCAGAGTGTGAGCGCAGGGAGGAGCAGCAGGGGTTGGCTGGTCCACCCTCTGCTGAATCCCCAGAACCTTGGCCCTGACCTAGCCCACAGAGGGGCTCCGCAAACTTTTGAGAATGTGTGGGCAGGAAGATGGAATAGGATGTTTGAATGGGAGAGATAGACTTACAGAACGTGTGTCGGGTTTGTAGCTCACATGACTGTGAATGGTGGTGCCACTGGCAGATGCAGGGAATGCGGAGAGGACAGTGAGAGTCACGTGTCCGAAACATTCCTGCCAGGTTTCCCTAGCAGCACTGCGTTTCTCGGTGAAAGTGAAGGTCATGGCAGGACCCTACGGGAAAGGGTCCTCTGTGGACTGATGGGCCTCCTACTCCTCTCTACCCTGCACATCCACTCCCTCTAGCTGAGCTCTGCCACTGGCTGAATGTTCTTCCTCTAGACAGCCATCTGACTAATGTCCTCACCTCCTTCAGGCTGCTGCTCACATCTCACCTCCCCAGAGGCTTTCCCCGTCTGTCTAAGTAAAATGCCCACCTTCATCCCTACCTGAGCTCCCTAGCCCCTTACCCTTCTCCATGTTATCCGTTTCCTACCACACTTACCATCTTCAGTCAGACTGTATAGTCACTTGTTTTTTATCCCCCCCTCCCCCACACACACACTCTGTTGGATATAAATGCCATGGAGTAGGAATCATAGTCTATTTTCTTTTCTTAAATATCCCCAGAACACTGCCTGGTGCTCAATAAACTTTTGTTTGAATGAATGGATTAAAGAATGAATAAAAAGAAAAAATGAATGAGCAAGGAAAGGCAGACAAGACAAGTGCATTTATAGAGTCATTGTCAGAGTAGGTTTATAGCCCTACTGCCTATTTTGTTAGAAAATATTGACTTTAAATTTTTTCAAATATTATAGTAACCCCACCTTTATGTTTTATTTTTGCATTACCCTCAGAAGCCTTGATTTAGTTTGATTAACTTTGCAGTCCAGCTGGCATGGTCAGAATTTGAAATTCTTTAGCTGTTAGTCTTGAATGTTATCATCGTCTCAGATTGTGAACATTTTCCCCAATTTATTTTTAGAGTCTAGATTCAGATTTATCAGATGGACCAGTCACTGTGCAGGAATTTATGGAGGTCAAAAACGCTCTAGTGGCTTCTGAGGCCAAGATACAACAGCTAATGAAGGTGAATAACAACTTGAGTGACGAGCTGAGAATTATGCAGAAAAAGGTAACATGTTAATAAATGCCAGGATGATTGACGCTTTAACCCCTTAGTATAAGGAAGAATCCCAGGCACAATACTTGTGGTTAGAGGGAAGAAAAAACAGTTATTGTAACCTTAAAATCTTTGGGCCAAGCTGTCTTTTTGGAAGTAGTATTTGGATATTGCAGGTAGCTTTGATAAGTAAACACAGAGTAAGTGTCCAGTAGAAGAAAGCCACAGCCTGTTAGGTGCTTCTATCAGTTGTAGTAAACCTTGCACCATTCTGTGCCTCCTGGGATCCTGGATGCCACTCAGCAATAGGAATATGATTCTTCTATTGCTCATTCTACAAGAATAACCATACCGAAAGACAGAGCGGATGAAAGCCCTGTTTATACTCCACCCCGCGCCATGCCAAGGGTGCTGTCCCTCTTCGCTCTTATCCACCCTCGCCCTGGCAGGCCGTTCTGCACCCCCACTTTCCTTTTCACCGGTGCTTCACTATAGTTTATGATTCCTCAGAGCTTAGAGCAGGGCCTGCACAGAGCAGGTTCTCTGTGAATATAAGCAAACATTCTGTTTACATCAGTGAGAGATGTTCACTAATAACCCCATAGGCTTAGCATTTTCTCGTTCACTGCCTTTTGAGAGAGTCAGAAATATATGAATATATTAATCCCTAAAAGAAGTGTGGCTAACAGTAGCAAGGAATTTGCTTAAGATGTGGATTACATATGTAATTTTTTATGAGAATTCTAAGAAAGTTGAAAATTTCGTCCTTCAATTCTCCACAATGTGGATTTTGTACACTTCCCTTAGACAGAAACAAAACAAAGGCATTTGCAGAGTCATGCTTCAGAATCATGATCAAGAACAGAGGACGTGGTGCAGGTCATCCTAAAGGAAGGCCACAGAACTAAGGGTCTGTGCCCTCTGCTTGTCAGGGAAGTACCCTGCAGTGCGCCTGGGCGTGGTCAAGGATTCTTCTGGCGCTGAGTTCTAGATCATTTGTGGAGATGTTTTTGAGATAGAGATAGCTATCATAGGAGGGGACACGAAGATCAGTCAGATTTTAACCTAACACTTGTTCTCTGCCTCGCTGGCCCTGGTATGCAGCCGTAACACAAGGCTTGCACTTCCTCTGTCTTTTCTGAAATATCTGTTTAATAAATTACAGTTTGACCCATTAATTGAATTAATAATTTCGTTGAGGTGCCTTTTTCTGAAACATGTTGACATTGCCACTGTAAATCAACCTGCTAAGCATCAGCTTTTTGATTCTTTAATGCTCCTTTTAGTACGTGTAGAAATTGCCAGAGATGACCTATCTCTGAAAGCAAATGTCTTAGGCTTCTTTAATATAGAATGAAATTATTTGCTGTTGCTCATGGATTATTTCCTCAATTCTTGGAAAAGCTTTTCATTTCTGAAACTATTGGACTAGCTGTAAATTTTTATTTTCCTGTTATACTCCTTCCAAATAAAAAAAAAAAAGTGGTCTAGTTCTCATTTAGATAAGTATTCTGATTCATCCAAGATGTCCCTCTAAATACAGAATACTAAAGTTCTTAAAAATTGAGACCAGGAACTTGTGCACATCAAAACACTTGCAAGCAAAATCCAGACTGGATGTTTCAGAGACATGAAGCATCCTTGTCTTAAACACTCTTAAGAGAAGGCTTTTACATAGACAGACATGTGACCAGACACCCACTCCTTCCCCGGCAGGCATGTATCAGTTAAGCTCCTCACTCTTTGGACCTTGATCACTTCACTTTAGGATATGGGTTCCCTAGTACATAGTTTTGACAGGCACCTTACGCCTGTCTGTGTCCTGGAATGCCGGGATTTTCCATGGCTGCTTGTCACTTCGCAGCTGTGGTTCCTTCTTTGGAAAGGGAGTTGTAGATATGTGAGGTCCTGAAAGCCTGTGTGGTGTAGGAGCAGTCCTTGGTGGGTCACTCTTCAAGAAAACGGAGGATGAGGGTATTTCTCTGACAGAGGTAGTATGCTAGGCTTTCCCAGAAGTTTGGCACTATTAATATAAAGTATGTGAGATATGTTTATTTAACAAAGATGTATTGATTTTATTTCAAAGTTAGGTAAAGTTTTTTAATATATAAATATATTGAGTTGACAAAGTAGCGTGATTTCTATTTGATCTTTCACATTTTAACAGTTGCTTGGAAAAGATGCTAATTAATGAAGAGGAGCAGCCACTATTGGTGCATTTTCACAGATCGGTGCTTTATAAATAAAAATTGAAAGTAACTCCTAACACTGAATGGTTTGCTATCGAAAAAGTAATGATCTTCTGGTGCAGATACAGTTGCTTGCGGACCTGAGCCTTGGCCCTGGTGGGCAGTTTGGTCAGATTTTACAATCACTGTCAAAGAGTAGACAGCTGAACTCACACCACACCCAGCTTAGACAGTGTCACCGAAGATGAAGGAGCACCAGAGGGGAAGGACATTGCAGACTGGACTCAGTTAATTGTGTTTAAAATGCCAGACGCCAACGAGTAACATGATTCCTTGCTGATCCCTTAACTCGAATTCATCAGACACCATGAAGCAGCCTGCATGTGAGGAATGGAAAGAGCACTCAGGGTCTCCAAGTGACAGCCTCTAACTAAAACGGGGTGGTGCCAGGCAGATTAGAGTGTTTAAAGCTGACACCACCATGGTTGTGATTTTGGGTGACAAAACCAAAGGAGAGAGAGGCCACATATTCCAGCTCTGGCTGAAAGCTAACCAGTCACCAAAGGGAAGCAAGCGTGCTACGTGGAGCGTTCAGATGAAGATGTTAACAGAACAGGTCTTCAGTTTTCTGTGTAACATGTTAATGTAGCAAGCATACCATGACTCCGTTCCCTCTTTTTTTTAACATGTGCTACATTGTTTGGAACATCAAGAATATTATGTAATAAAAACTTGTTGATTATAATTTTTCCTGTTGGCTTTCTGGGAAGTAGCTGACCTGATTTTTCATGAGCTGAACTTCACTGTCTTTCTTGCTTTGCACAGCAACTCCAGTAACTTTTGTGCTGCTTCCATGGTGTCCGCTGGCATTTTGGCAAATTGCTCAGGGCTCATTTGAAAAGCAAGTTACCTACGCGATGTCTTAATGACCTCAAGTTCTTGCTAGCAACAGCCTTAGGAAAATCCAGAGTTCAGCTTGCCTGCAAACATTTCTCAGGTCTGCCATGACCAAATTTTAAGTTGTTAGACATTTGTTTTAAAAAAATCTAATCTGCAACTTTTCTATATTTAGAAATTAAGCTGTTTATCATGCTTCAGTGATGAAGTGAGTTGATTGCGTTTCATTCATTCTAGAAGATAGAGTTCTCATTTACAGTTGCCTTTTACTTTCAACCCAGCTAGCTGCTATTGTTTTTATTGTTTAAAGCTAGTAGTTGTGTGCATTTATTTGGTGTTTGCTTTTTCTGCTTGCTGTAGAAAAACACAGTCCCACTGCCAAACATTTCTTTCAGCTTCAAACACTGCAGAGTGAAAATTCGAACCTCAGGAAACAGGCCTCAACCAAAATATATCAGGTGCAAACGGGTTCTGAGTACCCAGATACTTCCAACCACTCTTCCTTAAAGCGACGTCCGTCTGCCCGGGGCAGTAGACCCATGTCCATGTACGAGACGGGATCGGGTCAGAAGGCGTATCTCCCAGTGGGGGAAGCGAACCACCCCGAAGAGAGCAGGACGAGGCTGCAGCCGTTCCCTGCACACGTAAGTACCACCACTGGCGCTTCCCCGGCCCCTCTCTGCAGCCTGCCTCCCGCATTCCCTCCTCTGAACCTGGAGGTGCCTGTGTCTCTGCTTCGCCACACTGGGCTAAGCAAGTTGTGTTTGTGTTTTAACATGTTGACAGATGCTGTGGGAGCACCACAAGCAACAGGGTCTTTGGCCAAAAGTTCTCCCCTCCCCTTTCTCTCCCTGTGGGAACTGTATTTTCTTATAACCAACTTTCTCCCCCATTTCCAAAAACAAAAACCAATTGTTAAGGTTGCCACTATAAGTAAATGCCATCTTCTTTGAGGTGGTTACGACAGGTGCATGCCCCTTTATGAGCTGGAGCCCTTAGAATGCAAAGTGCCTTCTCTGCTCCTCCCAGCTGAGCAGGTGGCATCTGTGGGGGGGACATACACAGCTTCTGGGCTCCACAGCTTCTGTACGTGTGGTCAGCGCGCCTGCTTTGCCTCTGCATCCCCCGCCGCCCACTCTGGAGAATGCACTGCTTTGTCCTTTCATAAGAATGAGGTGTAAACACTCTACATCGATTTTACAAGTGTTGTATTCTGAAGATTGTGTTTTGTAACAGGCTGCTAACATCTTATTTTACAATGGGATAATAATTGTGTTGTGAAATAATATATTTCTTTCAGATTGATTTATTTTAAAAATCTGTTTTGACCAAATGTCACAGATGTTGTGAACTTATGCGATAATTTTAGAGAATAATTTTTATCTTTTTGAATATCACAGTTGTTATTTTTTTCAGTCAAATTTTGTAAGAGTTTCCAAAAAATTCTCAGAGAAAATTCAAAGTAAAGAATGTGTATGGTCTAGTAAATTGATCCCTAGTTTAATTTTGTCCAGCTTTAGTGTGGTAAAAATTACTGTATTGTTATATTGTAATGGGAGTATATTCAACTTTTTAAGTTGTTTGGGCTAAACATTCTAAAGCAGTTGATTTGATACTTTTGGTGTAATGGAATGTCATTGAACTAAATTAACTCGTTTTTGTATAACTGAAAACAAAATTTAAGAAAAGCAAACTTTGTTAGTTTTCGTAGTATATATTTTTATTTTAGAAACACTTAGAATTTAAGAATGTCATTATTTTATTATTGTAAAAGGTTTATATCTACTAAAAATAGATTGATAACATACCAACTTTTAATCATTCATATAGTTTTCTCATTTCATATTATGTGTCTTAATTAAAAATATTTGTGTAAGGCTATTTTTTTTAAATTATCGGCAAATTTGACAAATTATGCTAGATATTATCTTCTCCTTTATATTGGAGAAAATTCCTAGTAATTTTTGGAAGGCATTTCACTAAGGGATTAAACATGTCTGGGCATTTGTCATCGGCTAGTGTGGCTGTCAGCTGCCGGTCACGGAAACTTCAGCACTGATCTCGAGGATTGAGTAGCTTTTTAGGACTCTTCCTGAGAGACCGGGTAGGAGGTAGGGCTTTTGTTGTATGTATTTTCCCGAGTGTGTTTCTTTTTCCCCTTTTAGATCGGGAGGAGTGCACTTGTGACCTCCTCTTCATCTCTGCCTTCCTTCCCCTCCACACTTTCCTGGTCCAGGGACGAAAGCACCCGAAGGGTTAAGTACACTCTGAATGGCTGGCGCTCTGGAGGAGGGGCAGCCCCTGGGCACTGTGTGTTTCTGGCCCTCTGTCCTCTGCTGATTGCCCTCTGTCCTGCATGAGGCAGCTCTTGGCAGCATGCATGGACACACGAACACGTCTGTGGGAGACGGCCTCCCTTTCATCTAACTCCACATTGCTCTGTTTCACGTACTATTTAATCAAGTTCACAATTTACCCTGTAACATTTATTCTGAGCTTACTGTCATTTTAAACAATCAGAATATTAGCTGGCTGCTGGTGAAATATTGTAGTAGGGCACATCTGTCAAATTAGTTCAGAGCTTCAGTTATCACATTAAAACTAGTATATTTGGACTAACTGAAACACCAAGACATCATGCTTTTTTACTTCTTTTAACCTCTTAACATACTTTGTCAGCACCATACTTGACAAACCAAGGTTTTGCCGTCCATGCGTCTCATGTAAGCATTGCAGCAATACATAGCAGAATTAGAGGTCTGGGCAGCTGTTGGTATGAAACTGTTCACTTTATTAGTTAGTTGAGTCCAACTTCCTTTTTTGTTGTTGTTGTTTTAATCTTCACTTGAGGATATTTTTCCATTGATTTTTAGGGAAAATAGAGAGGGAAAGACAGGAAGAAACATTGATGTGAGGGAAATACATCTATTGCTTACCTCCTGCATGAGCCCCAATCAGGGCTCAGGCCAGGAAGGAACCTGCAACTGAGGTACGTGCCCTTGACTGGAATAGAACCGGACCTTTTGGTCCACAAGCTGATGCTCTACCCACTGATCCAAACTGGGTAGGTAGAGCTCAATTAATTTTAAAAAAATTATTGGTTTCAGAGAGGAAGGGAGAGGAAGAAATAGAAATATCAATGATGAGAGAAGAATCATTGATTGACTACCTCCTGCATGCCTTCTGAGCCTGCAACTCAGGCATGTGCCCTGGTCGAGAATTGAACCATGACCTCCTGGTTCATAGCTTGACACAACCTCTGAACCACACTGGCCAGATTCCATTAATCTTTTTAGAGAGAATTTTTTTTTTTTTTAATCAATGTGAGAGAGACAAATCAATTGGTTGCTTTTTGCTCGCTCCCCAACAATCTGGACCCTTTGAGGGATGGGCCGACATTCTAACCACTTAACCACTGAGGCCAGAGCAAGTTCACTTTCTGACGTATAACTTGCATTCCCAGTAACTATACAATTCAGGCAAACTCCATTTAGAATAGTCTACCTAGTATTTTTTAAGTTGAGTCCAACTCCTCCATTGGCAGCCTTTTTTTTTTTTTTTAGTTGATTTCAGAGACAGGAAGTGAGGAAGAGAGAGTGGTGGTGGGAATCAAACCACCACCTTTTGGTGCACAAGACAATGCTCTAACCAACTGGGTCACACCAACCAGGGTCATACCCGGCTTTTTGGTTTGTCAGTGAAAAGGTCCTAAGGATTGAGATGATATCCCGGCTCCCAAAGGCACTACCATTTACAAAATAGTCTCATGCATGAAGAGCACATGGCAAGCTGAGATACCCTGGAAAGAACGAAAGCCTGAAGACCTGCAGTCAGGTCCCCGCTCACTCTTTCTACCCCAGGGGAGTGGAGCTAAGTGAGAGGAGGAGCGGGAGCTGTGGGTGCTCGGCCACCTTTACGGACACAATGGGATTTGCACCTGGCCTTTTCCATGTCCTGTACACACGGAGGGATGACGAGTTGTTCTCTCCCACTGCCAATGCCACTTGGCACGTCGGGCCCTTCAGGGATTCTTTCCCGCAGCTTTGAAGCAGTCTACTGAAAAGAACACTAGACACTTGAGGGAATCTCCAAGCCTTCTGAGCAGTTGTAAAAGGAACTGCAATGTTTTTTATTACAATATTTCAGTTAAACTAAGGGACAGTTAATAGAAATGAAATATCTCATGAACTTTTAAGTGAACTTTTGTCCACTTTGAAATTAAAAAAACAAAACTTTTTTCCCCCCTAGTAGTTTTGAGAATAATTGCAAGGACTGCTTTTTTTTTTTTTTTTTTTTTTTAATATGTCTTATTGATTTTTTTACAGAGAGGAAGGGAGAGAGAGAGAGAGCTAGAAACATCAATGAAAGAGAAACATCGATCAGCTGCCTCCTGCACACCCCCCACTGGGGATGTGCCCGTAACCAAGGTACATGCCCTTGACCGGATTGAACCTGGGACCACTCAGTCCACAGGCTGATGCTCTATCCACTGAGCAAAACCAGCTTTGGCAAGGACTGCTTTTTGAAATAGAGTTTTATACAAGATTAACAAGTCATTTAGCCGGGACCGGTTTGGCTCAATGGATAGAGCATCGGCTTGGGGACTGAAAGGTCCCGGGTTCGATTCCGGTCAAGGGCATGTACCTTGGTTGCGGGCACATCCCCAGTAGGGGGTGTTCAAGAGGCAGCTGATCGATGACTCTCTCTCATTGATGTTTCTAACTATCTCCCTTCCTCTCTGTACAAAAATCAATAAAATATATTTTAAAAAACACACACAAAAAAACCAAAAAAACAAGTCATTTAAACTGGTAATCCTGAATATTCCTGGAAGCTTTATCATGAGTTTAGGTTCATATGGGATGTCTATATTTTTAAAAAATTGCAAATCTATAGAATAAACTGAACCAGCACCAGCTACTCAGTAGCTTTTCTATTAACAGCTTTGAGAGAGCAGCACTTTTAACTAATGGTTCTTACCTCTGCATGTTTACAATAATTTTTCACAAAATTAAATGCTGGCTAACTTGAAATCATATATATGTTTTTGCTGACAATAATGAAGAACTTAATTCGTAAGTAACTGATTTCCTGCCAAACATTATTTTCAGTACTGGAGAAATATTTCCTGAGTACTTTTATTAGATATATCAGTTATTACTCTTCTAAAATGTCTAAATGAAACTTGATACTTTTGATCATTGTGGTGGTAGTTCATTCTATTTGTAATTATCAAATTTATATTAAGGAAGGCAAAAAGGTCCATTATATAAAATGTGAGATTTTCTGGGTATAATTCTATTTTCTAGAATTGTCCACTGGAGCAGCTCTGGATGAATTTTCCAGAATAATTATTTAAATGCAAGTCTTTCTGTTACATTTACGTGTGTGTGTGTGTGTGTGTGTGTGTGTAAACTGAAGGAAAAGAAATGTAAAGATCGGTCAAACATTCCCTGTGAAAGGTAAGATGGGTGTTTGTTCTGTTTTGAGGGCACCTGTGAAGAGCTGCTTTCGCTGTGCCCTGCACTGGACACGGGCCTGCCTTTGGTCTGCCATCTAGTCTTCCAGCAGCCAGTGACTCACGGGGTGAATCGTGAAGCCAGATCAAAATGGGCAGCAAGTGAAGCAGAGATGGCTTTCTTCTAGGAGATACAAACGAAGGGATCTTGAAAGTCAATTTACAGAACTTAAACTCTCTAAGCCCATGCTCAGCAAACTGTGGCTCTCAAGCCACACATTAGTCAAATATCAACAGTACAACAATTGAAATTTCTTTTGAGAGCCACATTTTTTTATTTTATTTTATTTTTTTAAATATATATTTTATTGATTTTTGTACAGAGAGGAAGGGAGAGAGATAGAAACATCAATGAGAGTCATTGATCAGCTGCCTCTTGCACACCCACACTGGGGATATGCCCGCAACCAAGGTACATGCCCTTGACCGGAATCGAACCCGGGCCCCTCAGTCCCCAAGCCGACGCTCTATCCATTGAGCCAAACCGGTCCCGGCGAGAGCCACATTTTTTAAACTTAAACTTCTTCTAACACCACTTCTTCAGCATAGACTCGCCCAGATTGTGGTATTTTGTGAAAGAGCCGCATGTGGCTCGCGAGCCGCAGTTTACCGACCACTGCTCTAAGCTAACACTTTTAATCATTTGGCAGATGAATTTGAGTGGATAAAGTATGAATTTTAGGAGCCAGCACAAGTGTCTTCTATTGAAGTGGCTAAGACCGAATAGAGCATTTGGGGGACCGTGAAAGACCTCAGCAGACAGAGAAAGAGCGTTTTCTCTGGGAGAGGAAAGAGAAGCCATGAGGATAGTAAGCAAACTGTGATGTGCATTAGGAGCCTTCCCCTGGAGGCTGGCTGCCTGCCTGTCTACATAAGGGCCTTCAGAGGACCAGGCAGCATTACAAATAAGGAGCAAATAATGAGATTTTATGTAGATTTTTCCTAGATTGACTTACTCTAAAGTAGCCACTCTTTTGGATGACACTGTTGGGTCTCCAGATGTTTAAATAAGGCTCTTAATTTACAGTTGACCCTCAAACAACATGGGGGTTGGGGACACCAACAGTCCCTGCAGTCAAAAATCTGATTATAACTTAAGTTGGTCCTTTGCACATGCAGATGTCCAGCCACCAGTTGAACCTTGGACGATGTGGGTTTGAGCTACGTGTGTCAATTGAACTGTGCAGGTCAATTGAAAGAATTTTGGTGGCCCTGGCGGGGTAGCTCAGTTCATCCTTCTGATAGGCCAAGATTGCGAGTTTGATCCCCGGTCAGGACACATGCAAGAATCAACCAATGAGTGCATAGTAAATGGAACAACTAATCAGTGTTTCTGTTTCTCAGAAAAATCAATCCTGTATTTTTTTTTTAAACATGTATTTTTAAATTAGTTTTAGAGAAAGAGGAAGGGACAGAGTTAGATAGAAACATCGATCTGCTGCCTCCTGCATACCCTCTACTAGGGATCAAGCCAGCAGTCGGGTGTGTGCCTAACCAGGAATCCAACCACACTGACTTCTTGGTGCATGAGTCAGTGCTCAACCACTGAGCCACACCTGCCGGGCCATTCCTGTATTCTTTAAGGAACACCTGTATAGCTATTTTTAGCCACATTTTATTGCAGCATTAGTATAATTCCTTAAGTCACATGTTTTTATTAACTTGGATTAAATTCAAGGTGAGAGCTGGAAATAGCTTAGATTTGTATTTTGCTAAGTAATCAGTTTAGGTTTTAAATCAGTTTCCACTGATTTCTATTCTAGATGAAGACGTTCTAAAGCATTATGGATGGAATACATACGAGGGGAACCCATGTTGACTAAATGATTCAAGGGGATGTGGTCTCCTTCAAGTTTGTCACCTTGAAAGGCCCTGTACTTAGCAGTGCTGCCATTTGCTCAACACGTTTTTATATTCCTCTTTTAAATCTGCCTCCTGTTTTTTAATTTCCACAGTTGCATCAAATCTTTATATTTTGAGGGTTAGGTGCTTTGGGAAACAGATAAAAATGGTTGGAAATCAAGTATACACCAGGTTAATCTATTTTGATTCACAAACAACATGTGGCAATCAATCAATACCAGTTTTCTGCTCTGATAACCCCCTCTGAGGAGATCCTGGAGAGCCTCAGCGCCCAGGCCTGGGATATTGGAGGTAGCAGGAGGCCCGGGCTCTAGGTCCTGTTTTCTGCTGAGTCTGTGGCCTTGGGTGTGTCACTTCTCACCTGGTGTTAGACTAATGTGCAGGCAGCTTCCAGTGCTGAAGGTCAGTGAGTGGTGTCTGAGTGCAGGCGTTTTGCTGTTCAGTGGGACTCACTGTATCGTAGTTAAACTCATGCCCCTTAGAGAATGAGACGTGGGTGTGTTGCCTTGTGTGTGTGCATTAGTTTGTACCAAGGATCTGCTTATGGAGTAGCCACTGAGCTGAGAATGGCGCGCAGAGAAAAGAGTATTTCTGTACCCACTGCTCCTCTTTCACTAGGTTTTCAGTAGAGGGTTGCTCCGTCCCAGGTGAGGGCCGGGCCATGCAGTATGATTCCTGGAGAAGAGGGCTCCTCAGTGGTGTCTGATGCTCGGAGCCAATGGCCCCTTTCTCTCTTGCAGGCGTCCAGGCTGGAGAAGCAGAACAGCACACCTGAAAGTGACTATGACAACACTCCCAATGACACGGACGCAGATGACATGGGGTACACTGCAGGGGGGCGTGCGGGGTCGGGCTCTGAAACCAGATCTAGCCAGCCGTGCCAGGAGCGTAGTTCATCACCCGCACCCCTTTTCTCTGTTCCCAGACCCTCAAAGTCTTCAAATACTGAGGCAATAGTTCACAGGTCAAAACCTCTTCTCATCACACGTCACTGCCACAGGGTCTTTTTTTCCTTTACCAGCACATTTTATGTCTCTACGTCTCTGAAATGTGCTTCAAATCAGTCCTTCACTCTAAGTCACTGTTAGGTTATATTCTGCATTTTTACCCCATGGGACTGGCTCAATTAGGGATGGCTTTCTAATCACACTCCCCGTTCGTTATTCCTGCCTTTCCTTATCTTCCCCCTTTCTGCAAGAGTCATCATTCCCAGTCCCCTAGTGGACGGAAGAGCCTCCATGTGCGCTATGCTGCCTGTGGGTGAACAGCCTTCCCATGAGTCTCCTGCCAGACAGGATAGAGGAAACCACAAAAGCAGCCTGCTCTGTGTTCAGCAAATGCACGCAGGGCTCCTAGAAGCAGACACAGATAAGCACCTGCTGCATTTAGCCTCTTCTGTGATGTCCACAGGTCCAGCAGGAAGGGGAGGCAGAGGAGTATGGCGTGGCACGGCGATGGCTCAATCCCGGACATGGCAGAGCCCTCCATGGCCCCAAGCCCCGGCCTCCCCAGCACCGAAGACGTCATCCGGAAAACTGAGCAGATCACCAAAAACATCCAGGAACTCCTCCGAGCAGCCCAGGAAAACAAACATGACAGGTAGGGCTTCACCTCCTGGGAGAGCTGCCCATGCTCTGGTGCGCTCGAGTCAGGACGGGGTTTCGCAGTGTCCTAATTTTAAAGGGTTTTTAAAACTTCAGATTCACATAAACAGGTTTAAGAACAAATTTGTAAATTTAGGTTTGTTTTTTTACATGTTGTTTTCAGTTTTTCATTCTTCTTAGGAAGTATGAATATAAATGTCTCTAGGAATAGAATCGCGCTGTAGTTGGGACAGTGATATTCCTGTTCTAGGCAGAGAAGGGAGGGAAGCTCCTGAGAACTTGCCCTTGATTCTTCCCGGCACCACTGCTCCCTGAGATTGCCTTTGCTAGCCAGTTTGGCGACGTAAAGCTATCCTGCCATGACCCTGACTTCTCATGTCTCCCGCGTGTGCCTGTGCTTATGTGTGTATGAAACGTCTAAGACACATGTGGTTTAACAATAAAATCGCCGGAATCACCATTCACATAACTGTTGCTTGCTCTGAGCAGAACCATATTGATCAGAGCCAGAGCCAGTTCTTAGCATAGGAAGGGACTGGCTCTTGTTCTGATGCATTCTTTTCTCTGAGAACTTCCTTTCAGCTAACTGTCTGGGTGGCATCCTAGTTTCATGTTGCTTACATTGCATTGTTCTCCTTGGTAATTGTAAAAAAATACCATTACCTGCCCTACGGCCATTTCTGGCTTTAAAGATCGCAGTATGGTGCTTGGTACAATTTGGAAATTTTTTACTTTTTAATGTATGATTTATTCAATAAATGTCATGATCTGATTTCTTTTTAGACCATGAGAGCCCTGGCTGGTGTGGAATGAAGGGTCTCGGGTCGATTCCCAGCTAAGGGCACCTGCCTCTGTTGCAGGTTCTTTTTTGTTTTTCATTTTGTTTGTGTTTTCTTTTTTTCGGTTGCAGGTTTGATCCCCTGCTTCAACCGTGTGTAGAAAAGGCAGCCAATTGCAGTGTCTTCCTCACATCAATGTTTCTCTCGCTCTCCCCATCCTCCCTCCCTTCCACTCTCTAAAAATCAATGGAAAAAATATCCTCTGGTGAGGTTTTTAAAAAAAACAACCATGAGAGAATGATGGAAAGATTTTAATCATTAGCTCATTCTTTTGCTTTAAACCAGAACTGCTATAGAGAATTTATATTTTATAACTTGTTTGATGTTCTATTAAAATTTCTGGTTACTTACATATTCAAGATGCTTATATTCACAACTTTGTATTGTACAAATTAAACCCATGCCTTTTCCTCCTGTTGACCCATTGCTTGTGTTATCTTAAGTAGACCAATAGCCTATGTGGGCACATTCAGGCTTGGTCCTGGTCCCCTGGTCTAAGCCCCTGACCGTCCCTCAGCCTGGTTCTATCCCCTGCCTGCATCTCTCTCCCGCACTCACATGCACAGGAAATTACACAATTCAGGATTACTACATATTATGCACAAAAGCCTTTTTGGGAAAAGATAATTTGAAGAACACCCTCTGATAACGGAGGAGGACTTCATTGATCTGTGTGTGCTTTTTGCCACTTATTCGGGACTTTTTCAAATGTCTTATAATGAATGAATTTTTGAGAGATGACCTTAGGAAAATATCTTCTTTGTGTAGTAAGGGAAAAGAGTTTATTATATTTTTGGATCAACATGAAAACCCTAACCAGCAAAACGTAAAACGCATATGGATAACATACAGCTCAAAATAGATGTGTTCTCAGTAAATGTGATATTAGTGGGCACACTAGTGCAAGAACCGTTATGTCTGATACAGGGGTTGCTGGGGACATTGCCTTTTCCTCTGAGTGTCTGTGTGACCAGATGGATTGTTGCGCCTTGAAATTGGCAAGTTAAGTAACTCCTTATGCGCTGGCATTTTGCTATTACATGGTGTGTGGTGCTAACTGCTCACAAAGTTAAAAGTGAGGATTTCCCATTCGAAGGTATTATGAAATAATACAAACCATTTTCTTGAAATGTGATGGTTTCATTAAAATGTAAGCAGTCTTTTTTTTCTGAATAGGTTTTTTCCCCCCAATTACAGTTGACTTTCAGTAATATTTTATATTAGTTTTCTGTGTATAGCTTAGTGGTTAGACATTTATATAATTTACAAAGTAATCCCCCACCTGGCACCATTTTAAATGTAGGCATTCTTTATTAAAATAGCTTTGATACTAGATTTCTTACAAAGATGAAGTACAGAGGTTGCTGATTACAATTTGTAAGCAGAAGCCAACTTCATGAGCTAAAAAATGGGGAAAGAATGTTTCTTGAAGGTGTTGATTGCTAGGATGGATGTTGAAGGACATTTGGCTTTGTGTCTTAGGAGGGAAATTTTAAAACATGGGGGTTCTTGTGTAAGGCCAAACCTTTGTATTCACACCCTATTTCCTAGCATGCCGGAAACGGCTCCTAAAGCGCTTTCCCCATGTCCATCTCCCTCCTGGGCCTGCGGTCATTTCTAGACGTGGGGGCAGTGTGGTACCGAAGAGCTGTCACGTAACATCATGTTCAGTTTGTCTCTGTCTCTGCACCTTTTGACATGTACTCAGGGCAGAAATAGAACATTTTTAAGGTGCAGGAAACTAACCCCATATGTTGCTTGTCATAATGCCAATAGTAAGAACCATAAATGAAACCAAAGTCTCAAATATTCCAATTCTCATCACCTAAGAAGTCAGAATCAGCAGTCATCAGTGAAAAGGGGTTTGCTATTTAGAAAAAAAAAGTGTGAATTCATTGCCTCGTGCAGGAGAGGCCTGGGGTGTAGCAGTGAGAGTCCTGGGCGTGGAGCTGGGTGGCAGGGCTGAGGACCTTGGACAAGTTGCTTGGAGGCTGGGGTGCAGCTGCAGGATCTTGAACAAGGTCTCCTTCTCTCCAGGACTCCGCACCCTACTTTAAACAACAGGTGTGGTAGCAGCACCTCATAGGGCCATTGGGGGGATGGCATGAGTCTTGGCAAAGCCCTGAGAATGGAGCCCTGCACGAAAGGCAGAGGACGGGCAGATTTAATGCACTTCGTTGTCTTTGAGCTTGTTCACAAGCAAAGAGCTGGCCATCGCATAGCTTTTTTTTGTTGTTAATCCTCATCTGAGGATATTTTCCCATTGGTTTTTAGGGAGAGCAGAAGAGAGAGGGAAAGACAGAGAAACATCGGTGCGAGAGAAACACATCAATTGGTTGCCTCCTGCATGAGCCCTGACCAGGGGTGGAGCCTAGCTTTTTTTTGTTGTTAATCCTCATCTGAGGATATTTTCCCATTGGTTTTTAGGGAGAGCAGAAGAGAGAGGGAAAGACAGAGAAACATCGGTGTGAGAGAAACACATCAATTGGTTGCCTCCTGCATGAGCCCTGACCAGGGGAGGAGCCTGCAACCAAGCTATGTGCTCCTGACTGGAATCGAACCCAGGACCTTTTGGTCCACAGGCTGATGCTCTGTCTGCTGAGCCAAACCAGCTAGGGCCGTAGCATTTTATTACAAAGTCCTGGTAGCGTTATGAGGAAGTGAATAAGTGATTGAGCAAGTAGATGGCGCTGATCTCACTGCCTCCTCTTTGTCCAAAGTAAAGCTTTAGACGTCCCAACAGTTCAGATGCATTGAATGAAACGAATTTAGAAATGTCTGTAGGTTTTTGCTTTTTAAAAATATATTTATAGCCGAAACCAGTTTGGCTCAGTGGATAGAGCGTCGGCCTGCAGACTGAAAGGTCCTGGGTTCAATTCCAGTCAAGAGCACGTACCTTGGTTGCGGGCACATCCCCAGTGGGGCGGGTGCAAGAGGCAGCTTCTCCTTCATTGACGTTTATAACTCTCTATCCCTCTCTCTTCCTCTCTGTATAAAATCAATAAAATATATTTAAAATATATATATATATATATATATATTTATATTAATTTCAAAGAGGAAGGGAGAGGGAGAGATAGAAATATCAGTGATGAGAGATCGTCATTGATCGGCTACCTCCTGCTGGGTACGTGCCCTGACTGGGAATTGAACCATGACTTCCTGGTTCATAGGTCAGTGCTCAACAACTGAGCCAAGTCAGCTGAGCTGTCTGTTAGTTTTTAAGGGTTGAGGTGCAGGCTCCAATTCTAAAGTATTTTTTTAATACTTTATTTTTAACTTCTGTGGTCTTTTGCATGGAAATCCTTATTTTGTTTTCAAGAAATTGGGAAGATGATAAGTAAATGGCCAGCTTGCGGGGTGTGAATATCTGTGCAGACTGTTTGTGGCCCCCCCTGGCCAGTGGTGCAATGCTGCCTGTGCTTCACACCCGGAGACTGTCTTGTCAGATGGGATGGACTTTCAGGAGGAGAGGGGACTGTCTGTAACCAGGTGCCTCCTGCTGTGGGCCCCACAGCAGCTGGCCTCGGCCTCCGCCCGTTCGTTAGGGAACATCCATGGAACTGTGCTGGCCCCGGAGTGCTTCTGTCTGAATTATTCTCCTGTCTTCGAATAACCTTTTCAATATTCTTGCAGTTATAGTCCCTGCTCAGAGAGGATACACCTGGCTGTTACAGAAATGGCAGCGTTATTTCCCAAAGTAAGTCACTTCCTACTTACTTGGTTCAGATCCTTTTATTTATTTATTTATTTATTTATTTTTAAATTTTATTTATTTATTTTTTAATATATTTTATTGATTTTTCACAGAGAGGAAGAGAGAGGGATAGAGAGCTAGAAACATCGATGAGAGAGAATCATCGATCAGCTGCCTCTTGCACACCCCCTACCGGGGATGTGCCTGCAACCAATGTACATGCCTTTGACTGGAATCGAACCTGGGACCTTTCAGTCCGCAGGCCGACGCTCTATCCACTGAGCCAAACCGGTCCCTGCATGGTTCAGATCCTTTTAAAAAACTGCAAGACATTTCTTCATTACCTTGATAATAATACATTATTCTTTTTGTGTCACAAAGAGTCACATCTGTAAACAGATACAGTATTGAAATATTCTTGTTCTACATGAACACTGGTTTTAATAAGACAAGAATGTCTGAACCCAGTGCTGAAAAGCAACGCATTAATAGAATAAAAACAAAGCATTAATAGAACAAAATTAATAAAATCAAATCTGGAATATTTTACCCAAGTGGAATAATATTTTTCAGAGCCTGCCTCAGGATAGCACATCCTACTAAAATGATACTGCATGCACTTTGACCTTTGGGTGAGAGCACTTTGGCATCTCACAGCCACCAGGGGTTGCAAAGCGTGCAGTGCTCTGAGCACCCCGTGGAAAGGTGCATGAAAAACTGCTCTCACCGGGAGCAGCTGACGTTTTCAGATGTTTGTTCCACTCTTGGATGTCCACCTGCACCGCATGGCCAACGGGCTGTGTTTTCTGTTTAGAAACCCAAGTCTGACACGGTGAAGACGTCCCTCCACTTGCTGACATCCAGTGCCTACCGCCTGCAGCTAGAGTGCAAGAAGGCCCTCCCGGGGGACTGCAGCCCGCCCTCGGACATCCAGCTGGTCACCCAGCAGGTCATCCAGTGTGCCTACGACATCGCCAAGGCCGCCAAACAGCTGGTCACCATCACCACCAAAGAGAACAACAACTGAGTTATTTTCTGGGCTTTTCAAAGTCCCGTTACAAATTTAGATGTGGAACTTGCAATTTTTATCAGAAACAAACATTTAATGAAAGCTTAAAACTTTTTTGGAAAAAAAACTCAGTATTATTTTTGCATGTTTTCTAACAAATTTTCAATTATTAATTTAACCCACTTGCCTTATTTTGTGACTGTTTGCCAGTTTTTCTGATGTTCTGTTGTGCTGTCAGTGACTGTTGAGTTCATGATCATGGGCATCCAAAAGCATAGCTTCATTGTTGCAAGTTCGTTACCATTTATCCAGCCCTTAAAACCCCCTGCCTGTGTTAAAACTCTTAAGTGAGATTTTTTAGTAAAACATTTTCTTGAGAGGGTTGGGTAAAAAAAACAAACCAACGTTATCTGTTCCCTACCAAGCATTGTGCAATATAAGTGAATTTTCTAACTTGTTGCAAAAATCTCTTAAGTTTGGAGTATCTCCAAGCATGTATGAAGAGGACTTTGCCACTTTCTAAAAATAGCATAACGATTTCTCTTGGAAGGAAACAATGAATTGCTCCATTTCTTTTCACTGTTCTACCATGAGATGTTCTTTTTCTATCTTGATCTTCTATTTTACTATCATCCTGAAGTCTCTGTGGCATCAGATAAGCACTCATCCTCCACATATGTGTCACTTGGCCACATGCTAGTAGGGGCATGGCCACACGTGGCCTCCTGCTCTGCCTTATCACAGGAACCAGACTTTCCTTCCCACGGGCGCGGAGGAGCCGGGCCCCGGCCATTGCTCCTTCTGCGCCACCCTTCCCGCCCGGCGCTGCCGTGAGCCCTGGGAGAGAAACCCTCCGCTCCCAGCCTCGTAGGCTCCTCTCTCACCCAGAACTCGGTTACTCCTCTGACCATGGAAAGCCTTCTCGAGACCTGCTTCGCATAGCTCGTCCCCTTTAAGGACTTCTTGTGAGGTAAGATTATACAGTCGTCTGGTTTTCTTTCTTTTTCACTACCTTGCTGGTTTTTAAAAGTTCAACCTTAGCTTTCAAGAATTCCTTAGAGAGTGTTCTGCTGACTAGCAGCTGCCCCAAAGCTACGGAAGCACAGGTGTCAGCTCTGGGGCACAGTCAGGTGTTACCTCCGCAGCTGGAGACCTCCCTGTCCTGCGTGCTGAGCACATCCGTGCCTGCTGACTGCCGCTCTGTGTGGGCTCAGCTCTGACCCGGCCCAGAGGCCGGGCCGTAGTGAGGGAGGAGCAGGGGTGAGTAGGTGCGGCGTGGGCACAGGGGCAGCGGGGGGCCGGCACACCCACGGACGGGCACAGCAGCCCACAGCTCCACTCGGGCTGCCAGGTGTAAAGTGGGTCCGGGTTGCCAGAGCATTTATTTCTCAAAAGACTCCAGGAATGTGGGTGTTTTTGTGCCATCTCTGTTTATAATGCTGGCGACGACTCAGACATTTCACAGCACGTGTGGGCGAGCGCTGGTCTCGGGCGGCAATGGTGCAAGGCGGGCTTCCCTGGTCCCACCCGGGTTAGCCTCTGAGCCATGCCCGTACTGGGCCACCCCTTCCTCACTTTGCCCAAATATCCTGCCCCGTAGTGCTCCCTCACACGTGCGGAGGTCACAGCTAGCCAGTGGCCTCAGTGCACGCTGACCAAGCCTGCCCTGTCAGAGCTGTGGGACTCACAATCGGCTTTGTAGCCTGACCGTAAACGGTCACGAAAGGAGCGCCTTGAGGTGTTTGCTGGACGGAGTCACTGTGTGGACGCTCTTGCCGGGCTCACATCACCGAGGCATTGGGGAACGGGTCCATTCTCCAGAAGACTTGTCCACGTGCTGACCGCCACCCTAAGTGCCAGCTCGCTGATGCCCAGGGGTGCTCCTGACCAGCCCCCGCCCCGCGGGAAAGCCACCCCTGCCTGCTGCAGGCTGAGCTGGCTCTTCTCGCAGACGCCCGCCTCCACTGGGCGCGTGGGTCCTCAGGAAGGGCCAGCAGCGATCTGGAGCTGGTGGCCGTGGCCCGAGGACCGGCTTCTGACTGTCTGTCATCTGCGGTGGGCGAAGTGGTGTCGCCCTCAGACATGACCTGCGATGAAGGCGCTGCTCTGCCCCAGAGGAAGGCCGGCACACGGAGTTCCGAGCTCGCCGTTGTAAGAACTCTGCAGGTTCGCCGTGGCATCGATGCCAGAATCCGGAAAGAAGTTCCAGGTGGCGAGACGCACGGTGCTAGGAGGCCGCCGGCTTCCTCCTCTGCACCCCCGTTCCTCAGCCTCAGCCTCAGCCTCAGCCCCAGCCTCAGCCTCAGCCTCAGCCTCAGCCTCAGCCTCAGCCTCAGCCTCAGCAGGCCCGGGAGGCTCTGTCCCGGGCGGACGGCACCGTGTCTGCACGACGCTCACCGCTTTTTGCACATGGGTCGCACAGCCTTGCACTAATGTCTGTCCTAATGTCTGTTCTCCCTGTTCTCAGTCCCCCTCCCCCAGAGCCCGTAGGTCAGCGGTGCCCTTACACAGCGGGCGCTTGGCTGGGGCGGCGGCGGCTCCCCCGGAGCTCTGGAACTGAAGGCACCTTGCCTCAATGCACATGGTTCTGATGTGCCAAAGAGCAGTCGGGCCCACAGACCCCCACTGCCTGCCTTGCAGTGGGAGCTGCAGACGCACAGCTCGGAGCTGCCGGGCCACAGGCCTCTGGGCGGGGAGCCGGGTGAGGCTGCCTGTGGTCCCACAGCAGCTGCGAGCTCCCCGCACAGCATCTTCCTTCGTCCCGGTTGAAGGTCACTGTTTTTACAAAAGAAAATGCTGCATAGGAATACTGAGATGCCTTTTATGGAAATGTGTGTTACCCATGTCACCCTTCCTTCTGCACTTCTCGTTTTTATTGTACATTCTATTCCTGTAATTATTGTACAACCCTGTAAGCATTGTAAAATTGTTTTGGAAGTTGTGCCTGCTAGTTATGCAATAAACAGGCTCTGTAACTGTCTCTGTGGCAATCCTATGTTTCCCATCAAATACTCACCTCAACCCACCCCCCGTCCCGAGGCAGCACTGAGTGAGGATGCTTCGCCCGGCGCTGTGTACAGGGTGGTGCCTTCTCCTGCTCTGTCCTAGCAGCTCGCTTTGCTGGAAAGCCCGCCTGGGGTATCAGCCCCAGGTGTCTTCTCAGGACGAGCTCTGTTTGTTAAGCCCAGGCAGAGCTGGCCGAGCGGGCTCCCTCCCCTCCTCCTCCCAGGCCAGCTGGTTGTGGGCTTGTTTGGTCTTTAACTTTCAGAGCAAGGCCACTGTGCGGGCTCACCGGGCGGACGGGCAGATTTACACCCGGTTCACCCTGTCCCAACAGTCGTCCTCTGGAGAGGTGACTCGGCTCTTCTCCCACATGGAAGGGGTGGGCAGGACTCGCCACAGGCGCCTTTCTGAGCGAGCCGTGCACGGAAGATGGAGTCCTCAGGGATCCGCTTCTCTGAGGCCCCAGAGCCAGCTGGTCAGGCCAGCAGCACCCACCCAGAACTCCTCGGAGGGCAGGCTTTGGAACGAGCCAGCCCCCTGCCCCAGGAGGGCTCGCTGACACCCTCCAGCATCAGACCCAGAGCTGTGGGGAGGGCCCCAGGGGCTGCTGCGGGTGTGACTGCTCTCAGCACTGCTGTCCACCCTTTTCAGGGCTCCCTCCCCACCAGCAGCTCCTTGCATTTCTACTTTCAATATGTTTTTGTAATAATTCTAATTACATTTATCAACTACTTTGTGCCAGACACAGTGCCGGGTTCTTGAAGTGGATTAGCTTAGTGGTCAGCAAACTCATTAGTCAACAGAGCCAAATATCAACACTACTGAAATTTCTTTTGAGAGCCAAATTTTTAAAACTTTTTCTAACGCCACTTCTTCAAAATAGACTCGCCCAGGCCGTGGTATTTTGTGGAAGAGCCACACTCAAGGGGCCAAAGAGCTGCATGTGGCTCGCAAGCCGCAGATTGCCGACCACGGGATTAGCTCCTTTAATCCTCACCACAACCCTGTGGGCAGGAGCGCAGCCGAGGGCGCTTACGTCCAGGCGACATCCCTCGTGGGGAAGAGGGGAGCATGTGAGTCACTGTTAGTCATTGGTCTTGACCGGCCACGTGAGCTTCACCCAGTGGAGCCTGTGACGAGGCGGCTCAGAGAACATGGCCCTTTGGGCGGTGGGTGTTGAGCACAGGCTTCACTGGATAGACGGGCAGTCTGCTTGTGGCCTGGAGTGGAGGCGGTGCCATCCGTCAGCCCAGGCGCTGGGGGCTCTACAGCGTTAGTGCCCAAGTGGGAGGACTGTCCTCTGGCTCCCAAGCACCTGGAGCAGCACTTCCCCATCCATGGGGCTGCGCGGGGGTGACCTCACCACAGGGATGGTTCAGTGACCATCTAAGGGTGACCCGCTGCCCAGCAGGCTGGCGTGCAAGGCTCTCCAGGAGCCAGTCCCTGTGGCCCAGACTCCAGGCCGGGAAGGCTGTGTGGTCCCCATCTTGACCAGCCAGCCACCAAGCCAGACGCCAGGCCCCATGAAGTCAGACCCTCCCTGGCAAAGGCCAAAGGGCAAAGGCAAAAGTGCCCAAACCATTGGCATCGTCAGCAGTCAGACCTCCGTTTCCCAGGAGACCCTGCTAGCGGCTTTCAATCGGTGGGTCACGACCCACAGGTTGAGAACCGCTGCTGTAGAGTCCATCAGAAAACACAGATATTTACATTACAATTCATAACAGTAGCAAAATTAGTTATGAAGTAGTAACGAAAATAATTTTATGGTTGGGGGTCACCACAACATGAGGAACTGTATTAAAGGGTCGTGGCATTAGAAAGGTTGAGAACCGTTGGATAAGAGTAATAAAGTAAGACAGCAGAAGCTCTGAATTTGGAAACATTTTTAATATATATTTGTGTTGATTTCAGAGAGGAAGAGGGAGAGATAGAAACATCAATGATGAGAGAGGACCACTGGCTGCCTCCTGCATGCCCCATACTAGGGACAGAGCCCAGAACCCGGGCATGTGCCCTTGACCAGAATTGAACCCAGAACCTTTAGTCCCCAGGCCAATGCTCTATCCAGTGAGCCACACGGGCCAGGACTGGAGACATATTTTAGAGGGAGGGCATTTAAATATATTAGGTAGAGGCAGTGTGACAGCTTCTAATGCTAACAGGGAGCTTACCAGTAGGCTTCAAAAACAAGAAATTTGAAGAAACTGAATTTTTAGGAAATTTTTGAGTGCCGGTTTTCCAGGCATTCTACCCACATCAGTTCTATACTGGATGGGGCTCAGACAGTACACTGCCGATTCCCGTGGAGAAGAGGCTCCAATGGAAATGGGAGGGGAGGCGACGCCACTGGACCAGGAAAATGAACATCACCCAGAAAAGGCGAACAGTCACAGAGATGCCCAAACCTGCAGAGCTGGAGGAGGCGAGTAAAACCTATCCTCCTACACAACTGCTGTGCAGCACCCAATAAAAGCAACAGGAACACTCTCCCTCCCCTTCCTCTCTAAAATCAATAAAATATATATTTAAAAAAAAAAAAAAAAAAAAGCAACAGGAATCCCAAAGCCTGGCAGCGATGCAGGCACCCAACTTTGCTTCCTAGGGAATGGCCGTCTGGAGGGTAAACGTGGGCACAGGGAAGGGGTCGGACAGACCCAAACCCAAGACAAGAAAATGACAGATTAAGGACGTCGTTTGCAGCTTCAGTTTCTGTAGCACCACGGGAGTGAAAGGTGAGGCAGCCCTCTGACTCAGGGTTTTAAATAAACTCTGGTTTAATAACGCGGAACAGTAATCAGCTACAATTTACTGACATGGATTCTTGAACACAATATAATGAAAACAAACGACAGAAAGATACAAAAAATGCAAGTCATAAAACGTGCTGCAAGGAACTTCTTGTAGCTAAGTGCAGGTTAATTAGAACTGTCCCACTGAGGTACCGTGGGAAGGGGAGTCTGTGGCTGAGTCTGACCTCATTTCCTCAGGTCAGTGCCCTCCTTCCTCTGGCGCTTAAATCTCCGGAGGCTGTGCGGAGCTGAGACCTTCCTACGGCACTAAAGGTCCAAAGTGTCATTTCAAGAGTTCAGCCACCCGAGCGTCCTTTGAGGCTCAGTGACTGATCCCGCCCCTCCCGCCACACAGTGTCATTGGAAATTCCACCAAAGTGCTCCCGAAAGACGCACTTCCCGCCCCGTTCCAGAAAGCATCCTGGACCACGTCAGACCGTCTCAGGGTTCACAGTTCTTCTCAGAAAACAAGATGCGATCCTTCTGGGACCACGAGATTAATAATCCCCACACGCTTGTCTTCAATAGGATACATTTAAATTGCAATTTAAAAAATTAAGCACCTTCCCTCCTCTCTGGCTGGAGGCGTCCCTGGGGCTGACCACAAGGGCGAGACGGCAGGAGACGCTGGGTCCCACCGTGGACACAGCTCGTAACCCCTCGTGGACTCGGCCTACGTCACTCGGAGCAGACGGGCCGGGCCGCGCGGCGTGAGTGGCCTGGGCCTTTCCTCCCCGGGACAGGCAGGACAGGCCTCCGCCGGCGCCAGTCTGTCCACCCTCCGTCCACTTAACCTGGACCGAGCAGCGCGCGGAGCTCCTGCAGTGACCCAGCACCAGCCAGGCGGGTCACGCCGTCTGCTGGCTGCACGTCACGGCCTCCCGCCTCAGCTCCGCTCCCCGTGCCCAGGGCGTCAGTTCCAAGCAATCCTGCGATGTCCGAAAGGCTGAACACAGAAAGGAAACCCAGATCAGAGGGGCGTTCTCTGAAGCAATGGGAACTGATCACGTTCAGTAAAAGCTGAAAGCACAGGATACACAGCCAAAGCAGCTACGACCCTACCCGCAGGGCGGCACCTGATGGCTTGTTTTAAAGTGCCGGCTCTAAGTAACATGTCAGGGCGCTGGGGCACCCTGACCCCGAGGCACTCACTGACCACGGCCACGAAGTTTGAAAAGCGGCCCCTGCACCTCCAGAGCCAGCCTGCGAGGACAGTAACTGCAGTGGGGGCAGTGCCTGCTGACGGTCTCACCGGCTTCCCAGCGTTTGGCGCCAAGGAGCGGCCGCCCGCAGCGCTCAGCGCCGGGGCCCCAGAGGACGGGGGAGGGCAGCGGCCGGCCTGCCGGGCTCAGCCAGCGCCCTCAGAGCAGGTCACTGGCGCACTGCAGTGGCGGGGAGACGGGAGGGTTCCGATGTCTGCTTGGTGAGGGCCTAACCACTGCCCTCTCCCCTCTCGAGCTGTGGCCAGCACTAAGATGGCTATGTGGCCCACACAGGGTCCTCAGGACAGCTTAGCCTCAGGACCTCCCTCCTTGGGCTGCAGCGAGAGGAGCCAAAGCAAAATCACCTCCAGGGCTGTGTGAGGCCCCACCAGAGACCGAAACAGGCCGTCAGTGACCACTGCAGAGGCAGGAGAAGCGCAGAGAGCAGGCAGGCCCCGCGGCCGGCGCAGAGCCCGCACAGCGTGCGCGCAGCCTGGGAACAGGCCCGCCGAGGGGCTGGCAGCGGGGCCGTCGCCTGCGGCTCCTACCTTGGGCCGGTACCCCTGCTCGGCCATCGTCCTCGCCTCCTGCTGCAGCCGGGCGCTGGTGAGCTGCTCTGCCCGCCTCGCCTCCTCCTCTTCCTCCGCCTCCTGCTGGTCCGCCTCCCGGGCCTGCAGCTGGCGCTCTGCCACCTGGACACACAGAGAAGTCACCGAGACCGGCCGCGGGAGAAGCCCTGCCCCCGGTCAGAGGGAAGCTGTGGACCCAGCCCCGGGAGAGCCAGGGCAGAGTAAGAGGGACGGGAAGTGCCAGCGGTGGGCAGGGCGTGCAGAGGTCACGTGCGTGGTGATGTGTTCCTTGTAAGCAGGTCTGGGGGCGGCACGTGTTGGGCGATGATTTTGTTACCCACTAGTCACCGAATGAACGGAGGGTTGTGGCCCAGGGTGAAGTGTCTGCGGATGCAGACAGGAGTGAGTCGTGGGCAGTGTGCTCCACAGGGAGGAGCCTGCAGCAGAGCGGGCACTGCACCAGCAGATGAGTGACTAGGGCTTCTTGGGGGAGTGGTGCCAGGCGGGGAAACAAGCCAAGGCCCCGAGTCCGGTGGTCCATGCAGGCCCTGTGGCCGCAGCGCCCGCCCCTCGCTGAGGGGCTCCTGCTGAGGGCCCCACCTGGGCTTCCAGCTCCTGCCTCCTGGCCGATTTCAGTTCTTCACTCTCCTCTCTCTCTCGCCGAGCCGACTCTCTGGCCTCCTCCAGGTTCTGAATAAGTTGCTCCCTGTGTCTGAGGGATTCCTCCTGCGCCCGTCGGTTCTGTTCAATCTTTTCCTGTATCTGCTGCTGTCTCCCTGCCAGGACCTGGCCCCGCGGGAAGGAAGGGAGGTTGGGGAGCCTCTGAGCAGACAACTGTTCTGCAGGCTGTGGGCGGCTGGTGCCCGTGCCGAGACCCAGCTGAGCCTAACTCGCCATGGCAAGCCCAGACGAGAGCCAGACCAGGTTCCACTTTAAAGTAGCAACACGGGGACATGAAGACTTTCCCCAAAGGATTCCTTTTAGCTGGTGTGTGTCTAAGACACATTATTTAAATACTGGCAAGTAAAACCCTTTCTTTAGTCCACTTCTGATTCCGCACCCAAGAAAAACAATGCTAGGTACGGACGAGCTCCACAGACTAAGATGTTCGCCGCAGTGTTTCCTACAGTGGCTCAAAATTAGGAAAAGAATGGAAACCCACTACCGGGGAATGGAAAGGCAAACTGTGGTATAGCCACGTGATGATATACTACGCAGCCATCAAAATGATATTACAGCCGGTTTGGCTCAGTGGATAGAGCGTCAGTCTGCAGACTGAAGGGCCCCGGGTTCAATTCCCGGGGTCGAGAGCACATGCCTGAGTTGTGGGCTTGATCCCCAATAGGGGGTGTGCAGAAGGCAGCCAATCAATGATTCTCTCTCATCATTGTTTCTATCTCTCTCTCCCTCTTACTTCCTCTCTGAAATCAATAAAAATATATATTTTTAAACCCACATTAAAAAAAATTGTATTTACAAAGATGTAATAGCATGCAAGAATGCGTGAAGTCAGGTCACACAGCGTAAGGAGGTCCAGGGAAACGAGCTGTGTGGACAGTGGGAGGAAGCAGGAGCAGTGGCTATGGAGACGGCAGGTCTGGTGACCATTTTTCTGTGCTGATGTTTTTTCTAACAAACGTGTATTACATTCTCCAATGGCCAGAGAGGACTGTCCCCGGAGTATCTGGCAGGCTCAGCCCCTAATCCCCCACCAGCCCGGACACCAGCCACACCCTCAGCGGATTACCTCGGCCATCAGCCTGTCCCGGGCGCTCCTCTCTCGGGCCCACTCGGCCTCTCTCTTCTCCCACATCTCCTTGGCTTCCTCCCTGGGGAAACACAAGACATGGCAGCAGCTCCTTACCCACCGAGGCGGCGGACGGACAGACAGACGGACAGACAGGGCTCCGAAGCCTCGGGCGGCACAAATCGGCCTCTCCTCACACACGTTTAACAGTAAGGGCCGTGCACAAGCAGTGTCCCCGCAGCAAGACCTGCAGTGGCCTTCTCAATACGCCATCTCGTTCTCAAGGCACCTGGCCACGTCCACACTGACGCCAATGAACTGCTGAGCCTGAGCTGGGCCGGCTCCTGGGTCCGGCCGCTCGCCTGGGGCCTGTGCAAATGAGGGGCCTCCTCGTCTCCGGCCTCGAGGACCTGCCGCTGGGCGGGGGCTCTGGCACCCACGTGCTCCAGAACTGCTGCCGGTTGTTCGTTTCAATCCACTAGGCCCGTTGTCAGGCGTGCAACGTCTCCTCAGGAGAACAATTTCCTTCCAAATGCTAGATTTCAGATGAGCAGATCCTTACTTTAAATGCTAATGATTTTCCTCCTAACCCAGTGGTCAGCAAACTCATTTGTCAACAGAGCCAAATATCAACACTACAACAATTGAAATTTCTTTTGAGAGCCAAATTTCTTAAAACTTCTCCTAACGCCACTTCTTCAAAATCGACTCGCCCAGGCCATGGTGTTTTGAGGAGGAGCCACACTCAAGGGGCCAAAGAGCCGCATGTGGCTCTTGAGCTGTGGTTTGCTGACCACTGTCCTGACCTGAAGGAAACACCCTCACAAGCGAGGCCTTACCCAGGACAGGCTGTCAGGCAGACCCTCATGCAGGCCGCTGGGACCAGGGCAGAGCGGTCCGCTCCCAGCCGCCGCCTCACCTCAGCAGCGTCTGCAGCTCCGCCTCCTGCTCCCGCTCCCGCTGCAACTGCTGCTCCAGGACCTGCTGCATCCACGCCGCGTCCACCCGGGCCTGCTCCCGCCGCGCTGAGTGCTCCCGCTGGCTCTCCTCCTCCTCCTCCAGGAGCGCCTGCAGGATGTGCTTGTCCGCCTCCTGGAGGGGAGGAGGGAGGAGGCGGCCTGTGGGCGCGGGCGGAGCCCCTCTCCTGTCTGGACCCAGCACTGAAAGCAGATGCTGCCACGTGTTGTCCACAGCAGGTAGGAGAGGCTGGGAGAGGCTGGGATGGCTGAAGCCGACGCCAGAGGCCCAGGAGCTGTTCTCGGCCTCCAGGGAGAGCCTCTGCCACCACCCACAGGTCCCCTTCAGACACACACTCAGCCTGAGGACACACACTGACAGCAATCCCACTTCTAAGAACAGACCACAGACGTACCCGTGCGGAGGTTTATGCAAAAAGGCACTGCAGCCTCACGAGAGGGAAAACCGGAAACAACGCCGACCGCCCCCCCCCCCAGGGGGGAGGGTAGCTGTTATGTCACCACACGTGGAAGGATGTGAAGGAGGAGGAACTGGAGGCCCGAGACTGGAAAGCCCTCAGTGGGAAGCCAGGGACACGGCAGGCGGGTGGGAGCCAGCGCCCGTCCCTCACAGGGAGGCGGCCCATCAGAATCCTCGACAGGGACCCGGGGCGGCTGGGACCCGGGGCGGCAGGGACACGGGGCGGCTGGGACACGGGGCGGCAGGGACACGGGGCGGCTGGGACCCGGGGCGGCAGGGACACGGGGTGACAGGGACCTGGGGCGGCTGTGACACAGAACACGCTCCGCCCAAGCACACTGATCACAGAGCGGGAGCGCTACCATCAGGTGAACAGCGAGGAGTGCAGCTTTTAACCCACCGCCTCCGTGTGCCCGCGTGGCACATGCCAGGCAGCGCCCTGTGGGGAGGGCGGAGGCGGCAGCGGCGGGCCGGGCTCTCACTGCCTTTACTTCTTACGGAGTCACAGAAATGGCTCTCAGAGGTGAGAGAATCGCCGGCTGTCTCTCCAGACTCACCAGTTCCTCTTGGATCTGCTGTGCGCGTCTGTTGAGCTGCACGTTATATTGATGTCTCAAAAAACGTCTAAAAGAGAACAAAATACAGGTTGCCTTCAGTGTCTTATCAAGATTTAAACTAAGTTAGACAGGTACTAGCCAAAGGGTGCATCCTTCCTGTTTCCAAGCAAGCAAGCAAGCAAGCAAGAAAGAAAGAGATAGAGATAGAGAGAGAAAGAGAGAGAGAGAGAGAGAGAGAGAGAGAGAGAGAGAGAGAGAGGGGCTGCGGGCGCACCCTCCCCACGCACCCCAGCTCCGCCTTCTGCCGCAGGGCCGCCATCTGCTCCCGCTCCTCCGCCAGCCGCTCCAGCTCCCACCGCTGCCTCAGCAGGTTCTCCCGTTCCTTCTTCAGTTTGGCGGCCTGTGGTCACATGACAGCACTCCAGGAAGGTCAGGAGACACAGCTTCCTTCACCCTCCTCTCCGTCCCCAGCAGATTCTGCACCGAGGGCCGCCTGGCGATCTAGCCCTCCCACCCTGAGCCCCTGCTGCAGCTCAGCTCACTCACCACCCCCTCAGAGGAGCCATTTCTTACGAGAGCCGTGGCCAGCCCTGTGGACAGGAAGAGCCCCTGCTCTGAGCTCCACGGGACCCTCTGCCCTCTACTGCCCACGCCTCAGGCAGCTCACCACCTGCCGCCTCCCCCGGGCCCGCCCGGGAGCCCAGGTCTGGGGCCGCTCACAGCTGTACCTCCAGCACCAGCCCAGTGTTCGGCACCAGAGTAATCCGTGGGCGCTAAGATCCGGTTCTCCCCGTTTCAGGCCTGGGAAGGGGTCTCCCCTCCTCTGATGAGACGGTCCCACCCCCTCAGGGAAGTGCACACCTTTCTCAAACAGCCTCTCGGACCACAGACCCTCAGTTTGTGCCTGGAGAGCCAAAGCCTGCTAGCCAGGGAGCGTGGGCCAGGACGTCCCACTGAGCCAGGCTCACTCGGTGCCGGGAGCGCCGAGCTCTAAGGCTCAGACAGCGGGCCCGAAGCACAGCGGAGAACAGGCCATCGCCACACGGCGAACCTTCTAGAATGCGCACACAATCCGACGTAGGAGTGAGAACGCAGATAGCTGTAAACACTCTGCATGTCTGAGAACCCCCCAGGAGACCTCTGTCCAGCAGCAGAGACGCCCGTTCTACAAGCAGCCGAGGGCGGCCATGGTGCCCTCACCTCCTGCTCCTGCACCTTCAGCTCCTCCATCTGCTGCAGCAGCGCCTCCGCCTGCAGCTTGTCCTCCAGCTGCCTCCGCTCCGCCTCTGCTTCCATCCGCCCCAGCGCCTCCCTGCGGGCCGTCTCATATTCATTCTCATACCGCTTGTTCTCCTCCTCCTCCACGGCTTCTTGCTGCATGGGGCCAAACGAATCGGGCTCAGTCCCTGTAACCTGCAGCGTGCGGCTGGCAGCGGGCCGGGGTCCCCGCCCCACGCGCCCCACCGAGCGGCACCCCTCAGCCGAGTGACCCTGCGCGCGTGCTCCGGGCCGTGGACTGACTCCTGTTTCTGAGGGCGAGGCTGGGGAGCATTTGGTGCAGTGCTGGGCACCGCAGCGGGGATGGGGGTGGGTGAGGCCTCCACAAAACCCCCTAAGACACGGAGACCGGCTCCACCATCGCCCGCGGGACAGTTCCGGAGTCCCAGACCCCACCTGCTTTCTCTCTTCTTTCTGTGTCTCCCAGGAGGTGATCACGTGCTGCTTGTGAAGGTCCGACTCGATCTGAGGAGAAGGAGCAGATGGTCAGCCTCCTCTCAGGTCACCAGCAGACGTTCCCGGGAGCCGGGGCCGGCCCCGAAACGTGGCCGTGCCTTCCTTTGGTGGGGACGCGGGTGGCCCCGGGGTCTGCTGAGGGAGCACAGGACGCCCCAATGCAGGCCAATCGGAAGGCCCGGCGGGCGGGGCTCAGTGGCTGAGTGTCGATGGAGCACAGGCCCAGGTTGCAGGCTTGACCCCTGAGTGGGGCATGCAGGAGGCAGCTGATCAATGATTCTCTCATCATTGATGTTTCTATCTATACTCCCTCTCCCTTTCTCTCTGAAATCAATAAAGAAAAATATATTAAAAAAAAAAAAAAAAAAAAAAAAAAAAAAAAAGAAAGAAAGAAAGAAAACCAAAGGGCCAGGGTCTGAACTAATTTCAGGATTGGAACAAAGTAACGGACTTCTCTCCCAGGTCCCTGGAGTCAGCAGGCCAGGCCAGCCCCTGCTGGACTGGAAACACCCTCTCAGGGCCACTTTTTGGTCTAAAGCCCGGACCGGGCAGCAGGAGCAGGTGGGGCCTCTGAGCCGCGCTGAGGATGCAGGTGGCACACGCACCGTCTGCGTGGTTAGGCAGAGATTCGGGTTTACAGAGTCGTTTGGATCAGAAAATGAATTACAGCACTCTGTCCAAAAGCGTTATTTGGGAAACTGTTTATAAAATTTAAATGTTCTTTCTCAGCTTACAAATATGGACATTTGCAACTAAATGTCCTGAATAAGCTTTTCTGAGCAAATGGCTTTGGAGGGCCACGAAGCGGACAGCAGCCGGGAGCAGCGACTTCCCCGGGGCGCTAACTGAGCACGTTCCAAAGCCTGAGGCTCCCCTCCTGGTGACTGTGTGCTGTGTGCTGTGACCAGACATGACACAGCGCAGCACAGCTGCCAGCGAGAGCGGAGGCCAGCGACGGGTCATCTCCTCCGGCATCTCCGCCGGACAGCCGCCCCCTCCGCCTCCGGAGCCCCGATCTGTCCTCCGTCCCCCTGGTCCAGGCCTTCACAGCGCTCACCTAGGCCTCAACTGCATCACCTCCTCCCACCCCAGACACTGCTGCCTGAGCTACTGCTCCCCAAACGCAGCTGATCGCACTGCACCCCGCTTACCACCACCCAGGGCTCCCCATGCTTCCAGGGGAAGCACACAAGGCTGCCCAGGTCTGGCCACCTGCCTCACCAGCCCCCAGCCCAGCACCGGCCTCGCCCTGCTCTCGGCACTCAGGCCTCATTCACAGTGGCCTCAATCCAGAACCCTCTCTTCCTCTCTGCACCAGCAAGTTAACGCCGTGTCCTTCTAACGCCTCCAGCAGCGGCTCCGCTGGGGCGCCCGCCTGACCCCCGAGCGGGCACTCCCTGCACTGGAGCGGGCTGCCTAGGGCTCCCCGGTGGGAGTGGGGCCGCCTCTCGCCTGCACAGGTGACATCACAGCAGGTGGGCAACAACAGGGGTTCAGCCAGCAACTGAACCAGATCTGCTGTGCTCCTCCCGGGCTGAGTGCTCCCTCCTGCCTCAACCCTGCAGACGCGATCTAGAACAAGCCAGACCCGCGGTCAGCTGCTTAGGCTCCCGTGGTCTCACCTCTCGGAGTTTGGGGTCATTCTTCTTCCAGTGTTCATACAAAAGCTGCTCCGCAATCTGTCAGGGAAACACAGAGGGAAGCGGGCGTGGCTTTCAGACCAGCACGCTTCCGATAACCCGCCCTGGGAGGGCGCTGTCACCGCACCGCCTCAGACCCAGCTCCGGACCGGGCACCGAGCGGACCCGGGTGGCAACAGCACTGACAAACGTCTCCACGGCGGTGACGGCGGTGTCAGACCTGACGTTGCGTGAGGGTCCTGGACGCTGCAGGTCTGCTTCACAACACACACAGCTTAACCCCAGCCGGCTCACCTTCCCTCGGCTACTCTGGCAGAGAATGCAGACAGTCCCAGGCCTTGTGGCCACAGAACGGGAATAAAGACAAAGAACTAAGAGGGGTGATTTAAAGGGCCAGGAGGACAAAGCTGACTCACGCAAAGCACACAAGTGAAAGCAGCGCTGAGTAAGCCCTTCCCGGCCATCGCGTCCGTCCGAGCGCCAGGGGACCCGCACGCACTCACTGACCAGCTGGGGTGCTGCCAAGGCGACGAGAGCTCACCAGCTTCCTCTGCTCTTCCCGGGCCGACTTGAGAGTCCTGTGCTGCTCCCGAATTCTCTGCTCCCTCAGGTTCATGCTCAGCCTCAGCTCCTCCAGTTCCCTGGCCAGCAGGTCCTGCTCCTCCAGCAGGAGCTGCTGGAGTCTCTCCCGCCTAGCCACCAGCTGCCTCCGCTGCTCCTCCTTCATCTTCTCGCGCTGGAAGGCGTGCATGCTGGGGGAGAAGGAGCCGTAAGCGGCCGGGCGGTCACTGCTCCCGGTGAGGAGGCGCTAACAGGGTGGCATGGGAGGGGCCCTCCTGCCAGTTGACAGAGCAGGTCACAGCACACGAGGCCTAACGGCACCCGTGCTTGCAATGAGGAAATGTGTGATATGCTCACATGTGCACATGGTAACGATACTGGCCAATATTACTTGAGCAGTTACCATGTACCAGATAAACCACGGTGGTTCATCACATATGTCCTACAGCGTTTCAGCCCCACTTCACTGACGGGAAAACTGAGGCTCACTCAAGCAGCAGGACACAGGATTTCTATCTAGGTCTGTCGGACTCCGAAGCCTCAGCTTTTTTTTTTTTTTTTTTTTTTAAAACACAATCCAACTAATAAGTTAGACTTTTTTTTTCTTAATATATTTTATTGATTTTGTACAGAGATGAAGGGAGAGAGATAGAGAGTTAGAAACATCGATGAGAGAGAGTCATCGATCAGCTGCCTCTTGCACACCCCCTACTGGGGATATGCCCGCAACCAAGGTACATGCCCTTGACCGGAATCGAACCCGGGTCCTTCAGTCCCCAAGCCGACGCTCTATCCATTGAGCCAAACCGGTCCCGGCCGAAGCCTCAGCTTTTAACTTCCATATTTTTACACATTACATACAAAAAAGCCTAAGTGACTGTCTGACCGTTTGGCTGGTAGCTATGATGCACAATGACCTCCAGGGGGCAGACCCTCCAGTGGAGGAGGGAGCCTGATTCTGCGAGAAATCAGCCATGGGTTAGGTTGCTGCTGGGGCGGTCAGCCCTGAATCGGCTCCACCTGCACCGGACCCAGAGGAGCGCTCCCCACAGGCCAGGCCAAGGGACCCCACAGTGCACGAATCCGTGCACCGGCCTCTAGTATTTTACAAAAATAGGTGCATGCGTGTATGTATTTATACACAAACACTAACGGGAAAAAGTATGGGAGGATATGGGGCCATGGGGTTAAAGACTTCCAGATTCTGCATAAATTTCTTTCCCTTTTTAAAATTTTTGTATACATTTCTTATTGACTTCAGAAAGGGAGAGGGAGAGAAAGAAAAACATCAATGATGAGACAGAATCATCAATGAGCTGCCTCCTGCACACCCTCTCCTGGGCATCGAGCCTGTGACCTCCTGGTTCAAAGGTCGATGCTCAACCACTGAGCCACACCAGCCAGGCTCTACATACACTTATCACTTTTTTTCAGTGCAGATATATTGCCTCACTGATTATCTTTTTTTCCAATTGGGAAAAATGGCCAGGCAGGCAATCTGTGCTGTCCAGCAGCTCCACGGAGAAGACATGCGATCCGGCCATTTTCGCCCAGGTTCTTAAGGCGCCATCCCCTGGCCAGCAAGTGGCAGTTACCTCCGCTGGTAGGAGGCCTGGGAGCTCCACTCGGCTAGCTTGGCGCAGCAGACGGTGGAGATCCTGAAGTAGCGGCTGTTCTCGTCCCACTGCTGCCGCAGCCGGGCCTCCTGCTCTCGGCGCCGCTGCCGCGCTACCTGCTGGTCCAGGAACCTCCGGCTGCACCAGGAGGAGGACAGCGTGGGCAGTGCCATCTGGGAACAGCAGGGCAGGGGAGTGAGCTTACTGCCAGCCCCGGGGCCCTCTCAGCTTGGCCAAATCCCTCAGTGAGCGGTCCTCACCCTTTGGCTGCACACGGGAATCATGAGATGGAGCCCAGGCCCCCTCCAAACCAATTAAACCCACACGGAAAGTCTCCGTGTGGGCCCGGCCTCAGCGGTGTTAACCATCTGACCTCGTGGTTTAAATAAGCTGCACTGACCCAGCGTGGTGCAGACATCCCCGGGCACTGCGCACAGGGAGCCAGTCCTGGCAGTGCGGGGCGGCCCAGGCACACCGGCACTCTGCATAAAGGAGCTGTAACTTCCAGAACAGCCTCTGTGCCCAGCCCTTGGTACATAAGCCTCTTTCATTACTGTCACCCATCATGTAGCAGGGGAGGAACCTTAAGTTCAGAGAGATCACCAAGCAAGAGAGAGGACATGGAAGGACTAAATCCTGTGGGTCTGAGACCAGCAGCCCCGGCGCCCTCCGCCCTGGGGAGGGCCCAGCGCAGGCGGCACACCGGAAGTGCTCTGGGTTCCCGGAGGGCGGACCCTCCTCGCACTGATGGAGACGCTGCGCCCGCGGAGAGGGCCAGACGGAGGCCTGGCGGCAGCCTCACTCCCTGGGAGGGCAGGTCTGCGGGCGGCGGGGCCTGCTTAAGCGCCGTCCTCGGAGAAAGCCGAGCCCGCTCCGCGCCGAGCCTCGGACCCGGGAGCAACATCTCCGCCCGCAGCCGGCAGGCTGCCATGCTGTCCTCTCGCCCCGGCGAGCGCGAGGGGCTCCTCTGCGCTCGGCGCGGGAAACAAGGCACCGGTACCGGCTCCGGAGGGGCCACCAACAAGCCGGGCTGCTCCGCACCCGCGCATCCTCTCTCGGCCTCAGCATGCACACTGACCGAAGGCCGCGGGAGAAGCGCCGGCCGGAGCGCGGCGGGAGCGGGAACGGGGTGCCGGGTGCGGGCGCGGCGGGCGCGGGAGCGGGAGGGCGGGTCCGGGCGCCCTGCGCTCGCGGTCGGATGCCCGCGGGGTTCCCGCCGGCGCGGGGCCGCGCGCTCGGCCCCGGCAGTCCTGCCCCTACGCCGCCCCCGGCCGAGCGCACGCCCCGACTCACGTTTCTCCGCGCCCGCAGTTCCCGAAGGGTCCCGGGTCCGAGCTCCCGCAGGCCCCGACTAACGGGCTGCCAGCGTCCCGGCCGCGCCTCCCCGCCGGCCGTTTCCCCGCTCGTTGCTCGGGCGACGCGCCGGCGACGGGGCCCCGCGAGGGCCAAGCGGCCTCCAGCGCGATCCGGCCGCCAGGGCCGTGTTTTCTCTGGCGCCGCCTGGTGGTGGGCGGGCGGTTCATCGCAAACGTCGCTGGTCCTGGGAACCGGGAAGGAAGAAGGGAGGATGGTGGTTACCCGGAGAGGAAGGGGAAGGTGGGGACATCTGGGGTAAAGGAGGGAAGAGAAGGTAAGTTAGTGCTTCTCAGACCTGATTGCACCTCCCTGATCAGGGAGATTTTAAAAATGCAGATGCCCCAGCCCTGGCTGGTTTGCTCAGGGGATAGAGTGTCAGCCCACGGACTGAAGGGTCCCGGGTTCGATTCTGTCCCTCAGCTGCAGGCTCCATCCTTCCCCTGGTCCGGGCATGTGAGGTGGCAACCAATCCATGTGTCTCTCTCACATTGATGTTTCTCTCTATCTCTCCCTCTCCCTTCCACTCTCTCTAAAAAGCAATGGGAAAATATCCTCAGGTGAGGATGAATAATAACAACAGGGAGGAGGGGATTGGTAAGATATATACATATATAATACCTTAATAAAAATAAAAAAGAAAATAATAAAGGTATTTGATGGCTTTTTAAAAAATAATAACAAAACAACAAATGCAGATGTCCTAAAAATTTTTTTTTAAAATCCAGTACTAATTGGTTTGGCTCAGTGGATAGAGCATAGGCCTGTGGACTGAAGGGTCCCAGGTTCGATTCCGGTCAAGGGCATGTGCCTTGGTTGCGGGCACATGGGGGGGGGTGTGCAGGAGGCAGTTGACTGATGTTTCTGACTCTGTCCCTCTCTCTCCTCTCTGTAAAAAAATCAATAAAATGTATTAACAAAACAAACAAAAAATCCAAATGCCTATACCACACTCCAGGCGAATCCCACCAGGCTCTCTGAGGGACAGTGCTCGCCTAGTTCCCCGTGCGTTCAAGGTGCATCTACTGAATGGACACATGGTAACTTTTTAAAAATATATATATATTTTATTGATTTTTTACAGAGAGGAAGGGAGAGAGATAGAGAGCCAGAAACGTCGATGAGAGAGAAACATCACCCAGCTGCCTCCTGCACACCCCCCACCGGGGATGTGCCCGCAACCAACGCACATGCCCTTGACTGGAATCGAACCCGGGACCCTTCAGCCCGCAGACCGATGCCCCACCACTGAGCAAAACCGGCCCCAGCAGTAACTTTTTTTTTTTTTAAATAAATCTTTATTGTTCATATTATTACAAATGTTCCTCATTTTTTTCCCCTCCATTGCTCCCCTCCACCAGGTTCCCACCCCACCCTCTGCCCTTTCCCCACCCCCCATTGTCTTCATCCATAGGTGCACAGTTTATGTTCAGTCTCTTCCCGCACCCCCCACTCCTCTTTTCCCCGAGAATCATCAGTCCACTCCTCTTCCATACCTCTGATTCTATTATATTCAACAGTTAATATTGTTCATCAGGTTTTTTAATTCCCTTGGTTTTTATTTTATTTTTTTAATTAATTATTTTTTTTTTATTGGCTTTCAAAGGGGAGTTTAAGGTCAAAAGGAGTTTCGGGTGTGCCCAGATCCTATTCATCAAAATCTGGGTAAGCTCCTTATTTTTTGGTACAAGATTTAGCATATGGAGACCTGGGTGAGTCAAGGTCCTATTTGTTCCTCACTCCAAGCACATGGATTAAGAAATCAGCACTGATAAGAGGATTCTTTAAGTGCCCTCGGGCTCAGCTGATAAGAATTAAAAGAATGTCCATGTGCCTTCTCAGGTGGCTCTCTACGTCTCACCCATTTTTACTAATTAAAATAAAATTTAAGAGGATCCAAGATGGCTGCTCGGGTAGACACCTAACCGCAGCAGCACACAACAATTTCAATGGAATACAACTAAAACGTAGAGCGGACATTGCCCAGAGCTACAGGTAGTCGACTGACTGAAAATTCTACAACAAGAAGGAAAGAGAAAACCAGAAAAAAGCCTAAGGTACGGAGTCATGCTGCGCGCCTGCATGCGCGCGCGGAGGTCGCAGCCGGAGAGGAGGAGAAGGCGGGGGGCCTGCCTGGCGTTCCCTAGCAGAAAGGAAATAAAACCCCCGGCCTGGGATGAACCCCCGAACCAGCAGCGCTGAGCCCCAGTTATGGGCCAGACCCTGGGGACCCTGGGGACCCAGGCTCGGGCAGGGGGAAACGGGGCTGTGAGGCGGAATCCCAGGGGAGCGGCAAAAAGCAGGGCCCCCGGAGTTGCGCGCACATCGTGCAGAGGACTGAATGTTGTCTCTGATGCTGGATTACTCTAGCGGGAAGAAACAAAGCCTCCGGCTGCGCTGAGCCCCAGACCGGACTGCTCTTAACCCCAGCTCTAGGCCAATCCCTGGGGACCCAGGCTAAAGCAGAGAGAGATGGGGCTGTGAGGTGGAGTCCTGGGAGAGCGGCGAAAGGCCGAGCCCCCAGAGTCCCGCACATTGCTTGCAAGGGAAGGAATGTTGACTCTGATGCGGGATTGCCCTGGAGGGAAGGAAACAGGAGCCCCGGCCATGTTGGGCCCCAGTTTCGACTGCTCTGAACCCCAATCCTACCAGGCTCAGGCAGGAGGAGACAGGGCTGTGAGGCAGAATCCCAGGGGAGTAGCGAAAAGCGGAGCCCCCAGAGTCGCGCACACTACGCGCAGACGCACACACTGCGCGCAGGGGACAGTCTGTTGACTCTGATGCTAGACTCCCCTAGTGGGAAGGAGAGAAAAAGCTCCAGACTGGAGGAATGCAACGAGGAGCAGGAGCCCCTGCCGGATACCGGCCAGCTAGGCGCCAGCAAGGAGCCGGGTGATGAGGCACCCGGGGGGTGGGGGTGGGGGGGGGGTGGTGTGCCCCTGAGCCTTTGACCGCTGAGCACGGGCAATGGAACCAAGGCCGGGGGCTGCTTCCTGGGCGGCGCCGACCCCAGCAACAGGCTGAAGCAGCGCAGGAGCCCGTGGAGAACAAAAGGGTGCCACAGGCCAACCTGCTGAGCTTCCAGGACAAGGAGAAGAAACCAAAGAAGTTCTCAATGTGAAGAAATCAAGTGAGAGCAAAAGATAGTAAAATTACTTAAGAAAGAATACAAAAAAGATCTTGAAAAATCAAAGACTAAGTCAGAACTCAACCCACCAGCCAACATTGCAACATAAATGCGTGGGGGTTTTTTGTTTTGTTTTGTTTTTTAAAGGACAGAATGTTGGAACCGTGGCGGCCAGGCCTAGAGTGGCCAGGCACAAGGCAGTGGCAACCAGGCCCGGAGCAGCAACGGCCAGGCCACAGAGCAGCAACAGCCAGAACCAGAGCATCAGCAGCCAGCACTGGAGCAGCCAGACCTGGGGCAGTGGCAGCCAGGCCTGAGGCGGAGGTGGCCAAGCCCAGGGTGGCCAGTCCAGGAATACCCAGACTTGGAGTGGCCGGGCCCAGAGAAGCCGGGCCTAGAGCAGCCGGGTCAGGAGTAGCCAGACCCAAAACAGCAGTAGCCAAGTCCGGAGCATCCAGGCTGGGAGCAGCCAGGCTCGGAGCGGCCGGGCCCAGAGCAGCCGGGTCGGGTGCAGCCAGGCCCGGAGCAGCAGCTCCCAGGCCGGAAGCGGCCAGGCCCAGAGCAGCGGCTGCCAGGCTGGGAGCGTCCAGGCCCGGAGCAGACAGGTCGGGTGCGGCCAGGCCTGGAGCAGCGGCTGCCAGGCTGGGAGCGGCCAGGCCCGGAGCAACCGGGTCGGGTACGGCCAGGCCTGGAGCAGCGGCTGCCAGGCTGGGAGCGGCCAGGCCCAGAGTAGCAGCAGCCAAGTCCAGAGCAACTACGTCGGGAGCAGCAGTGGCCAGACCCGGAGCAGCTGGTTGTGGAACGAAACAGAGCAACAGAGGCCAGGCCCGGAACAGCTCGCTCCTCGCCTGCCCCCACCCCAAGGCTGCCTCCCAGACATGGCTGGAAACTTTTGCGGGAACTTGAGGGTCTGCTGAATCAAGTGATGAAGGCTTAGATCTGGATGTGTTGAGTTAGTATAGCGCTGGGGTGTTGATCTGTGAGTGCCTTGGGTGGGGCCTGGATGAGGTTGGTTGACCTATTTGGAAATGTCTTTTGTGTGAAGTGTATCATTGGGCAAGTGGAGGTATTATTGATATGAGAAAATGCTAAGTAACTGATTTACTATCTGAAAAGGGATTTACTATGGGGGAAAGGGAGGAAGGAAGAGACTGAACATAAACTGTGCACCTATGGATGACGACAATGGATGAGGACAAAGGGGGCAGAAGGTGGGATGGGAACCTGGTGGAGGGGGGAAGAAATGAGGAACCTTTGTAATAATATGAACAATAAAGATTGATTTAAAAATAAAATAAAATAAAATAAAATTTAAACATTAATACTAGGGCTCTAAAATTAAAAACAATTGCAAACAATGCCAATGCAAAAACTAAATTACATATGTGTTATTTTCAAAACTTGAATGTCAAGAGCAAAACTCTGGCTATTAAATAATAACAATGCCAATGCAAAACAACAAAATGAGAAATCAGAATTATGGTCATATTAATATTTTTAGTAAATGAGTCTCTTTTGTTGCTGGTGTAGATTTACTCAGAGTCCTTGGACTTGCTGCACAAGACTTTGCAGAAGACTGGAAGCTAACAGATGCTAGCATGAGCAGGAGCATGATTAAAGAAGTAGCTTCCATTTCAGTCTTTAATTTCTTCAGATGACTCCATGTTGGCACCTCAGTCCCTTGCGTAGCTTTCAGTTTTCTTCTCCCACTTTGCTCTCGTCTGGGCAACTCTCAGTGCTTTTGGGTGAAAGGACACAGGAGCTTCTCTGAGTCCATTGTGATGACAGACATAACACTCTGGCGCCCGAATTGGCTGCATTGCTCCTTTCCTTTCATTTTGAACCCAGGGTTCGACCCCACAACACTCCGGGCCTGGCTGCTGCTCCAGGCCTGGATGCTCCGGGCCCGGCTGCTGCTGCTCCAGGCCCGGCTGCTGCTGCTCCAGGCCTGGCTGCTCCTGCTCTGGGCCCAGCTGCTCAGGGCCTGCCATTCTTCCATCTCTCCAGCTGGTCACATTTTAAGAGCCCCATCGGTCCCTCATTGCTCCCATTATTATGTTCATTGTTGACTATTAACTACCCAGTACCTCCTTCCCGCGGCTCTGGATGATAGATGTCCTTCATATCAGTTTCAATTCCCAAATTGTTGTGGGAGCAGCAGACCAGCCGCCCACCCATGCTGCCATCTTGGCTTCTCTCCTTATTCATGAGATTAAAAAATATATATATATATATTTTATTGATTTTTTTTACAGAGAGGAAATGAGAGGGATAGAGAGCTAGAAACATCAATGAGAGAGAAACATCTACCAGCTGCCTCCTGCAACACCCCCACCAGGGGTGTGCCCACAACCAAGGTACATGCCCCTGACCGGAATCGAACCCGGGACTCTTCAGTCCACACACCGACGCTCTATCCACTGAGCCAAACCGGTTTCGGCTGTTCAAGAGATTTTTTTAATTCCCTTGGTTTTCAGATTCACTTGTTGATAGTTACGTATTTGTTGTTCATAATTTTTATCTTTATTTTCTTCCTCTTCCTAAAGAACCCCCTTTAGCAATTCATATAATTCTGGTTTGGTGGTGATGAACTCCTTTAGCTTTTTTTTTTTATTTGTGAAGCTCTTTAACTGGCCTTCGATTTTGAGTTATTTTTACATATGTCCCTGTTAAGGTAACTTCCTACTGTCTTAGACGGGTTGTAGGTTCACTCTACTAGTATTTTTTATGACTCACATGTGTATACGAATTATTTATTCCACTTAAAAGGTAATGAAAAATATCCACAAATTCGCTGTCTTTCATTTCCCCATTCTCTCCATTGTTTCTCCCCTTTAACTTCCCCATCCCTCTACCAATGTATCTCTTTTCCTGGACACAGTGTGGCCTCCTGGCAGGTAGCTCATTGGGTTAGAAGGTTGCAGGGCGGATCCCCAGGCAGGGCACACAAGGATCAACAACAGATGCATCCATAAGAGGAACAACAAATCGATGTTTCTTTGCCTCTCCCTTTCTCTCTCTCTAAAATTAAATAAGTTAAAAAATAAATAAATAAACCTTCCTCCAAACGATGGATTGCCTGCCCTCCGTTTTGCAAAGGAGATAGTGAGCGGCCAGGCAGCGCTCTTGAGGTCACACTGAGGACCAGGAGAGCAGGGTCTACCCCGAGCTGCGAACCCGGGAATCTCCTCCTCCTGCTGCTCCAGGGCGCAGCCCGCAGGTACAGCTCTTAAAGAGGCCGCCGCCGAAACCGGTGTGGCTCAGTGGATAGAGCGTCGGTCTGTGGACTGAAAGGTCCCAGGTTCCATTCCGGTCTAGGGCATGTGTCTTGGTTGCGGGCACATCCCTGGTGGGGGTGTGCAGGAGGCAGCTGGTTGATGTTTTTCTCTCATCAATGTTTCTAACTCTCTCTCCTGCTTCCTCTCTGTAAAAAAAAAATCAATAAAATTTATTTAAAAAAACAAATAAATAAAAGAGGCTGCCAGGTGCGGACCCACGGGGTCACAGAGAGGTCACGACAGTCCGTGTTCAGTGACAGGGGAGGACTGTGGCCCAGGGGCTGAGAGGGAACCCAGGTGGACGCTGCACACACCGCCGGGGCCAGCTGTGAGGGGAGTCTGGGGTCTGGGGTCCTGGCATGGGGGAGAAAAACGGGTGGGGTGACACAGGTGGCTCCTTGTTAGCTGACGTGTGGCAGCTGGAGGCTTCGGGCCCCCAATCAGCAGGTGGATCGCCCAGGCACACCTGTCTGCCGGGTCCAGCATTTCAACATCAGCCTCGGGCTGCTCCCGGGTGGGGCTCGGTCCTCCCTGCAGAGGGAGGGGCAGGAGCGGGGGTGGGGAGTGGAGGGGGTCAGAGGCCCGGCCAGGGTGCCCTCAGAGCCGGTCTGGGTTTATAGCAGTAACGGCGGGTGCTCTAAGTGTAGGTGTCTCGTGGGGGAACTGAGAGGCCGTTCACCAGAACACGGCCGTTCTCCCCGGGGACGGAGGACGGGCGGTTTTGTTCTATGTTCCTCTGGATGCTCAATCGCACGGAGGCCACGGTTCCTTGTGTCGTTAGAAGCTCTGCCTCCCCACCACGCTCTGTGCGTTCCGGGTCCCGGGGGCGGCCGGCCCTGGGCCGGGGGGGTGGGGTGGGGGGGTGGGGGGGCACCGGAGAGACCCGAACCCCGCGCTGACCCTGGGACAGAGGCCCTGATGGACACGCCCAGGGTGGGGCCTGGCGTCCGTCTTTGTAAAGCAGCTTTCATTTCAGATGGCGTTTGGATTCACAAGAAAAGTGCCCCGGTGTCCGCTGTGACTGGCCTCCTGCTGCCCCCTCTCACAGAGTGAAGGTCCGGGTGTCAGCGGGCTGCGCTCCTGTGGGAGGGAGAGGGGGGTCAGGGGGGGAGGAGAGGTCCTGGCTCCGGGCCCCTCCCCATCCGCCAAGCAGCAGCCTGGCTCCCTCCCTGCAGCGCCTCCCGGCCCCTGCAGGCCCAGCTCCCCGCAGTTAAGGTTCAGCTGGGGTTTGGGGGGACCTCCCCATCTCCCGGTTTTGGACCTTAACCACATCTGCCGAGTCCCTTTGCCATGTTTTTGTTCACGGGGTCGGGACTGGACACGGGCATCATCGGTGCCAGTCCCCCTGCCACCGGAGGGAGGGCATGCCTGCGTCACCGTTAACTGTTCCTTATTGCCATTTATTTCTCTTTCACATTTTCATTGGAAAACCAAGGAGCTGTGCTGGGTCCCTTTCAGAAAGCCGCTTCTCGCACAGGAGGAGGTGAGCGCCGTGAGGGGAGGGGGCAGCGGCAGGGACCCCGCCCCGGACGGAAGGTGGTCGCTCACGGAGGGAGGGCCGCTGTTGTCCTTTGGTTCAGCTTTTTCCGCCCGGAGGCCACGGCGCTCACCGCCTCCTCCAGCTCCAGGCCGCTGTCCGGACAGACCGGCACCTGAGCCGCCCCTGGCGGCCCCCCTGCACCTCCGTCAGCCCTCTCTGTAACACCGGGCTCATCAGTCCTGTTCTCCCCCAGCTCCTCTCCGCAGAGGAAGCTGCAAACGGAATTCTGTTCTAGAACCTTCGGTTCAGAGCCCTCCGGTAGCTCAGCCTCCTTCCGCTGGCTGGAATGCCTGCACCGAAGGGAATGGCGCTGACTCTGCAGGGATCCAGGTTATTTCCAAGGCAGCCTGGTGAGACGAAGGTGCCCATACGGGTACGGTCCACAGATAAGGCACGGAGCCGCTCACACCGATGTTCCTCTCTCTCTCTCTCTCTCTCTCTCTTTCTCAAGGCACAGAGCCGCTCACACCGATGTTCCTCTCTCTCTCCTTCTCTCTCTCTCTCTCTCTCTCTCTCTCTCTCTCCATTTCCCATGACTTTCCTGGACACGAACACCCCTGGCTGCCCCTGGATGGCAGAGCACCTCCACTTACTAAGCTCTCAAATTCAAGGTGACTGGGAGACGGTGTCAAAGCAGCTCCCTTCTCTGCTTAACCCCGAGCCCTCCTCAGCCCCATTTCCCTCCGCACAAAGCCCACTGGGCGAGCGAGCCATTGGGTGCCTGGTCGGCCTGGCCTACCACACTGGCCAGTGTTCCCACCATACTGTCCCCTCTGCCGGAGGCTCCGTCCCCTGCGAGCTCCCCTCCTTCAGGTCTTGGTGTAAACGCCCCTTCCTACGAGAAGCCCTCCGTGATCTCCTGACCTCAGGACACACTGGCTTTCCTCCATAGGATTGATTCATTGCTGAGCTAAAGCAGTGGCTTTTCCCCTTTGTGATTAAGGTGTTTCATATGTGCCTTATCCCCCCATTGTTCCCTCCCCGCTAAAGCACTGGCTTTTAAAAAATGAGCATCCGCACCAGACTTTGCGAGGCCGGTGTGGCTCAGTGGTAAAGCCTGGGTTTGGGTGCTCCGATTCATCCCCGTTACCAAGCCCGGGCCTGCCTGCCGGTGGCTCGGTGGCCAGAGCGCGTCCCCATCGCCAAGGCTGCAGTTCGGTCTCCAGTCAGGAGCCAGCCAGTGGAACAGCATCCCTCGCTCAGAGAGTGGAGTAAAAGGGAAGAAATGACGCGGAGTCTGCGAGCTCTGAGACGGAGCTCCGTCTTTCAGCCCCACGGCCTCGCCAAGTCTCAGGAAGTGACCGTGGACCCGAATGGAATACAGAAAGCCATCTTTCCACTTTCAGTATTTTTTAAAAACATTTTTATTTATTTCAGAGGAGAAGGGAGAGGGAGAGAGGGATAGAAGCATCAGTGATGGGAGAGAATCATTGATCGGCTGCTTCCTGCACGCCCCGCACAGGCACTGAGCCCACAGCCCGGGCCTGTGCCCTGACCGGGAATCGAACCGTGACCTCCTGGTTCATGGGCCGACGCTCACCCCTGAGCCGGGGCAGCCAGGCCCTTTGGGCTTCATGTCCCGGATGTGCTAAGGGGAGCTGGCTGTGCCCCTGGCAGGCGGCTGGGTCTCAGAGCGCCCCTGGCCGCCCTGGGGCGCACTGTGGCGGGGTTTCTCCCTCGTCTCCCTCTGCACTGCCTCCGTGCCCAGCACCGCTTCACCCGGAGACAGAAAGCCCGTGTCCGGGCAGGGGGCGCTCCGGCTGCCGGGGCCTGCGGGGGCCTGCGGGGGAGAGGCCGGCGGCTGGCAGGCGCTTCCCCCAGAGCGGTGGGCTCGAGCGCCCACTGGGGCCTGCCCTCCGCTGACAGCCCGC